>PVJH01001737.1:0-194620 GCA_004026705.1 Nesogale talazaci
ATGTTCTTTATACAAGGTTCTCGACTTTTGCATACTGACAATTTCCATAACGAAAAGGGATATGGTAGTGAACAGAAGCACAGTACATCCCACTGAATCTAACATTTGAAATGATCAAAAGGATATAAAGCTGAGTGTGGCTTTATCATGTCATGCTTTTGACAACCCTCTTTCTTTGTGTGGGTGGGTGTGCTTCTGCATGCCACCGACTCATCGCAGGATGCCAAGAGAAATCTTTCTAAAACAATTGTAAAACGATAGGTATTTAAACAGATGAGTAGGGAAGTAAATGGAATGCATTAAAAAGAAAAAAGAGCTAGGATTGATATGAATTCATTATATAAATATAGAGTAAGTTCATGTTCATGTCTGGATACTTGGTGATATAGATCGGAATACCTCTAAATTATATTATTTCTTTTAACTTTCTCTTTTATTTTTCTTTAGGAAAAATATATTTTAAGAATCTGAAGAAAATAGAAAAACATTTTTCATTTAAGAAAAAAACTAATATTTATGAAGAGTGCAAAAGAAAGGAAACCTAAATTAAACTTTTGCAAGCTTAAAGCAAAGAACCAGAATATTCAAAGACTACAGTAAGACTTTATAATGGCATCACCATCAATGGCCTCCTTTTTTGTCCTCCCACTAGATGTTTTTGGGTTATCGTAATGCTGTGTGTTTATAGTTTTTACATTTGCTAACACGCCAATGGAGAGAATCTGCTTAATCCTGTCCTGTCTTCTGGTGCTTCTACAGCACCGTGTCCCACATCCATGTACTGTGAGAGTCAAGCACAGTTTCTCCTCCCTCCATCTCACATGTCAATTTTTATTCCTCTAAAACTCAAACCCAAGGACAATCCCATTTTGACTAGACTGAGAGAAGTGAGGCTTAGTTTGGTGATTTTATTTTTCAACCGGAGGAAAGACTCATAGAAATTGCTTGTTTTTCCCTAGTTACCTTTCCAATTATATATTCTGACAAAAATGCCAGCAGTGTGTATTGGTCATCAATGAGGAAGTAGTGATGCTCTCTTGTGATAGCTCTGTTGTTCAATACCATCGTGTGTGTGTGTATGTGTGTGTACAAAAATCTTGTGAGAGGGGTTTTCATTTGCCCTGTGTCATCAAACATCATTGAAAATTAAAAGATTCATTAATTTGAATTGAAATCAGGTCTTCTCTGTAAAGACTTTAGTGATCGAGGTTTCCTGAATCCAGGAAACAGAAGCTCACTGTCAGTGACTGTGATGTAGTCAGAGAGTTTTGCGATAATTCTTAAGCGATTTCTTTCTACCTGGATCCAAGACAAGTCTGGGTTTACACTGACACTTAATTTTTTATTATATTAGGCTAAGTTTTCCAATCATTTACTCTTTAAGTGCAATTAAAAACAGCATATTTACACATCATGTTTCAAATATAATGTAGGTCATTCAAATGAACAGAATATTTGGGTGGAAGATTCCATGTTTTGTAATAAAAACCCTATCCTTCTAGGAAGTGGTATGCTAGAAATGACTTCTGGAAACGTATATTTATTAAATTAAAAGATAACTTTTATGTCTCAAGTAATATGACTATTACTGTTCCAAAGGTTGTAATTCATTTCTCACTTCTGCAAAAGGTAATATTCTAATTTATTAATTGTTTACTGAACATTGAACAGCTGTCCTTGAGTGTCCACTGATGTCTGTTATCATTGGATATGTCATTTTTCTTTGATTTTTATAAATGTATTAGGATGCCAGTTCTAGCCTTAAAAAATTAATGCTTTTGCTTCCAAAGCCTTCTTCACTTTTACTTTGGTCTAAGGATGCTGTTCCTTTATTAGTGATTGGAAGATACATTTGGATCAATGCTGTTCATTCTCTTCTGAGGTTCACAGGACTCAAGCAAAAACAGCCACATATTGTAAAAATATGAGGATCAGGGGATCATTAGCTTGCTGAAAAGAAAAAAAATATTAATATTTGCCAGCATTCTCATTTTGCAGACATAGTTTATTTTCCACATGTGCGATTTACTTTTTAGTCTGTACATTTTATTTCTCTAAATAAAGCACATTATAATTAAATTTTGGTTTTAACTTGTAAATTAAGTGTTTGAAAGTATCTGCCATGTAGTATCATTTAGCCAGTTAGTCCCTGTTACGATTGTCACTTTTGGACTCTGGTGTTTTCTCATTTCATTTTCTGAAGTTCTTGATCATCTCAAGTGGAAACATTTTATCTTCCTCTTCTAAATGCGTACTGACAATATTCATTTCGAGAAACTGACTATTTTGATGTTTCTCTGAGGAGACTCAGAACTTAATGCTGAAAATTGGAAAGTGAAATAGAGGAAAACATTATAACATTAAATAACAAAGAAATGTTATAATCTTTTTGTTAAATCACTCAAAACAATTTGGCTATATGTAGCATAGTATTTCAGGAAGGATAGTTTTGAACAATAACAAGAATTCTGTACAAGTTGCTATGATAATCAATATTTTTTGATTCATTACCTGACCTTGTTATCGAGGTGTTGTTTTAATAGTGCATACTGGGATTTGACCAATTTAATAGTAAATGAAAGTTCACTGGTGCATGGAATCTGTGTGATCATCTTCAAATTACAATTTTATTTCATGAATGATATGAAGTATTTAATAATGCAAATTCAGATTTCACCATGGATGAGATAGAACTTATGACCATGTTTCACTAGAAGTGGCTGGATATATTGTTCTAGTACATTTAAAAAAATGAGATAAACCATGAACCCTTGTGCCTTTATTCAATATCATGAATGAAATTAGCAAGTTGGCACTTTCTTTAAAATAACTATTTTTCAAAGTTAACATTTTTGGATGCTTTCTATTTTTAAATCCTTTATTACTTTTTGAATTTATTATTCATTGGGATTTACTATGTATATCATATTATTCCGTGGTTCAATCGTATCAAGTAGAACTGTACAATTGCTACCATAATCAATCTTTTAAACATTCTTTTTCTCCCATTGACTCTTTGACTGACATCATCTCCCTTTCACCTCACCTCCACCATTGCATCCCTTCTCCCAGAAACCCTTTTTCTACTTGCTCTCCTTGTAGGTTATTCAATCCTGGGATCATATACTGGAAAATAGAGAAGCATAAAACACAACTCCAAGAGGGTGACCTCCAATGACACGACTCTTCTGAGATACACCTTACTATAAACACCGAATCCCCGCCTCTCCTCCCCCAAAATACAAACCAAACATACAGACAATTTTGGAAACCAGCACAGGTCTAGCCTGCATCTTAGTGGGGGATGTACTGACAAAGTGTTAACTGCAAAAGTCAGATTTATGCCTTTGATCTTGTAAACTCCTCTCTCCCAAGCATTCTGTTTAGTCACCACTTTCCACCCATCCCTCAATTTTAGATAGAGGGAGTTCTCAGAGACTTAATTCCTATGAAGTTCCACAAATGAATCCTGGGATCCCACTGTCATCCATGCCTTCTGTAGCCTGGATTCTCACAATTTATGCTCTTATACTGATCCCTAATGATTTGGATAACATGGATTACAATCCTGCAGTGACTGATGATGGTGTGCTTTTTCCATGTGGACTAAGTTGACATATGATTTAAATTGTTGTTTGTTGGGAGACAAGACTTTAAGACCCCAGACACCACATTATCTGACAGTCATGCACCATCTAAAATCTTCTCCACATTTCACTACAGAACCCCTATCTTCTGTGTCCCTTCCCTAGCGTGAACATGGAGAAGGACCATAGTGTAAGAGCTACTTGTTCTTAGGTTGGAACTAAGTTTTAGTGTGAGCCCCCAAGCTTGTTCTTGGATCTATAGTTTGGCGTTTTTTTCCTTTTAATTGCTGTAACTTAGGGGTTAATACGTATGTTATATCATTCCATAGTTCAATCAAGTTGAACAGATTTTGTAATTGCTTTCATAATCAGTCTCTATGGATGCTTTTCTAAGCAATTATTTGAAATAATTTTTAGAGTCTCATATTGGTACTGGGCATTTTTCTATGATTGTCACCTTTTTATGCGTTCTTCCACAGAATTATTTTAGCATTTGATTCAAGTCTATTTTATATTGTTATATAAATAATGGAATGGTAGCTTAAGTTCCTTATTGCTTATGTACATAAACCTAAATTTTTTTACATATACTTTTAATAATTTGGTATTTAGGATTAGACAATTTTCTTGCTTCCTACTTTCTCTTTATTATTCCCCCTTCTGTCCCAGGGTAAACACCTTTTTTTTTGTTTAGAGCACACTTCTTGACCCAAATCCCTATGAAGTTACATTTTTATATTATACTTTTCCCATAATTGAATAAGCCCGCTTGCCTCATTAAAATGTCTATCATACTTTATTCTTGCTTTTTTATCTTCATCCTGCACTGTTGAAGACCTAGTCTCATGTTTATCTTGATCATTTGTACCTTTGCAATTTTTAACAAAATGTTAGACACTTAGAAAGTGTTCAGTAAATATTTGTCAAATGAATGAGCTATTCTATTAACCTTTTGCATGAATCTTTAATAATATTAACAAAATGTAATTAGCTTGATTGCTTATATAAAATGAACATTTACTCCTGGCCAATTAGGGCTGAATATATATGTAACAATGTACAACATTCTAGTTTCATTAACTTTCCTCTGGGATTTATGCGGTAAACTCACTCAATCTGTAGTTTAGATAGTTTATGCTGATGAAAGTAGTGGCTACCGTGTTAGAATTCTATTTGTTGCTTACCACCAGGGAAAAAGGCATTCAGTTAAGCTGCTTCAAATTCAGGTCAACTAGGAAGGGGGCGGAAACTCTGGCTTGGCAGAGAGGAGAGAGGGGTATTTAAGTGCTCTGTATTGAGCGTGTGGTATCTGGCCTAAATGTACATTCTGAAAAGTACAACAAGACTGTGAGGTTAAATTTAAACGTATGCTCCAACATAATAGAAATCCCCATTAAATAAAAATATTAAAATATGAACCTATAGTTTCTCAGCAAAGCCATTATCTAGATCTGGGCACTCCTGAATCCAGTGTTCTGTCTCTCCTAACTTTCCCCGGAAGACGTCTGAGCACAAAAATTTGTAGCACAGTTTTAAACTCCTAGAGGGCCTCAGTTTGTGTTCTTTTATAATGTTCTTTGAGATTGGGGGAAAAAGAAATCTGAAGTGGCCAACCCAGGGGTGTCTGGTGTGTGTATGTGTGTGTGTGTGTGTGTGTGTGTGTAAGTTTTTTCAATGCAATGCTCATAAGAAATCATTGCTACCCTCAAAGTATAAGCAGGTGCATTGTGGAGATAGAATACATATTCTATATATATAGTATATGTATATATATTAAATATATAAAATCACAATTTTCTTAGACTATTGCTCACAATGCAGTTTTCATTTTTCCTGAAACTCCTTCCCTATAAGCTCCACCAATAATCCCGTGTCTTTCAAAAAAATCCATCATTACACCTTAAAGATTATCCCCCCAGACAATCACCAGAACCTCCTGTGCTGACCTCTTTGCCTTAAATCTAATTGGCCCTCAGGTCCTTTTAGAAGCCACTCTTTCAGGCTGAGCCCCAGTGGCATAAGTGGTTGAGTGTGAGACTGCGGCCTGTGGACTTGGTGGTTCAAATCCAGTGGCGGCTCTCAGGAGCAGCACTGGGTAGCGCCCACAGCCACCAGAGGCAGTGATGCAAAACAAAACAAAAGTCACTCTTTTGAATGGACCCTTGCTTGTTTGAGACAAAGATGAGTGTGTTTTTGAGAAAACTTGTTAGTAGCTCTCACTGATTTCAGAGACATATTTAAAGCATCATGCACTTGGACGAGATAAGTTCCTGTATGAACTAGAGCTCTGGTGGCAATACTTTTTTGAACGGACTCTGTCTGTGTATCTGTTTGTGGTTTCTGCCTATCTTAGACATATCACATTTACTAATCATTTGAATACCGAGTTGAGAAAAATGAACCTTTTTTTTCTACATAAAATTTTTTGGAAAACTTTGAAAACATTATTACAAGTGGAAGTTAACATTTGCTTTCATCCTCAGCAAGGGAGAGCTTTGAGTTGTTGAAAATGTCACCATTTGCCAAGGCTTCTTGGGTTTTCCATCTTCGTTTCTTTATCCTTTGCTGGGGAGTTCTCACATCAGATGCCCAGTCAGTACCAGTTTTAGCAGGAAAATTATTCTGAGCAGATGCCGTGCTTAATTTTATATCACTATATTTGCGTTAGAGCTTAGCATGTTTGTCAGAATGTTTGACAGATTTGCATTTTTTGTTTAGTTTTATGATTTCTGTTTTAAGCACTGGGGTACTCTGTCATTGACAAAACTGAGCTAATGTCAATGATTTTATTTTTGAAAAAATGACATTGAGATTTTGGAAAAGCATGTCTGCACATGAATTAAATGATGCAGGTAGAACAAGAAGCTTTCATAATTAGGATGACTGTATATTAGATTCTTAAACATAAAAGGAATTCATAACATCAGTTCATGTCCTTATGATGTATTGTTATTTTAAACATGCCTTTTCATGTTTATCTTAAATTATTTAGATAAGGAATTTGCGATATTTAAACTGTTCAGCTTAAGATTAAATTTCACTTCAGTACTCTAGCACTCAGGAATACTCTTTCTAATTAGCCCAGCGGTTGAAGGGTTAACAGTCAGAAATCTATCCAGGTCATCTATGGCATACACTTGTCAGATGGTTGCTAAGCAACAGAACAGGCTTGGTTGATAGGTGTTTCTAGGCAATGCATAGAGTGTGAAAAAAATAAAGAGCAAATTACATGACACCTGCATTTTCGTTGTTATGATTTTTGAAAATAAGTTGTATTTGGAGAAAAAATAGTCTTGGCATTTATTATGCACATTGTCTTCCTTCTAAAGGTCAAAACTATACCATTTGATAGTTAAATGATAAGGGACAAGAAATTAAAATGACAGATGACATTTTATTGCTTCATGTGGTCTTAGCTATGGACCTTTCACATAATCCCATTTTTGTATCTTGTCACCAACTTAATTAATTTTCTAAATTTAATGTGATTGAAAAGAATCCACAAATCAAAATTAATTGAAATATAATTAGTTTTAAAATATACATATTTCAGTGTTACAAAGGACAAGAGAAGAAACCTTGGTAGCTTAAGCACTTGGCTATTAACAGAAAGGTCAGCGATTTACAACCACCAGTGACTGCAGGAGATGGCCTGGCAATCTCCTGCCATGAAGTTGAAAGTCTTGGAAGCCCTATGGGGCAGGGCTGCAGGGCCACTGTAAGTCTGAATCAACTCAGTGGTCATGGTTTATGGCTAAGACATGGAAATGACTTGCATTGTTTGCTTTTAAACACCCCAATGGGCCACCAGGGATGGAGATAAAGGTTAAAGAGACACTGCATTTTAGAAAGTTAGGGTGAAAATCCTGAATCTTTTGCAAATGACTCAAAGACAATGTAGAACTATGTTACTAGATTGACCATTATTTCCTGTTATATATAGCACTGTGCACTAAATATGCGAGGAGATCAAGTGTCCAGTATAATGTTCATCCTGTGGTGATAAGTGTCTGTGATGCTGTTTTATTCGTTCTCTTCTTCTCCCTATAATAAACACACTTCTCACTTAATCCTGTGGGGAGGTTGCAAAGACCAGGTGGTAATGTGAAAATCAGTATTATGTAAAAATGGATGCCTGTTCCTTTTTTTCTGTTTTCAGACCATTCACTTGTTTCATGTTTTAAATTCAGAAAGTACGATCATAGAAATAATCGCAGCTGACGTTTACTGATTGTTCATCACTGTGATGAGCCCAGTTATGAAGAGTTCTTCTGCAGAGGAGAAAACTTAAAGAAAACACAGCTTTGTACATCCGGTCTGTGTGATTGGAGGGCCCACATCCTAACCAAATTCTCTTTCCTCCTGTTCTGGCTCAGAGCTCCCCTTGGCGTAGCGCCTGTCGGGCTCCACTCTCATCCTTACAAGTCATGCATCCATGATCCCAGAGTCTAATCTGCCCTCCAGCTTGGCAAGTTGCCAAGGCTCAGGGCTTCCTGTGAGGGCTCCTGCATCCTCCTGCAAAGGTGCCTGGTGTTTGACAGACACCTAACCCCAGCCAGGGGGGTTAGGGGGAGGGCTGGCTTCATGCCCAGTTTGATGCATTTAAGGATGCTACTCTATGTACACACAGTTCTTGCAGACATCTCCCATGTCTTTTCTTTCCTTCCTCCATCCCAACCCAATTTTGAAATGTAGGAACTTGGACCTTAAGGGAACTAAGAACCCAGAAGTGATGCCTTCAGCCCAAGTAGGAGCTCTATGGAGACTGGCTTATGTGGCAGTTTATTGCAGAGTCCTCAGTGGGCAGGAGAGAGCAGAGAATAAGCAGCTGAAGGACCCAGCTTCCTGAAGACCACCTGGAAATCCCCCTGAAGAGAAGGATGCTCCCAAGCAGTCACTAGCCTTCCCACCCTCTTGTCAGTGTGCAAACCGCCCAGATCATAAATTGTTTACTACCGCTGTACATGAGAATTACCTAGACATTTCACAACGGGGAGAAGGTGGTGATCATGAGGTATTATCTCTAGGTTCTAGCTCAGAGTGACATTTGAGTAACAGAAGGAAACACAGCCCAGTCCAGCACGATCCTCACAATCGTCCTTGTGCTTGAGCCCATGGTGGCAGCTGCTGTGTCAATCCATCTTGTTGAGGTCATTCTCCTTTTCACCGGCCCTCGACTTTACCCAGCACAATGTCTTTCTCCAGGGACTGCTGTCTCCTGACAACAAGCATGAAGCATGTAAGGAGAAGACTCACCATCGCTGTGTCTTAGGAGTGCCCTGGCTGTACTTCTTCCAAGGGACAGTTGTTTGACTTTGAGGCCCTCCATGGTACTGCCAAAACACTTCAAGATTCTCCACCAGCTTCACAGTGCAGATGCACCGATTCTTCTTCGGTCTTCCTTATGCCTTCGAATTTTCACATTCATATAAGGTGTGTACTTTGAGAAAGTAGGTGAGAGTTTAGTTCTGGCAAAAGATGCTGCAAGACATGAAGACTCAATGGGACATAGCTGGCACTGTCTATCAGGTTATAAGGTGACTAGAAGACAAAATTTTCCTTCATCATCCTTGAAGCACATTACAATAGCTTATTCTGCGGTAGAAACTTCAACGGTATGATGCCTATTCTCCAATTTATGCTGTGGCAAAAGGAATATTTAAAAAGGTTTGTTTTTTAATAGTTTTGGCTTTCATAGGGAAAGTTTAATTCAAAACTTAGTATTTTCTATATTGTAAGGAAGTGGGTTCAACCTTTCACAAATTAACAGATTTCCCATTGTATTTCCAGTGTATAGGATTATGAAACAAACAAGCAGGAAAACATAGAATAGAATCATTGAAAATATATTTTCAAATTATATACGCTTATCAATGGGCAATTGGTCAAATTTCTATCTAGAATTATGACAAGGATACCTCTTCCAATTTCTATGATTACACAATATAACAGGAGAACTAAAGTGTTTAGGCTTTAAACATTTAAACATAGATAATTTTAAAAGTCAGATGAACTGGCATTTGTGGTAGCCATATAACTTCATGTAGACTTGAAGATCTATAAAAATGTTGGTGTGGTATTCAATTCATGAGTCAGGTCACAGCCACACGGTGCCTTCCTGTGGGTAGGGCCCTTTCCTAAGATAAGAGAACCTCTCCTTCTCTCTCTGCCTTCCATTTTCTCTTGGCTGACCTTGATTGCCTCCAGAACACTATGATGTATCCACTGCAGTTGGATCCACAAGACTACTCCTGCTAATCTGTGATCTTCCTGAATTCTGCATCAGTGCATGTAGCTGTACGAGTCTGAAGAGGGACTTGTGGACTACATTGGACTGCTAGACTTGAATTAGAACTGAGCTGGGGTCTTTTCTTGATATAAAAGCTCCTTGACAAAAAGCTCTTTCTTAAACATGTATGAGATCTCTGGATTTGTTTCTCTAGCCAATTCTGGCCTAACATATTACCATTTATCCCCCTTATTTCAACAGAATTTATTATTTACACAAACCTACACTATAATATCAGTTTACAAAACAGGCACCTGCTCACTTATCTTGGGACTTGAAAATCTGAGATGAGAATTTATTCAATACAAGAAAATTATTGAAGAAATATTATATAATGTATTCTGAATTTATAAAGTGAAGATTCAAAACCTTGTAAGAATTTATTGATGAAACACATGACAAAGAATTGCAATATCATAAAACATTTAATCACACAGCACTATTTATGGCTCAGTATAACATAAAGAGAATTTATGATAATGCTTATCGTGCAAGCTCTGTACAGCAGGTTTTAAATACATGACCTTGTTAAGGAACAAACCATATGCCTAACACTTTCCAAATAAAGACTATGCTCAAATAAATATTGTTCCCAGACTTTAGAAATGTCTCAACATGTTATGAAATAAGCACATTTAGAAAATCAGAGCTGTTACAAATTGAGGACTAGATTGCTCAAAAGGCATTGCTGCTTTCAAAGTTATGTCTCTTAAAACCATTATGCTCAATTTTCTTTTTCTTTGTGACATCTAGAAACAGAGACATATCTAGTTGCAAAACCTTTTTTTTTTTAAGCAACGGGCAAAAAGTATAAGGAATTATCATATACCTTTATCTCTAAAGTGAATTTCTAGTGCTATTGTACTGTGGTAATTGTCAAACAAACAAAAAAGCACTCACTGCTATGGAGTTGATTCTGAATCATAGGGTAGACCGGTCCTTGTGGGTTATTATTGGGAGTAGAAAAGCTCACCAGTCCCCTTCACTCAACTCCCCATTCAAACTGTGGCATGATGGGTGGCTTTCAACTAATTGTTCTGTCATGACTAACAGAACAATTCGTAACCCACTAATTCACCTCTGTTCATTTCTTCTAGAGGTTTTCCATATTAAGAGATTTGTGAAATCAGTATAACCTGTTGTACAAAAATTGTCAAGCTGTATAAATTTGAATCTCCCTCTTTGTCATAGGTCAGCAGTTCAAAACCACCACAGCTCTGGGGGTGGGAGGGCGGGCACAGAGTTATGGTTTCAGAAAGTCACATGGGCGTTCTACCCTGTCCTGTAGGATTGCTGTCAGTCGGCCTTGCCTCCATGGCAGTGAGGGGTGTACTAATACAACTGCCATCAGTGGATGCTGACTCTAGAGACCCCAAGGGTATCAGAGAACAATTGTCCTCCTTGGGATTTCAATGGCTTCAGTAGAAATAGGCCGGTATGGGAAACTTCCTAGGTTTAGAAAGAGGATTTGATGATGGACTGGCATGCGTGAGTAATGGTTTAATGGCAAGAGTGATCATAAGTGATTGTTAGGATTTTAAAAGTTACTGTATGTCAAACACCATTATGAGTCCTTTATCAGCAAAAGGGGAAAAGGCCCTTGCAAGATGGACTGGCACAATGGTTGCAGGAAGAGCTCAAACATAAGAACAACTATGAGTTGGAACCAAATCAATGACACCAAACAACATTTGTTCATTTTTGTTTTCAGGCATTTACCTGAGTGTAACTCACAGTAAAATATATTTACTCTCATCATAGATTACAGATATGCACAAGAAAACACCTCTCAATCTTTCTGGATGACCAATAGGGAAATAAAGCATGATGGGAAAGTCTGGTTCTGGACAGCGAATTCTGGGTTTATGTGTTTTATTGGGGCGTTATGACCTTTTGATGTAGTCTTGAGATCAAAAGAACATTTGATTATAAATAAACCATTTTTGGACTGAGCAATGCTGTGGATAAAAGAAAGTCCATTGCACTGAGTGAAATGACCTGGACAGACAAGATAGAATTTGAAAAATATGAGACTTAGGCTAGAAGGCTTGTGCAATTCTTATTAATGATCAAGGTGAGATGGAGGAGCTGATAGAGGAGCCTCAAAGGCACATCCTGAGACATGGAAGAAAACATGAGTTTTTCACATGACCACAAAAAGAAAGGTGCTTGGTTGGTTTAACTTTAAGAAAGATGAATAATAAGCTATCAAATTCTTGTTTAAGACCATCTCAAGTAACAATAATCAAAATTCTCCCTGGGTTTTGATAAAAGTTCATGTTCGGTGACCTGCGTGAAGTTTATCTCAATGTTAATAGTATCATGGTTACACTTTGGACTGGGATCTCCAGGGTCTGAAGTTCAAAGCCACCTGCCACTCCATGGGAAAGAGACAGGGCTATCCACTCTGGTAAACAGTTGCAGTCTCAGAAACTGACAGTGGGTAGAATTCTATGTTGTCCTAGAGGGTCACTTTGAGTGGCATTGCCTGATGGCAGTGAGTGAATGAATAAGTGAAGCATTAAACCGATGACTAACTAGAATTCGTAGATAACATGGTTTTAAGATTAGATCCCCATTTCTAGATGGTTAAAGGCACTTTCACAATTATGGCATGGCTGCCTGATACTCTATCTCTGGCACGCTGTGCAAATATACGCTTTCATCACTATCTCCAAACTCACCATGAGTCATGTATGCCTCAGAGAGACTCTCTGGGACAAATAGAACAGAACTGCCCCATGAGTTTCTGAGGCTATAATTCTATGTGGCACTGGAACTGCTGGGGCTTTTGAACGGCTGACCTGTGGTCCGCAGTGTAATTCTTTGCATCTATGAGGATCGGCCACCAGAACATGTAAGTGACAACAAGACCAAATAAGAGCAGTACAATGAAGGCAGCAGTAAACTAAGGAGAGCTCACCAACATCCCAAAGAAGCATCTTCTGGGCTCGAGGAAGAAAGGGCTGGAGGCACTGAGCGGGGCAGCGGGGAGTGCACCCACCTTTCTACAGTCACTTCCTTCTGCCTCCTTGCCATC
The DNA here is from genome assembly GCA_004026705.1 of Nesogale talazaci. Classification (NCBI taxonomy): domain Eukaryota; kingdom Metazoa; phylum Chordata; class Mammalia; order Afrosoricida; family Tenrecidae; genus Nesogale; species Nesogale talazaci. Next base: position 12,917 of record PVJH01001737.1, read on the forward strand.
CTGGCCCACAGATTGCAGTGGCCCCCTGGATGGCCTGGCAAGCCGTGGAGTTTGAAATAAAAGCTGATCCTCTTTCCTGTTCCTCAAAGGTCAGGAACTGGGTAGGTGGTCAACTGAGCGGTGGGTTTGGTTTTCCGAGCAGATTCAGGAGCAAATAAAAGGCAAAAGGAATAAAGGTAACTGTGTAGAGAGACATTTTTCACGAGGTTTGCCTGTGAAGAGAAGCATCTTACATCAGTGCTCAGAGGTTTAATTAAAGTCAGGCAAGTATTTCTTTTCCTAAACGATGAGGGTATCTCTCCCACTTTAATGAGAGGAAAGGTGGAAAGGAACGGAGTTATTTCAGGAAGACTCATGGTGATGCAGGAAGAGGGTTGATTGCAGAGGGTTTAGTCTAAAGACATGGAGGATACCTGGTGGCACGGTGGATAGGCACTGGGATGCGATCCCCATGGCCTGCAGTTTGAAACCATTAACAGTTCCCCAGGAGAAACACTTGACTTTCTACCCCCGTGAAGAGTGACGGGCTCAGGAAGACACAGACAGTGGTTCCCAGTCAGCATGGGCTCCAGAGGAGCCAGTGAAATGGATGGTGAAAAATTTTCTGGAGGATGATCAGAATGACAAGAGATTAGAGAGTGCTGACTAGAGAAAACAATCAGGATTCCAGGGCAGGATTGAGGGCCCTGTTGAGTTTATAATCATTCCATATGTGAACTCTGCAGTATGAAGATAAAAGGCAGATGATTGACTGTATTCTGAGTTCGTGTTTGTCAGAGGGGTAAATCGAGGATAGTGGAGAAATTAGTGGGGAAATTATGCTCGGCACATTGACTAAAGAAAGCTTCAGCCATGGAATCTAATGGATAGACAGACTGGAATTACATATGATGATTCCCGTGTGCAAAACACATGTCTGCATTTTCTATTTTTGAACTCCTTTTGAGCTAGATCTCCCATTTCCTTTGACAGTGCAAAATTCAATGTGTCAATTAAAGATGGCCCAATCTTCTTTTTTAAAATAGTGGGGTTTTTTTCAGAGTAAATTTCCCACTCATCTTAAGTTCAAAATTATTTTCATGGCTATTTCTCTCATTTCAAAGGTCACTGCCATCATTTCTTCCTTCCCAGATTGCCTGCTGGTAGTGTTTAACACCAATTTGTTGAGGTTCAAGAACACTCTGTCCTTATTTCCCTCATTTTTTTCCTTCTTCTTGGCTGCTTCTCTCTCTCTCAAAGAAAGTTGAAAATGTTTATGCAATAGCTTATCTGAACAATAATTACTATCCTAGCATGCTGTCTCATTTTTCAAAGTAGATTTTACTCTCCTTTTCCCAGAGGCAATTATAAAAGAAACTGGATTATTGAACAAGAAAAATAAATGGGAGTAGTAGATATGTGCATACATATATAATATTCATATATATTGTGACACTGATGTTCTGTGGCATATTTGTTCATCTCTCAATATAGACAAGGGTTAGAAAATGGTAAGAGGAGTAACTTAGTGAAAGCTGGTTAGAAATTCCTTTCTTCTCTTGACCTTTATGCCTAATCTTTAGAGTAGAAACATTTGGAATTATCCTCATCACTGTCAGCTACAAACTCTGCTCTTTGTTGGAATTTACATAATGGAATTTGAAAGTGAGTGAAGCATGCCAGTCATGGCCATCATTGTCTTGTGCTTTGGTCAATAGCACATATTGAGATACATGCCTCTGTAGGTATAGTTGAGACTGTGAACTGGTGAATACTGCTGCAGATATTAGGGATGGCCTGTACTGATTTGACTTTGCTTAATGATGTGATCTTCACAAGGTTCCAACTAGAATGACGATTCTTCACCTCAAAAAGTATGATTGTTTCCTCAGAGCACTGGGTTGATGTAAGTGGACAATACAGAACTTGGATACCCAAAATTGGGGCATAAAGGCAGGAATTGGTTGGCTTGCAAACTTTCATAGATGGGAGAGTATATCCATAGGATTTAGGTGTGTTATTTAGCTGCAATTGTCTGGAAGAATTTACTTTTGTTCTGTTCACATGTAGAATTGTATGCATTTTAATTTTATCCTATTAGGTAAATATATGATTTCATTATGGGTTGTTTGAGAATTATATATGGTTAGGGAGTTCTGTGGATGCATAAAATTGACAAGGGGTGGTTGGTAGCAGTCCCCTGATTTGGTGTCAAGTTGAGGATTGAGAGGTTTGGGGTGGAGTCTAGCCTGTCAATCTGGAGATGTGTTGGCATGGCCTTCCCTCAAGAATTCTGGGAAATGTGGTAATTCCTTCCTGGAGGTGGGAGACACTATCTCTTTCAGTTCACTTTCAGACTCTCTACTGGCAAGACTTACTTCCTGCGAGACACCCCTGAGAAGAAGCCACATACAAAAACCTACCCTGATGCAGCAAGAAACCTGAACCTAGAGAAGCCACATGGAGGCCCCTGTCAATGCTGAGATGCTTACATGCCACTGGATCCAAAGACTTTCTACCCACTGTCTTGTGATGGTCCTGAATTTGCTATCATTATATGTATTTGATGAGTTGGAAGATGACTTTATAGGTTTGGTATCAGACATATAGGCTAGTATCAAACTTATGGACTTGGACTGGACTGTATTGGGTTGCTTTCTCAATGTACAGTTTCTCTTGTATACAAACCTCTTTCTAACACACATATGTATGTTTGTGAATTTGTTTCTCTAGTCTACCTGGCCTAACATAGTGATCATTTAGGACAGAGTAGAATTGCCCCTGTGGGTTTCTTAGAGGGGAGTGGAAAATCCTTATCTTTCTCTCTCATTGTGTTTGCATAATCCCACCCAATCATTTGGTGGGAGTTACAGGGAAATGGATAGAAGAGCCATATTAAGAAATTTCACTTTATCACCCTTGCAAGGGAGCTGAAGAGAGAAACAGGCAATTCCTGGCTAACTGTCAAATGTGAGATTTTGAAATTTTCACCTTAATGATGATTAGTTGCTTAAGCACTGGTCTTAATTAGTATTTGCTTCTATTAGTAGAATTTGGTGAGGTTTTTGTCTTTCATTTTTGACACTTTGAAGACTTCACTTAGTGCGTAGATTTTAACTATTGTAAAACATAGTTATAGTTAGCACTGATTTCTTCATTTCCCTTTTTTTCATAAAACAGTCTAGAATTGACACTGAATAACACTTCTTATTATGCAAAGTAATCTTCTCAAAAATATATAAACCAGACTGTTATGATGAATTCACAGAGTTTTCATGTGGTTTCTTTATTTACAATCATTAGAATTTGTGCTGTTCTCAGAAATTATACCTTATTACATGGCTTATTTTTCTTTAATGCTAAAGGTGTTACCTAATTACACTATAATTAGATGTAATTCATCAAATAGAAATAAAGACAAAACCAGTAATCAGACCCTCTTTCTCCATTCATAGATATTCAGTGGAGGTGTATCCTGTAATTAGTTTACCAATGTTTACTCTAGAACAAGTAGAATAAAATTGTCATCAGATTTCCTCTCATCATCCGAAAGCATACTTGGAATTCATTTGCATTCCTTTACAATGGAAGTCATTACCCTCATCACAGATCCACTGTTTTATAACCAGCCATGAAAATGAAGCATATGAGCAAGCTAGAGGTAAGATGAATTTAATGTGGAATGAAAGAGGTGAACGTTTCTATTCTGTTGTTGGGGGAGCAACAGATGGGCCTAATATGGTCTCTAGTTTGACCAATTCCCAAGGAGAAAGGTGACTTCCACTTAAAAAGAGTGAGACATCAAGACTAGTAATAGGAGTGGTAATACCAGGAGGGTGGAGGGATGGAGGAATAGAAAGGGAGAACCAACTTCAGGGATCTACACATAGCCTCCTCTCTGGGACACGGGCAACAGGGAAGTCAGTGTTGGGACACATTGGACAGTGTATAGTATGAAAATAATAACAATTTGTAAATTACTAAGGGTTCAAGCGGGAGGAGGGGGAGCAAGGGAAATATAGGGAGCTGATACTGGGGGGCCTGGATGGAGGGAGGATGTTTTGAGAGTGATGATGGCAATAAGTGTGTAAATGTGACCTGCATACAATTGATATTTGTATGGATTGTGATGGGAGTTGTATGAACCCCCTAATAAAATGATTCATTTTAAAAAAAAGAAAGTGAGACAAACTCCCTAAGCAAGTCTTGGAAAGGAGATGGCTCAAAATGTTCGGAAATAGATTTGTTCATAATTGGCATGCCTTGCTATTGAGAGGGACTTCACAAAAATTCCTGGAGAAATAGACATGTGTTTCTGTTATTTTAGGAGAGAGATGCCTACCAAAGTAGATACATAGGAACAGGTAATATTTGGGCAAAAACTGCATGCACTTCAATTAATAGTCAAAGGTATTTGAGTCCCATTCTGCTCATTAGACAACATTCTTACATCCATCTTTAGATAAACACTTTCATTAAACATATTGATTAAACATGTAATCAGGATACATTTAATTATTGGTGATTAGAATTTGAAAGTCTACAACACAGAGGAAAGAAGAGAAGTTTTATAATATGGCTTTGGCAAAAGAAACAAAACTGGAGATTGATAGAATTTTGTTACACCTATGATTTCTCTTTTCATGCTTTTAAAATATGAAATAATTTTTTCATACACTTTAATATTTTATGTATTCATATAATCAAGCTTGAAATTTAAACTAGGAGTTTAAAACTTAAATTTTCAAAAACTAAATATTAAAAATTCCTCATTATCAAAATAAAATGATATTCTCTTTTAAAGCTTAACTCTAAACAAAACACTCAAAACTCTAAAATTAATATTTCAGAATTCATACTGAATCACATTTTTAATGGAATTTTCAGTAAACTTTAAAGGTTCATGACCCCTCAACCAGAATGGAGTTATGGTTCTTTGGGAAAATGGTATTTGAATGTTAGTACATATGGTTGTTGTTGTGTGCCTTTAATTCTAACTTATAACTCTGCAAGGCAGAACAGAATGGCCTCATAGTGTTTCCTAGGCCATACTCATTACAGCCAAAACATTAGATTGTATGGATCATAAGAATTGATGCGTATTCTGTGGAGAGTCCAGAACACTTTGATTTTAGAACTTGTATATAAGCCATAAACCTTTGATCAGAATAAGGGGATATCACATGTTTTAAAATCAGGGGCCTCTTGAGTATGGGACCCCAATATGATGATATATATTAAAAAATCAGGAAATCTGTATGCTGAGCAAATAATCTAAGAAGTCATACGATATGATGAAAAATGTAGCGTCAGGATTGGAGGAAGGCTTACAACAATTTGTAATATGTGAAGGACATGAAATTGCTTACTGAAAGTGAGACCCTGAAGCAATTAGTGATCAAAGAATTCAATAGGGATGACCCCTCAATATGTATTTAAAAAAAACCAAAAAAAACTTTCACAATAGAAAATCAATGACATTTTCATTGCATATCCTTTTTCTCAGCAATATAAATGGTGACCATACATGTGGACTTTGAAAGATGGAGCACACAGGAATCAAATTGTCTACATCTGTGGAAAGAGATGATGAGGTTCAGTATCGCCAGTCCTAATAAGCCCAGGAGTTCACTGTGGCACAGGCTGTCAATTGCTCATATGTAATTTCAGGATGAACTGAAGAAAATGAAAACATGTCCAAGGGAGTCAAAATGTAACCTTGAGTAGTGTCACCTGAATTTAGGGAACATATCAAGCACAGATTTGATGCATTGAACATTATTCCCGATACATACACATAACAAAAAGTCATTAAAAAAAAACAGGAAAAAAGAAAATACCAACGCGGATGTCAAGAGACACTCTGAATTTGCTCTTGAATATAGAAACATGGAAGAAACAAGTAAAAGAACTGAACAGAAATTTCAAGATAATTCAAAAACACAAAGTAGAATATTATAATGCAATGGGAAAATCCTGGAGTTAGAAAGTCAACAATGAAGGACATGCTCAGGTGAAAGATTTGAAGAGAAAACTGAAGGCTTGAATTGCAATATTGAAGCCTTCCATGGACAAAATATTGACCAATGAAGGAATCATCAAGATATTGAAGGTAAGGTTGCTATTTTTTTAAATCATTTTATTTGGGGCTCATACTACTCTTATCACAATCCATACATTCATTCATACATTGTGTCAAGCACATTTGTACATCTGTTACCATCATAATTTTCAAAACATTTTCTTTCTACTTGAGTTCTTGGTATTGGCATCTCCTTTTCCTCCTCCCTCCCTCCCTCCCTCATGAACGCTTGATAATTTATAAATTATTATTTTTCATATCAGTGATTGATATCTCCCTTCATCCACTTTTCTGTGGTACATCCCATTGGGAGGGGTCTATTGGAAGGTTTTTGTGATTGGCTCCCTCTTTCTTCGTCCACCTTCCTCTTCTCCTCCTGGTATGGCTCAATATTGGTCCTGAGGGGTTTTTATCTGTCCTGGATCTCATATTTCCAGCTCTGGTGTAGCCAGATTTTTAAGGTAGAATTGGGTTCATGAGTGTGTGAGGGGAAGCATCAAAGAGCTATAGGAACATTGAATGTTTTGTGGATAATATAATGCATATAAAGATCTCCTCCCTGTGACCGTTCTATAAGGCGATATCCAATTGCCTACAGATGGCCTTTGGGTTTCCATTCCACACTCCCCCTCATTCACAATGATATGATTCTTTGATGCCTGATAGCTGTTCCAATCGACTCCTCATGATCACAAAGGCTGGTGTGCTTCTTCCATGTGGGCTTTGTTGCTTCTCAGCTAGATTTATTTATCTGCAGGCCTTTAAGACCCCAAAAGGCATATCTTTTGTTAGCTGGGTGCCATCAGCTTTCTTCACCACTTTTGCTTATGCACCCGCTTTGTCTTCAGTGACCGTGTATAGAAGGCGAACATCATAGGATGCCAGGTTAATAGAACAAAGTGTTCTTGTGTTAAATGAGTACTTGAGTAAAATCCCCATGTCCATCTTCTACCTTAATACTAAACCTATAAATATATGTACATAGATCTATTTCCCCATCGTCATAAAGATATTTAAATATGTACATGCTTGTATTTTAATCTCTATAAATGCTCTTTGTCTCTTAGTTCTTTCCTCCATTTCCTTTTACTTTTCACTTGTCCCACTCTTACGTTCAGCCTTCATTTGGGTTTCAATGCAACCTCATGGAGATGGGGTCAGGTAAGGTTGTTATACCAATCTAACTCCCAGGATTTCTTTGTTTTTACCGAGCATCGACCTGTCTAACCTCGATGTCCTTTTCTAGAAGAAAAAACACTCAGTCAGCTTCCCTCCAGTACCTACTATTTGTCCTTGTGAAAATGCTGCCCTTTGTTCTCAAGCGGTTCCCTAATCTAGTGAGTACATACTCTCCCCCCACCCCCGCCACCCAGTGTGCTTGTTCCCATTCATAGACTTTTCTGTTGTTTGGTTGAAATGGAGTGAGAGAGGTGAGTTCAACTCTAGGCTTGAAGAGTATCCATCTGAAGACCATAGTCTTGTGGGTGCCCAACAGTCTGTACAAACAGTGAACCTTGTCTTTTCTATGGTCTTGAATCTTATTTCACAGACTTCACACATTTTTCTTATTCTATCCAGTTTTTTTCTAAAGTGATTCATTTCAAAGTAGTTGGTCCTGATAGGCAGACAGCCATGTAATTCTTCTGGTGTTGGGGTTTTGGAAGGTGAAGTTTGGTGGTCCATGGGACTGATTGTTTCCACGTATCTTCAGTTTTCATCGTGCTTCTTTCCTGGATGGGAGAGACCTATATTTGGACCCAGGGTGGTTGATCATAAGCTTTTAAGACCACAATCACCGCTCACCAAGGTAGGAGGTGGAAACGTGTGATTGTAGCAATTGATTTTGGTGTTCTTTTAGACTATGATACTGAGTCCTCGGTCCACTAATACATTCTCTTAAAGTGACTGTCTATGTCTGCATTTTTGACAAGCACATTTGTATCCTCAGCGTTATCATAGGTTGCTAATGATTCTCTTTCTCCAGTTCTGGTACTATGTTTCTTTTCCTATTGCACACATTTTTTCCAATTCCAACTATGCACTGCCCCCTCGTCCTGTTTAAGAAATGGTGTTTCTAAACTCTGTTGTTCTTAGGTGCCATGGAATTGATTCTACATGCAGCAGAAGCAAACTCTGCCCGTCCTGTGTGATTCTCACACTTGTTCCTGTGCTGGAGCTCATTGTTTTAGCCACTTAGTCCATCCACCTCATTAAGGGTTTTCCTCTTTTTCACTACTCTCTGCTTTACCAAGCATGATGCCCTTCTTCCAGGGCCTAGACTCTCTTGACAACTTGTCTGAAGTATGCAAGAAAAAAATTGCCACCCTAGCCTCTTTTCTCTTTTAAAGTTTGCATATTGTCCCACTTTCTCTAAGATATCACCTGATACACTTTTTTCCAAAACTCAGAATGAACATAATTTGCTGGAAGCTTATCTCACTCCTCATACCATTCCTGTCTCCCTAACTGGAGTCAAGGTTAAAATATCCCCCTGTGGATCATCCTGCATTCTATATCAGACTGTCTAGACGAGATAGAAATGTTCTCATAAGCAGTTTTGCAGAAAGGAAAAATACAGGTTTGTACAAATTGCTGGCTCAACCCTTTTGTGATATGATTACAAAATGAGAACGGTAGTTTGATTTCTTATATAATTTGAACCAAGAAAAATAGAGGGAGTGAAAGCCATTTTTGAAATCTGCTCTGTAGGGCAGGAGTCTTGCCCTGGGATCCTCCAGTTCTAGGATGACAGGAAGCAAAAAAAAAAAAAAAAGGCTACACAAGATCAGTTTTCACTGGAGTGTCAAGGAGCACTCCATTTTGCCTCTTAAATCAGCCCCCCCATACCTCCCTGCACTTATCACTCTTCTCTGAACTCCATCTGCTTAGAGTTATTTTAAATAAAGGTGTTTAAATTTTCCTTTGAGTGTGAAAATATTTGACCATAATTTTTATTGGCTCCATAGAAAAAGACTCTCCTCTTGTCTTTATATTTCTGCTCCTTTCCTTATATATGGTAGCTATGCTTTTGACACAGATTTTTTTGGGGGGGTATGTTCTCTCTTTTTTTATTAAATCATTTTATTAGGGGCTCCTACAACTCTTATCATGATCAATACATACATCAATGTTATGCAGACCACATTTGCACATTTGATGCCTTTGACACAAATCTTACACTGATTATAAATGATCTCTAATGACAGGAGTTCAGAAATTTTTAGGGGTGTGTGTGTGTGTGTGTGTGTGTGTGTGTGTGTGATGTTTGATAAACACTACAAGGAGGTTCCCTGTCCATACATCTTGCCTATATCTGGGTTAAATAATATACTTCTCACCTTCAGCTGCCCAAGATAAAGAACATGGGTTCCTCTCTCACTCTTCTCTACCTGCAGGCTGCTTCATTCATTGTAAAGACCAAGGACCTTCACATGTGCTGTCAGAGATTATGTGTCGTATTGATTAGGGGGGAGGCTGTTTCTATTGTTATTATTAAAAGGTTATTATGCTTGTGTTATTAAAGATAATTTTTAAAATGTATTGGTTATAAGGTTTGAAGCAGGAAATTTGTAAGATTGGAGTTCGGAAGGTTTTTTATTTTGTGCAAGATATATCTGGCAAAAATCAGATCCTGAAATGGTCTGTAACAATCCTCAGCAGTGTTTTTCTTTAAAAAAAATCTCCAGGGCTGAGCCCCGGTGGTGTAGTGGTTGTGCGGGGGACTGCGGCCCTCTGAGACGGAGGTTCAATTCCAGCAGTGGGGCTGGGCCTCCTACTCCCACCACTAGAGAGCAGTGATGCCCACAAAAGCACAAAAACAAAAACAAAAACAAAAACAAAATCTCCAACTTGTAGAGAAATGTATCCTTCTAAATATCACAAGGTCACTGACTGCTTTTATTTAAACATAGCTCATTGGTTTTTGTGTGAGAGTATGACCCCTTCACAGACAATGAAGAACAAAAAGTGAATGTATTCGTTTCATAAATTTAAATTATTTTTTCAAATTATGTATACTTGTGATAAGCAATCTAATAAATTAGTTGTGTTTGTGATGAAATAAAACCTACCATCCCTTTCTCCCCTGATTCCTCTCTCACTACCCTAAGAAAACCTTTTTCAAATATTCTGGTGTTGATGTCCTGAACTAAATAAAAACATTGATTTATTTGTTGCTTTGCCAATAAATATCTATTCATCATTAAAGTGGTATTTTTATTGTAGTCTATTTTTCATATAAAATTTGGAGTACAAATGTAGAAGTGAGGGCAGCAACTAGATTAATGTATGGGCATGATAGTGTCAGAGCAAAAGAGTCCTGGGCAGTGAAGACAGTCAATTTTTTTCTGAGGAGTTTTGCTTTAGGGGATTGGAAAAACAGGACTCAAAAATTATTCTAAAGCAAAGACAAGGTGTCAGGGAGACAAGAGTATTAAAAATGGAACAATAGAACACAAAGGAAATGTAGGCATATTGAGAAAAACATAACCAATGTCACTGGATAATTTGTATAGAAATAATCATAGTGGTTCTCAACCTTCCTAATGTGGTGACCCTTTAATACAGTCCTCATGTTGTGGTGATCCCCCAACCATAAAATTATTTTCATTGCTACTTCACAACTAATTTTGCAACTGTTATGAATTGGGTGACCCCTGTGAAAGGGTCATTCGACCGCCAAAGGGGTTGCGCCCTACAGAATGAAAACTGCTGCATTTGCTAAGTAAACTTTCACATGCACACACATACACAGATTGTCATTCAGGAAGTTTGCAGGGACAATGAGTTTTTTTCCTTCATTTATTTTGTTAGGATGAGAGAATTTTTGTGTTTGTCAATGAAAATTAGCTAAGAGAGAAGAGGAAAATACATGTTAAAGGGGTAGAGGGGGAACTTGAAAGCAATGCACCCCTTGAATAGAGGAGAAGGTTAAAGCTTAGAGGGACTGGCTTAGGCGTGGAAAAAAGTGTGTGATAATTGTGTTTAGAAGTAAAAGTATTTTGAAGGATCAGTATTAAGCTAGTCTGGAGAAACAAATTCAGAGACCCTCATATGTGTACAAGAAAGAGCTTTATATCAAAGAGTAATTGTACATATTAAGAAAACACTCCAACCCAATCAAGTCATAAACCTGATGTTAGCCCATATGTCTGATATTAGTTCATAAACTCCTCTTTAGATGCATGCAGCACATGCAATGATGCTGACTGCAGGAAGATCACAAGTCAGTGGGTGAAAAAGTCCAGTGGAAGCATCTTAGCACTGGTGTGGGTCTCCATGTGGCTCCTCCATCGCCAAGGCTCTGGCTCCATTAGCATAGCTCCATATGACTTGTCAATAGAAATGTAAAGCAGAGAGAGAGACTGCATGGTCTCTAGTGAGCTATTTACCTACGTGGCACCTCCACATGAGCTCATCAAGCTGTGACCTTGTTGACAGACTGGACACCACTCCTTCCTTCCTCACGTTTGCAGCAGATTATGTGTGAAGATATCCCCAATGTCCAACTTGTCCTCAATACTGTACCACTCACCAACCACCTCTGCTCCCCTCGGTATTCTCTTCTACACCCCAGCATTCCATAACCTTTTGCCACATTTCCCAGAACTCACATACCACCAAGGAAATGGCTCATGGGTTTATGGAGTCTGGCAGATTCCGCTTGACTTCACTGGTGTGCAACTATCCTGTTGACTCACAAGGCTTCAGTAGCTGATGAATCAGATCAAGTGACAGAATGCTCTGAGACTAGATATGGACGATAGTGGCTAATTTGCATACTCCCCCTCCCCCCCTCCAAAACCCTTAGGTGGTAATTTGAGTCACATTCTTTGGTAAGATGGTGATTGAAGGCATATCTCCTCTTTATCCTACAGCATTAACAAAGCAGATAACTCACTCCAAAATGGGACTGAACTGCTCACAGGTATAGAATTTATAATCCACCACAAAATATAGGACTGTGGCTACACAGCCTATATTAGGTAATTTATGGCATTACAGTGGTAGTTCAAATAGTGGCCTGTAATGCTCCAATTGCTATCTATTTTTATTTTCAGTCTTGTGCTCATTATTTGGATAATATACTTATCCCAACTAGTTATGCTCGCTTCCTTTGCTTTTTTTCACTTCCTATTTTTACTTCCATGTTATAAAATTGTTGAATTTAACATTTGGCTTGAAACTATTATGACGTGTTTTTTTTTGCATTGAAGATAGGTCGAAGCTAAATGTTAAAAGACAAAGCAATAATTATTTATAAACTATTGAGGGATGGTGGGGGAGGAGGGAGCAAGGATGGAGGGGAAAGGATGGGAAGCTCATATCAAGGGCCCAAATGGAAAAGCAGTTATTTGGAGAATGATAACAGCAGCAGGCCTGTGCAACTGTGTATTTTGAAAAGCGATGTACAAGCCCCCAATAAAATGATCTAAAAAAGAAAAGATATGTAATGCACATTAATCAAGCCAATATTATCTCCTTCATCCAATATGGACCGAGATATTTCACGGGCAGAGGAGGGAGTGCTATCATTCTGCATTTTGTGGCTTGATCTTAGAGCACTAATGAAGAGCCTGAGGTCTGTCATGTCTGAACATGTTTAGTGTACGGATTGGAAAGCCTGTCGTTATGTGAGCAAGACCTCCCACCATTCAATTAGACAAAAGAATCAAAATTAGGATTATAATGACAGTGTTAAATAGCTAAAATACAAAATGCTGGACCTCATAAAAATTAGGCACTGACAGATGAAGCAGTATATTGAAGACTACAAACTTAGCTATGTAAGATATGACAATTTTTTTTAAATATCATTTTCTTGGGGACTCTTACAGTTCTTAAAGCATTCCATATAGCAGTTTTATCAAACATATTTGTACATAGGCAATCATCATCATTTTCAAAATATTTGAACCCTTTATATAGGCACCTTTGTGTTACCCTATCTCCTGCACCCTACCTCCTCCTGAATTCTTGATCAATTATATATGGTTATTATTATTTTGTAGCTTACATTCTCTCCCTTCACCCACATTTCTGCTATTTGTCCCCTTTAGGGGAGGGGTTATATATCCATCCTTGTATGGGTTCCCTTTTTCTCCCTTTCCTCTGTCTGACTATCCCCTTACCCTCATGATATTGCTACTGGTCCTGAGGGGGTATATCTGTCCTGAATTTTATGTGTTGAGAACTCCTTTCTGTACCAATGTGTGTCACCAAGTCTAGGTAGATTTGTAAGGTACAAGTGAATCATGGTAGGTAAAGGGGAGGGTGTAAGGACTGGGGGCAGGGGAAACATTCAGGAACTAGAGGAATGATGTGTGTTTTGTCAATGTCCATCCATTCCTTTATCCAATTGTCTACAGATGGGATATTGGATCTCCACTCCAACCCCCATCATTCACATAAATATTGTCTGTTTTGGATTTTTTGATACCTGACACCTGGTTTTGTGGACATCTCATGATCATACAGGCAGGTGTGTTCTTTTTTTCATGTGGGCTTATTTGTTTCCCTGCTGGATAGCTGCAAGCTTCAAACCTATAAGATCCCAGATGCTATATCTTTTGATAGCTAGGTCCCAACTGTTCTCTTCAAAATCACATTTGCTTATGAACCTGTGTTAGTCTGGGTTGACTAGAAAAACAAGTTCATAGACACTCATATGTGTATAAGAAAGAACTTTATATCCAAGAGCAATTAAATATTGAGAATACATCTCAGCCCAGTCCAAATCAAGTCCATACATCTGATATTAGCCCATATACCCATTACCAATCTATAAAGTACTCTTCAGACTCGGGAAACACATGCAATGATATTGTGTGTAAGAAGACCACAGGCTAGTGATGGGCAGTCTTATGGATCCAGTGGCATTGTAAGCTTCTCAGTGTTGGCAGTTGTCTCTACGTGGTTCCTGCAGCTCAGGTCACTGAGTGCATCAGGGTAGGTCCATGTGGTTTCTCCTCAGGGATGTATCACAGGAAATGAGCAGAGAGCATATGTGTCTTCCACCTCCAAGGAGGAAATACCAGCGTTCCCAGAATCCTTAGGAGAAGACCATGACAACATAGAGGACTCATTGGCTGTATCTTGATTGACGGGAAAAAGTACACCCCTACCCTTTAAACCTCAAATTGACACCAGATTATGTAATTACCACAACACCCATTTTTTTCTTCAGTGATTGTGTAGGGAAGGTGAGTATCAAAGAGTGCCAGGTTATTAGAACAAAGGGTTCTTTTTGTGTTAAGGGAGTCCTTGAGTAGAGGTCCAAAATCTATCTGCTATCATAATATGGGACATATAAAAATATGCACTTTGGTCTCTATCCCTTTCATTACAAATCATTATATTTACATATGGGCATGCCTATAACTTTACCTCTACAAATAGTTTTTGCCTCCTATTTCTTTTTCTCTATTTCCTTTCACTTTCCTCCTGTCCCACTCTCATGCTTATCCTCTAATTGGCTCTCAATCATTCCTCTCAGACACATGGCACTTGATGAAACCATGCCAGGAATTATCTACCCATTTCGCCATCACTTTTAGATCTCTTGTTATTCCCTCATTCCAGAGTTAGTTGGCTCCACACTCCCCCTCCCTACTCCTCTTCTTTGATGTACCTGTGGAACCACTGATCCCATTGTTTTCTCTTTGGAATTGTTCATCCTGCCTATCCTATACAGCTAGACATAGGATAAAAGAAAAACAGAAACAGAAAACAAAACAAGGGAAGAAAAATGTAGTTTCAGGTATGTCTGCTGACCCTTAGGTATGTTTTCCCATCAACTGAGCCTAGATGCCAAGCCCTGTCCCCCAAGTCAGAAGTCTTTTTTCACGATTCCTCTAGGACTTGGTTACTTTTCTCCCCACCCCCCATCACCTTGCTGCCCTATTGCTCTCCCTTTGCATTTTATCCCACTGTGCCTGGGGCAGACAGGGCACACTGCACAGTATCTGCAGTGCTGTCACCCATACAGGCACTGTGGGTTAGTAAGGAAATGTCTTGTCTCAGGATAGGACTGGCCCTAAGGTCCTCTCTCTGCACTGACTGCTCTGAGCAGGGAGCTGTCCCTGGGGCTTGGAGCGCCATGATACGTTTCGCTCTCTCTCCCCTCCTCTCTCCATCAGTTCTTAGTTTACTTTTCCATGCCAGTGTATTGTCCTCAAGGCTTGGTGCTCTGGGATGGGGTCCGGTTCCCCTCTCGCTTTTCTGTGGAGACATAAACAATATCCTCTCCGTGGGTGTAATAGTGCCCTGCTTCCATCACCCTTCTTTTTTTGTTTTTTTTTTCCTTTTTTCTTCTCCCTGTCTGGAGGATGTTACATAATGCATCAATCCCTGGTCGAGGACCAGGCACCATAGAAAGGGCCTGATACAACCCGGAGACACATAGACATAGGTCAGCCAACTAAAAAGGAGGGGAAAGAGAAGATTGAAAATTTTAATGAGAAGATCTAGGTTTTTTTTAAGCCAAAAAAAATAAAACTGGCACTTATCTTTAACAACTATGATCTACTGTCTCTAATGCCAGTTCACTTTTATTCTTTCTGTAGATGGTTCTTTACTTCGCTGCAATATTTTAGCATCATTTCTATATTACTGTTATCTTGAAATTCTTAATATTTCATGCTGGGATTTTTATATTTGCTGTGGTTGTTGAGCATGAGGAATGTCCCTACATCTTTAACAACCAGCAAGGGTATCCAACAGTCCCTTCATGTTTTGAGTCTACTTCTTTTTCTGCCACTTGTCTGAGAAAACTCTGTTTTTTTTCCTTTCAAGTGAATGGAAATATTTCTCTAATAAGTAATTTTTAGTGTCACAAAAACAAAAATCTTATATTTCTCTTTACAGCAAGTATATATCAGTACTCTGGCTATCTTAAGTTAAAGGCCCTTTATTACAAAATAATGGTTTTTAAACTTTAATCAAATTGAATTGATAATTCCTATGACCTCCAGACCTATATACATAACAAAGAGAATAGTAAAATTACAAGATGCCTATCTATACCAATAATGTATTATTTTTGAGTTTGTGGTTTTTAGAAACAGTACATGCACCTAATATATGTTGATTCCTTTGCTTATTATTAACAGTGTACAATGCAGTTAAATACAAAATACATGCTTGGTCAGCACTTATTCATATTTACAAGATGATAGCTAAAGATTATGTTTCAATACTGACATTTAACTATCCTACAAGAAATTAGCTTTATAACCTAATACTGCTTTTTAAAAGATACATGTGATTATGTTAGCCGACCTGAATCATACCCCCTTTTAATTAAGACAAAGTCAACTGATGGAAACCTTAATAGTATCTGCAAAGCACTTTTTGCCTTTTAAAGTAATTTGATTACAGGGATGGCATCCCTTCAAATCCAATCATAATGACTGTCCCAGTAACTAAGTTGGTAAACTATGGGTGTCCATTTTGGTATTCTCTCATTCACACTGTTCCATCATTTCTTTTCACACTCTGTCTTTCTTTTGTTCCCTCACACTGCCACATGTTGGATTTCTAAAACTGGTCCTTTGTGTGTTTCTTATAAGGTTCATTACTTTCTTTTCTTTTTTGAATGTTTGTTTCTTGTAATGTTTCCTGTCTCCCTGTCATTTCTTTCATACTTTGGAGGGTTTTTCCTAATTTTTTCTAGTTTGTCTCTTCAGGTTTCTTTAATAGAAAAAACATTTTGAGTGCATTTTATTGGGGGCTCCCACAGCTCTTATCACAAACCATAAATGCAACCATTGTGTCAAGCATATTTGTACATATATTGCCATCATCATTTTGAACACAGTTTCTTGGTATCAGCTGCTCATCCCACACCCCCTTTCTAAAGACCTCTTATTTGGAAAGAAATAACATTGTGCCATTGCTTCAAATGTAATGCATCCTGACACTCACTGTTTTTATAACAAGATTTTTAGAGGTATTTTTGGTTGTTTGATCATTCCTGGGGATCAATTTATTATTTTATTAACTAGTCTCTTTTTTAAAATTAAAAATCATTTTATTAGGGGCTCATACATTGGTTTTCATAATACATAAATAAATGTACTGTGCCAAGCACCTTCACATGTCCGCTGCTGTCATCATTCTCCAAACATCCACCTTTTCCCTTGAGTCCTTGGTATCAGTTTTTCCATCCTTTCCCGTCTTGCCTTGCTCTCCTTTCCCCATCAACCCTCAATACTTCATAAATTATTATTGTTCTGTCATATCTTATACTGCCCGACACCTCCCTGAACCCACTTCTTTGATGCCTGTCCTCCAGATAGGAGGTTATGTGTAGATCTTTGCAGTTGGTTCAGTCTCTCTACCTCACCTTCTTTCCACCCATCCAGTAGTTCCATTCTAACCACTGACCCAAAAGGGCTCATCCATCTTGGTTTCCCCATATCTCCAGCTCCCCTCTCTGCTAGTGTACCTTCTCGAGTCCATCTGGATTTGTAAGGTAGAGTTGGAACCATGATGGTTGTGGGGGAGGAAGACTTCAGGAAATAGAGGGAACTCGTATGCATCATCACTGCCTGGCTGCACCTTGACTGGTCTGTCTCCTCCCCTTGACACAAGCAAGCAGCCATCTAGCTCAGGAGCAACAAAACCCACCATCAAAGAAGCCCACTTGCCTGTATAATCATGAGGTGCTGAAACAATCAAGTATCAGGCATCAAAGAACAAAAATCAAAATCAATGGACCAATTGACTCCCGATATTGCTGAAGGCAAATGGATACAGAGGCAAACGGGGGAGAAGAAATGATGATGCCCAGCTACTGAATGATTGAATGCCTGGAGTCTCAAAGCCTTGAAGATAATCGAGTGGCCATTCAGTGCAGAATTAACTAGTCTCTTTTGTGCTGCTAGTTTTATATAGGATAATCCTTAAGTCATTTGTTCATATGTGGTAGGTTTCCTTTGTTTCTATGTGTATAATTGACCTTGCTTAGGTGGTTGAGAACTCTAAGTTGAGGTAAAGGAGGAGATTAAATGATGCCTATTTATGAGTAGACCTCAGAAGAACAGGTAGAGGACAGACTGATAACTTGTGGACCAGATCAGTGCAAGGATAAAGAGAAATTTGGGATACAGGATCACTTCAGATTCATTCTCTTTGTCCAAAAAAAAAAATCATTAGATTCTTGAAAGCACGGTATCTTGTATCATTCCTAACCAAAGTGTTGGCCATTCATGTAAAGATTATAAATGTAAATCAGGTTACCAGTTGGTACATGTATTTTTATTTTATTTTACTTTTCTTTGGGGGGGGGCACATCACTGCCCTCTGGTGGGAGTGGGAGGCCCAGCCTTGCTCCTGGAGGGCTGCTGCTGGATTTGAACTGCCAAGCCAGTGGGCCGTAGTCCTGCACTCAACCACTACGCCACCGGGGCTCAGGCCCCGGTACATGTATTTTAAAAAATAGCAATTCTCCCTCTTTTCTGTCTTATTTCTCACTTTGATTCTTTGTTTTGCCAGTTCACTTCAAACCCTGAGCCTCCTCAAGTTACTTTCAAGTGAGCATGTTCCCATTGTCTTTACAGTGTTTCATGGCATATTCTATCTAGCCTTTAGTTTTCTTCCTTGTTTCATCTGCCAGTCTGCTCACATGCAGACTGCGAGAAATAAATTTTGATATCTGTTTCATTTTGATTCCACTTTCATTCTTTTCTTTGTTGTGAAATTATTTATTTTATATTTCAAAGCTTTCAAGGATAGTCAGAAAGAATAAAAGGCAAAGCATATTTCCAGGCTGACATCTTCAATTGGGAGTGAGAGTATGACTTTTTAAAACCAAATAGATGGTTTCATTGCATGTCTTTGAAGCTTGCTGATTTGCACCTTGCTGCAGAAAGAAAGAAAGAAGAAAGATGTGGATTCCAAAATAGCTCAGTGTAAAGGAGCTGTCCCCTTTATAAGCTATTACTTTGTCTTCATTTTAAAGTACAACTGTGACAAAAATACAAATGGATGATTTCAGGACAGATGCCTTTTTTCGGGAGGCTTGAAATCTGATTTTAGAGTATGGATTAAGCAAGGCACCTTCTCTCTATTGGCTCTAAAGGAAGATCCGGTTCCTAGAGATTCTGTAGCCCTTGACATTCATTGGCTTGTAGAGTGATCTTCCCTTAGCTTGCAGATGATCTCACCCTCTTGTGCATAGAAGTCTCTGTATCAATTCTCCCTTTTATAGGTAGCCATTTACAAGGAATTATATTTAGGGTCCATTCAATTCTGTTATTGCTTTGTTAACATGACAAGAAAGTCAGTGTTTCCCATAATCAATCATACTCATAGATATAGGAATAAGGACTTTAACATATGTCTTTGGAGGCTACAGGTCAATTACAAAAATTCCCTGAATTTACTATGAACTGACGATTCAATTGAGTACAACTGTTGAAATTCTTAATTGAGAAAATCAAGACTTCTTAAGATAGCATTTAGACCATATTATATGCTAAATGAACAATAAATACCATTTTCATTAGGTAGGGGCAAGGTACAGTGAGATATTTATGTAACCTAAGTAACATAGCGTATTTTATGTATATTATTGATATTGTCATGAAAGTTACCAAATATGGACGCAAACTTGTTATATTTTAGGAAATAAGAATATACAAGCAATAATGCTACAAATGTCTCTCTGCTGGAAATCAATGTATGCGTCTTGTTTTTTTTTTTTTTGAAAGGCTGCCAATTGTCTTTTTTTTAAAAGAACTGCTTAGATCACTTAGGCCTTTTTTTGAGGGGGGTATCCCAGCCCTCTGGTGGGAATGGGAGACCCAGTCTTGCTCCTGGAGAGCTGCTGCTGGATTTGAACTGTTAAGCCAGTGGGCCTTAGACCCACACACAACCACTATGCCACCAGCGCTCAGGCCCTGTGTCTTGCTTTTATTGTATACTTGTGGATTTAAATTATCTTAAAAATGAACTTTTACTTTGAGGAAACATTTCTATTTTTTATAATGCCAATGCAGAGTAAAATGGAATATTAACAGAAATAGGCTATACAGATATTTTAATGTTCTGTAGTTTTTCTCAATAAATAGTAAACATACTGATATACACTTTTTTGAAAAGGAAGTATTGCCACCTGAAATCGTCTTTTAAGCATGCTCATGCATGCAAGCCCCTAGATACATACCCGAGGACTTTCAACAGTTTATGGAAAAATATATTAGCTTTTAATTTCGATTTTACATACATGTTTTGGAAATGGTATAGGTCTCGGGAGGCTAGAGAAAAAAATCCATAGAAACTCATATATGTCTAAGAAAGAGGTTTATATACAACAGCAATTGAATATTGAGGAGTCATCCCAACCCTGTCCTGTCAAGTCCATAAGTCTACTATTAGCCCATATGTCTGACATCAATCTATAAAGTCCTCTCCAGACTCATGAAACACATGCAGTGATGATGACTGCAGGAAGATTACAGGCCAGTGGGTGGGCAGTCTTGTAGATCCTGGAGCATTGTAAACATCTCAGTGCTGGCAGGGGTCTCCATTTGCCTTCTCCAGATCCAGGATTCTGGCTGCATCACACTAGGTCCATGTGGCTTCTCCTCAGAGATGTCTTGCAGGGAGTCAGCTTTGTCAGTAGATTCTCCAAGGAAGTGAGCTTCGAGAACCAAGAGTGACTCCTAACTCCAAGAGGGAAATACAGGAGTTCCCAGAGTTCTCAAGAGTAGGTCATGCCCACAGAGAGGGTTCATTGGTTATATCTTAATTGACAGACCAGATTCCACCTCTTCACTCATAATCCTTACAAATCCCAAATTGATACCCATTTAGGAAACTACTACAAAGTCTATATAGAGTTCCTAATAGCTTTTAAAAATCGGACTCTTTTTTTACATGAAAGATCATTCTAGTTAATAGGTTGTTAGATGGCCCAGTAGTTAAGTGCAGACTGTTAAAGGAAGGGTTCGTAGTCCAACCCACCCAGTGGATTTTGTGAGGGAAAGACATGGTTATCTGTTCCTAAATAGATTACTGCCTAGAAAATTCTATTTTTTTCATTTGGGGTAAAAAAATCACCTTGGCATCTCCTAAGAACACATGTGATTATTGATTTTATGAGTAGAAGAACCTGGCCACTCTTTGGCTTTTTCCTTTTTCATTATGTGCTTATAAAAACCCTGTGACTTCATAGATTAGAAGAACAAAACCGAATAGAAAGGCAAAATAGATGTACACTGTGTACAGAGGTCAAGATATAGGAGTCCTGGTGGCGTAGTCGTTATGCGTCAGGCTGCTGACCATCGAAGTGGTAAACAGCTTGGAATAGCCAGCCAGCAACATGGAGAAGGATGAGGCTTTCTCCCCACGTCTTGGGAAATTACAGAGGCAGCTCTATCACATCCCAGAGGTTCTCCACAAGTGAGCATCAACTCAGTGGCACTGAGGTTTGTTTTTGCCTTTAATTTTTTACATTTGATTTAGGTCAAGATGGTTATTTTGTTAGTCCAGGTAGACTGCAGGAACAAATTCTAGGACACGCATATGGATATAAGGGAATGGTTTATATACAAGAGGAACAGGACATTGAGCCCAGTCCAGTTCAAAGTCATAAGTCTGATATTAACCCATATGCCCGAAATCCGTCTATAAAGTCTCTTTCTGACTCACGAAGTCACAGGTCAGTGGGTGCAGAATCCCGGCGCTGGCAGGGGTCTCCCCCTGACTCCTCACTTCAAGGGCTCAGGGTTTATCAACAGCAGAAGCAACTCATTGCTGGCAGAGGTCTCCATGTGGCTGTCCCAGCTTCAGAGGTCTGACTCCATCAGGGCAGAGCCATGTGGTCTCTCCACCAGCTCCTCCAGCTTCTCTGACGCTGCCATCTTGTCTTGTCTGTCATTCATCATCTCTGAAAATAACTCCCCAAAACTGGGAAAGATAGCTTCTCATCTTCATGAGGGAAATATCATGAGATTTCCCAGACATATCAGGAGAAAGCCATGCCCACACAGAAGCCTCATTGGCTACTCAATGGCTATCACCAGATTAACAGGCTAGACACCACCCCTACATTTCAATCATGAAATTAACATAAGCACATGACTGCCATAGATATAATACAGCTTCTCTGGTGATTTTCTCTGCCTAGAGATTGAATAAGTATGGTACGAGAATATAATCTTGAGGCACACCATTTCTGATTTTAAACCAGGCAATATGCTCTTGTTCTGTCCACATAACTGCAATCTGATTCATGAATAAGAAAGGTCTGCATGAGCATAACAAAGTCTTCTGAAATTCTCATTCTATTGAAGGCTATCCATAATTTCTTATAACTCACAAAGTCAAATGCTATAAATGACAAGGAAACATCATTCTGGTATGCTTTACTTTTAATCACGATTCATCTGACCTCAAGAAGGATATATTTTATTCTATGTCCTCTACTGAATGCAGCCTGAAACTCTGGAAGCTCCTGGCAATGTACTGCTGTAACCATTGTTGGATGAGCTTCAGTAACATTTTACTTGCAAGTGAGACCAATGGTATTTTTCTATCTTTGGGGCACTTTGTTGGGTCATCATTCTTTGGAATGTACACAAATAGGGATGTCCTCTACTCAGTTGGCCAAGTACTGTCTTCCAAATTTCCTGAATTAGACCACTATGTGCTTCCAGTATTATAAGCTTGTTGTAACTTTTCAATTGAAATTTCATAAATTCCTGAAACTTTGTTTTTCATGAATGCTTTCAGTGCAGCTTGAACTTCTCCCTTTAGTAACATTTCTTCATGCTCATGTGCTTCCTGTTGAAATGGTGGAATGTTGACTGGTTCTTTGGGGGACAGTGATTCTCAGTAATCTTTCTGCTTCTTTTGATGCTTTCTGCATTACTCCACCTTTTCTCATAGAATACTTTATTATTGCAGCTCTAGACTTGAATGTTTTTCTTGAGTTTTTTCAATTTAAGACCTGCTGAGCATGTCTTTGCTTTTTTGTTTTCCAGCTATGTTTTTCCATATATATATTATTATAATATTTTCTTTATTTTCTCAAGTTGTCCATTAGGGTTTTCTGACCAGTTCTTTGATTTCACTTCTTTCGCTTGGAGAACTCAAGGTCATCAGTTAGACCAAGGGAAGGACTCAATGTGGAAAAGGTCATTGATTTCTCATATAGAAGCTCTAGTTTAAGTTAAAAAAATCTTTTTAAAATCCATAAAGGCTAAGCTCCACGTCAAGGATATTCCACCTGAATTTGGGGACTCTCAAGAATGCTTTTGACACACTGAACTTTAGTGACTAAAGACCAGATTAGTTGTGGATAGCATCTTGCTACAAGTGAGTTGTTTGAAAGAATAGATAATTTTCTCATAGTGCTGAAGACTTAAAGGAAAACCTAAGGTGTTGACTATGTCTATTCTTTCCTTTTCATTAAAAGCATTCATGGATTATTTTCATTCCTATCATTATGTTTTTCCACATAGTTTTTGAAGCCCTGAGGATTGTGTTTTCCTCAGTTGTCTGTCTTGTAGATCAGCCTCTCACCAAGTGATCCCTGTTTATGCATATGTTTATCCCTGTGGACATATTTCAATTGATAACAGAGGGTAATAAAGGGGAAATGATCAGGAGTCAAAATATTTTTTCAGTTTCTCTGATTTCCAATATTATTTTTTATTATCCATCTTTCACAGTTACTTTAGATTGCAGTTTTAAAACTTGGCTCCTAAGAGACAAAATTTTCAAAGCTGCCAAAAATTATTCAATGACTCCAAAGACCTATGGTGGTCAACCCAAATGCCTTCACGTGTTATCATAGACCTCTGCCTTCTTTACCAGTATTGCCTTTGATAAGTATTTTATACTATACAAGGTTGAGTATTTGTATTCTCTAGCAAGATCAAAATAAAAGAACAAAAAATAAAATTAGATATGTGTTACTAGAAATATGTTATTGTTGCTTCTCTCTGTGTCTGGAAGGCTAACCTTATTTAAAAAATCTGCATATCTATCTTGGAGTCTTTCTCAAAATTTATCTCATCAATGAAGTTCTGGAAGAATTAAATTCTGTTCTTTGCTCCAATGCTCCTTTAGACTCTAGAAAATAAGTATATCATGGCACTTGTCGCATTAAAATCCAATCAATTTTTCATGCTTGTTTACCCAGCTAGCTTGAGTTTATTCAAGACAGGTAGTCAGAGGTTCATTTCTGCTATTTCCAACACTGAGCTCAATGTCAGACTTAGCAGGCACTCAATAAAAAATGTGATGAATGAAATTGATAGATGGACAGGGAGATAAATGGAAATTAAATGCCCCTTTTAAAAGTAATTGCTTTAAATATCCCATTAGTCTTGCTCTCATTTCAGAACCAATGGCTAAAAGAAATTATGAAAATATGACTTTTCTGACCGCAGAAATACAATTTTATATTTTACAACTTCAACACAAAGAAATGCAAAAGAAAAGAAAGCAAATCGAAATATTTCTCAGGTTGTGTGTTAGTTTTTTCATTTACATTTCTAAAATTTGAAGTGTAGAGGGAGAGCTTAGTGAAAATGCAGAGTGGGTTTGAAGGATATTACAGAAGGCTCTTGAAAATGAGAATATTCTGCTTATCTCCTTCTAGCCCACTAACGGGAAAAAACCTTGACAACAACACTGAGGGAAATATAGATCTTGAGTTTTAAGTCCCAACAAGCAAAATTAATAAACAGTAAACCACAGGAACCTGTCAGCTGAAAGGAAGATACAACATTCATTTTATAAACAATTCACAAGTGTGTGAACAGTTGGTCTGACAGGAAAAGAAAGTGAGATATATTTTTTCAAATATGCATTGGGCTATGAAAATCTTGGGCAAGATAATTTGTGAGTTGTACTGATTAGGAATAAGAGTCTTGCAAATAGGAGGGAAACATATCTTCAATATTAAATGTACATAGCCTTTGTAATTCCAAAATTACCCCAAACATCATTAATTCTGAAATATTTTCTACAATAGACATTTTTAATAGACAAT
This sequence comes from Nesogale talazaci, assembly GCA_004026705.1. Taxonomy (NCBI): domain Eukaryota; kingdom Metazoa; phylum Chordata; class Mammalia; order Afrosoricida; family Tenrecidae; genus Nesogale; species Nesogale talazaci. The sequence continues at coordinate 37,984 of PVJH01001737.1, forward strand.
TCAAAATATCATTTTTCCCTGATGATAAAAAGAATGAAATAATATTATAGTAATAGCAAGGTATATGTGATTGTTTTAGAACTTTGATTTTGGTTATAAAAGAAATGCCATGAAACCAAAGACAAGGAGAAAGTCCAACTGATGTGATTACCCACTTAATTTTTAAAGAATATCTATGATTTCATTACAAATATGACCACATTTAATATTTACTATACATGAGATTTTTCTGGTTGTATTATGAATTTTCCAATGTAAAACCTTAGATTCTAATTTAGATCCAGAGAGTTTATCTGGGAGTTGATTCCAGAAAATAGAATTGGAAGAAAGAGAAGAAAGAGACAGGGATGAAGGGACGCCAATTAGCAGAGGGTTACTGTGCTGGTCATTTTTCCATTCAATGCTCTCATCTCTTCTGGGGACCCTGTCTTAAACCATGCGGAGTGTGTATCAGGATAATCCTCTGAAGTATTGAGGCTGGATTATGCAAGTATGGAAGGTCATCTGTCATTCACTCATATCTACTGCATGTAACAACAGTGCTTTTAGAGGCAGGGGCTTGCCAAGGCAGTCCGACTCCATAGCTAATGTTTTGTGACGCCTCTAGTAAGGTGCTAGTCTAGGATTTAAGTCAGTGTGTGCTCTAAACCTGGATCTGTTTGGTACTAAACTCTAGATTTTAATGCTTATTCAACATTAAATAGCTTCAAACCACCACTTCAGCTCTACTTCGTTTGTTCAATTGCCTGATTTTTCAAAGTGCAAATATGATCACAGTATGCATTATCTCTGTCTAGTTAAAATTCTTCAGTTATTTCCCATTGCTTAAAAGGTCAAGCTCAAGGTTTTCACCTTTACTGGCTGGCTTCAAAATCTGCAGTTCTCCACATTCCACAAGAAATGCCTCTTAGTGACCTATTTCAGACTTTCTTACTTTCTGCTTCCCTGGACCAGGACGATGGTGTATCAGAAAACTGATAATTGATGGTTAGAAGAACACAAGACAATCTGAGTATAGATGCAAGTACTGAGATGCTAGAATAACATTTACACTCTGTTTTTTTAGTACACTGAAATTTAAAATTGAGAATACCTTAGACATGGTGAAAATAGCTCTCCTCATTTGCAGTTATTTCAATTGACTCAAAGTTTCTCCTGTAATATAATTCAGAACACATCTCCTTCAACAATGAAAAGATCCCTGAAATATGCATCCCTTAGTCAAATAAAGAGCCATGATATTTTCCTTCCCACCACTCTCTCATCTTGGACAAAGGTATTTTATGAATTTATTTTGTCAACAGTGCAATTGCTTCTAAATCAATGCTTTTGTGGCTTTCTCCTTCTCCAAGGACTTGTGTCAGTGGTAAGTGATCCTTGTGAATTCCCATCTGCTCTTTCATATTGCTTCCTATTCTCCATAGCTTTTATGTCCAAAATATTTTTCTCTATTTTAATATTATCATTTATCTTGCTAGATTTCATCTCTTTTAGACAAATTGTCAGGAACATGTTACAAAACTTCTCCCACATTTCTGTACAATGGCTTCCTATGTTTTTAGATATTAGAAACATATCCATTGGTACCATTGTAAGTTTTCATAAATGTATTTTTCTTTCTTTTCTCTTTACCCTAACCCTATAAATATATTCTTATCTAGTCATTGTTAATAATACTGTGGAATTTGGGGGTTGGTCAATTTTTGTTCAAGTGTTTTGTCTTTCGGTTTGTCCTTATTTTGTCACAAAAGTCAATCATAAAGTTGGCCTGAAATGTTGCAGGTTATTAATATGTGGGAGAAGATATACTGTGAATGATTCCTGGGTGTGAGAGGAATCAGAAACTAAAAGATTTTGAGCAAGGCTGAAATTGAAATGGAAATGACTTATTTAACTTATGGAAGATTCTTTTCAAATAGTTTTGGAAAATAATGCATAATAGGATGTGTGGGATTAGTTAAGTTTGTACTGCAAATATATAAAAAATGGAAAGTGATACTAAACTAATTATATAGCTCCAAATCCCCCAAAAAGAGAAAAAACAAAGAAAGTCATGATGTCTTTGAGATAACTGGATGAAAAGCTAGGAGAGGTTACAGTCTCAGAATATGTAAATGATTATTCTTTTATATTTGGATACTGATCTCAAAGACAGAACTCTGAAATCATCTGAGGAGAAAATGAGTAAATCTCCTGATTTAGAGGTGATTCTGATTTAACTGAGCATATGTCTCTGAAAGAATTTGATCTTGGGGAGTGTACATATACATTTGGCATTGAGCACTCTGATATAATGTAGCAACCTATTTTTTAAAATTTGCATGGTAAAATAATTATACTTCCTGATCACTTTATTGTGATACACTTTAGGGAGCAAAATCACCAATAACAGTAATGTTCAGGATTCAATTTCTTTCTCTTTAAGAACAATATTTATTTAACTTTTTTGTCTGTTTTTAACTCCCCTAATTGATAACTGAGTGTAGAATAATTTACACTAGGATAAAATAAATGAAGATGATTAATTCAGACAGATGATAGCAAATTCCAACATGAAGATTATTCAGATCAAAAAATTTACAAAATGATTACTTTTAAAATCAGCAATAACTGATTCAGCGAAAGAAACACTGACATCCATGTTAGATTCAACCTGGTGAAACTTACCAAGGCTCTTGCAATATTTGGAAATCTTTGTTTTGTAAAATGACTACTGGTACAGAATTATATACATAAAATTTTCTATGAAAATTTTCCTATGAGAGGCAGCTAACCCTATTGCTTTAGTAATATTGGAAACAGATCAATTTTACCTAAAGAATGAGAGTCGGTGTTTAGAAGTGTTCTGAACTACATAGATTAGCAATCTGATATGCTTCTTAGACTTGGGCAGAGCCAACTGTCAAATAATACTTAACTAATCATTTTTGGAAATGGTTTAATCTGTAGTTTTCTGTGAAATAAATTTCATGGCCAATTGAGATGCATTCTAAATTTAAAGTCACCATTTTAGTCTATTTTGGAGGGGGGGCATCACTGCCCTCAGATGGTAGGAGTAAGAGGCCCAGCCTTTGCTCTGTGGAGCTGGAATTTGACCTCCATCCCAGTGGGCCGCAGTCCCGCGCACAACCACTACGCCACCGGGGCTCAGCCCCATTTTAGTCTATTTTTAACACCTTGACCTACCCAGTCTTTTCTTTGTTCAATAATCTGAAGAAAATATAAACACTATCAAGAGTGTTTGTTTTGATCAACACTTTGTTTTGATCAACCCCACTTTCAAAAAAGAATGTCAATCAAAAACTAAAATTCCAACCCAACATCCTAGTGGTATTGAGGTGAAAAACAAGTAAGGTGCTGAATTTTGAACCTGATGCATAACTGTGTATGTGTGCTATTTCTTTATATGTGTGCATGGTTTGCATATATATCCACAATTCTTAACTTTTACATTTCCCAATTTATGATCATCTTGATTGTTTCATACTCTGCTTACCTCATGCAACAATAAAGTCTCCCTGATTTAGCTAAATGATTTAGTGTGAGTTTCATCTACTTTCAGAAGGGAGATGACAGATGACAGAGTAATAGGTACATACCAATGCATTTCCCCCTAGATTTTTGCATAGTTTTATTACAAAAGGCTTGCCAGTTGAGGATTAAATTGTATTACGGGGTGAAAAAACTAAATCAAAGCAAAACTTCCTGTTATCTGACTCCCTCGCAATCCTATCCAGGGAGGACAGCCTCACTTTTCCCCTATGGAGTGACTAGTCTGCTTGAACTGCTAACCTTGAGGAGAGAAGCATCACCCACAGCATCACCAGAACTCGTACACCTTTGCATGCTATCCCATGTGGGATGTAGTTTTCTTACTTTATGAGACCATATTATTGAAGAGTGTTTTCAATCCAATCACTTTTGAGATATAAAAGAGCAGATCCACAAGACAGCAAGCAAGCACAAACAATTTGTAGGAAAATCCCATTTTTTCCCACAGCTCTTTGAAAGTCCTTATATTTGCTCCTTAAAGGTCTCCCAGAAGTTCTCAGAAGAATGTTTGAGAAATGGAAGTATGCTTTCTCCCCCAGAGTGGACAGAAGGGGCCGCTCTCTAGATCTGGTATTCTGAATTTAAATGTCTACTCTGGAAGAATTTAAACAACATTTTGGTAACAAGCATTTGGTCCAATTTAATTAGCAGGGAAAAGTTTAGCTAATTATTTATGAGGCACAGCTTACCTGGCCTTGTCATAGGTAAGCATAGGGAGCATCTATCTAAGCTATATGGAGAAAGGTTTTCTTTGCACTGTCATTTCTGAAACACTGAATGGAGGGACTTCTTTAATTATCACTCCTTTCTAGTATCACAAAGTCCAGTAAAATTTGACATTGTTAGCCCCTGGTACCAATTAAGCTTCTGTTTCATATCCATGAGTCTGTATGTAGTTTAGGGAATTCCCTCCTTCTTCATAGCCTGGTTGTACTGTACACTGGATATGCAACCTCCCTGGTTCCTGAAAGCTGTGGTCGCAGGATGATTCTTCCATGTGATTTCCTACTCTTCTCTAGGACTTGTCTGGCATATGATGTTTGGCTTGTGTGATAGTTACTAGCCTCCTGGCAGTCCTGGGAGAGCAGTGGGGTAGTGCTGGGCCGCAAGCCTCGAGGTCGGCAGTTAAAAAACACAGGCTGCACCTGAGGGAGAAAGGTGAGGCTTTCTGCTCCAACAAACATTTGCAGTCTCAGAAACATGCAGGGAAAGTTCTTGTCCACCCTCTAGGGTTTCCATGAGTCAGAATCTATTCCATGGCCTCCTTATGAACCATATCTTCACACAAAAATCTCCTGATTTTGTCAATACCCTTCAATACGGAGTTTTAGCTTCTTAATTCTAATGTTCAAACTTTCTCCTGCACATGAACTTGCTTCTCTCATAATTTTATTCCCAGTCTACGAACAGGCACGTGGGCACAAGGAAGCTGAGCAATTAACAGACTGTGATTTCATTTTCATTTTTTTGTTCTGGACATAGAACCTCATTGGCTTTCTTAGTTTGCTCTATGTTTATGCTTGACCACTACTGAAGACCTGGTATGTTAGTCCATTACCAGTCCATGAATTTTTCTTCAGACTCATATAGTACATGTAATGACACTGAATGCAGGAAGATCCCAGGCCAGTGGGGGAAAAGTCTTGTGGATTCACTGGTAGTGTGAACATCTTAGTGTTGGTATGAGTCTCCAATTAGCTCTTCCAGCTCCAGGGTTCTTGCATAGCTCCATGTGTCTTGGCATCAGGAATATAAAAGTGTGTCTGTGTCTCACTTCCAGGGGGCTATTTGTCACCCTAGCACCTCCAAAAAAAATAAGCAGTGACCTGATAAATGCCACCCTGACACTCTTAAGGATCTCAAGTTGAAACTATATAATGTAATTACCACAGACTACCCACTTTCACACAACTCTTTAGTCATATATAATTTTCAAACAAACAACAATAAAATCATATCTGTGCTTAAAAGGATAAAACTAAAACACAACTCAATGTGTTCAAAAGCCTCACTTAAACATAATATTCTATAACTGAACAGCAAAATAATATTCTATACCTAATAATTGAAGTTAAGTGAACACCTATACTATAATCCTATGAATATATTCCTCTACTTATGAAAGATTTAAGCCAGCCACTTTATGCCTTTATCCCCCCACTTTGGGTATCCAATTTCCATACTGCCCACATACATCAACCCAGTGCTCTGAAGAGACCACCATATTCTTTGACATTAAGAATCTTCATTCCAGTTGGAACCTTTTGATTATCATCATCTATTAGCAAAGTCGAATCATGAGAGGCTGTTCATAAGGCAACAGAAATATGCACCAGTTCCTTGATGCCCAATAACTGATTCTTTTTGACACCTTGTGATCACACAGACTGGTGTGCTTCTTCCATGTGGGCTTTGTTGTTTCTGAACTAGATGGCTGCTTGTGTACCTTCAATCCTCGAAGACCTCAGAAGCTATAATTTTTGATAGCTGGGTACCATCAGCTTTCTTCACCACATTTGCTTATGCACCTGCTTTGTCTTCACTTCTCATGTCAGGAAGATGAGCATCAGAGAATGCCAGTTTAATAGAACAAAATATTCTTTCATTGAGACAGTACTTGAGTTGAGGCCCAATGTCTGTCTGCTACCTTAATACTAAAACTACAAATATATGCACATATATCTATTTCCCCATCATAATATATAAATATATTTACATGTTTGCATGCCTTTATTTAGGTTCCTATAAATTTCCTTTGCCTCCTAGTTCTTTCCTCTATTTCTATTTACTTTCTTCTTATCCCACTATCATGCTTAGCCTTTATTTGGGTTTCTGTATTTCCAATCAGTAACATTACCCTAGGTCAAGTGGCTGTAATATTTTTATCTTCATCAGTAAAGTTCAGAACCTTGTATGCAACTCCACTTCCATGGGTCAGCAAGCCAAAATTATCCAATTAAGTGCCCTGAATCACCCCATACCAAAAACCAACCTTTTGCACTAAAAACTCATCTTTGCTTGCTCCACTGGTTGGGAATCCGTCACTCCGCTCTATACGCTCGCTCCTGATATCATAGATAATTCTCTTATATTGTAGCTGCCTTCCAGATCCAGGGGGTTCACTACATAAGAATCTCAGGTCCAGAAGATGCATTCCACTGCTCTCTCTTCCTAATAGTAAGATACCTTCTCTAGCTTCTCATTGGACTCATTTTATACACAGTAGGATGCTGCTTCAGAATTCTTTCCACAGTTTCCCCACTTTCTTGTCAGATTCATGCAGAGAAAGTTCCTTTGGAAAGAGTTAGATGCTTTGACTAGAAGAGCCATAAGATATCATTCATTGCCCTTACTAAACGAATCTCTCTGTCTCGACTTAGATCTATCCCTTCGATGAAACATTGTCCATGAAGATGTTCCTCACAAAACATGCTCATCCTGAAGATGTAACTCATTTTGAAGAACAAATTATTAGCCAATGTGTATGTCAGAAGAGATTCATTCTAAATTGTAGAGTAGCTAAAATACCTGGAAGAAAGGATGAATTCAAAGAGCTGAATGGAAAATTTCAAAGGGCAGCTAAAAAAGACCAGGCCAAATATTGTAATGAAATGTGTAAAGAACTGTAAGTAGAAAACCATAAGTAAGGAACATGGTCTGCATTTTTTGTTATTGCTTTTTTATGTGTAAGAAAAGGCCTTATATCAAGAAGTAATGATATATGGAGAAAATATCCCATCCCAGCCCAACTCAAATCTGTAAATCTGATAGTAATGTATAAATCCCTCTTCAGACTCACACGACCCCATGCAAAGGTGCAGAATGCAAGCAGACCACAGGCTGGTGGATGAAGTCTTGTGTATCCAATGCTTGTGGAACCACCACAGGCCTTTCTCTGAGCTCTGCAGCTCTTCCATACGAAGGCCAAGGTAGAGGCAGAGGGGAAGTTTCCAGTATCTTCCTTATGAGAAGGCCACACGCACCATCAGCCTGTGACCTGATTGACAGGCTAGATGCCACCTGTATCATCTTTATTTATTTTAATCATTTTATTGACGTCACTTACCACAGTCCATACATACATATACTGTGCCAAGCACCTTCACATACCCACTGCCATCATCTTTCTCCAATCATCTGCTTTTCCACTTGAGCCCTTGACATCAGCTCCTCATTTTTTCCCTTCCCTCCTGCTCCCCCTCCCCCACTAATCTCAATACTTTATAAATTACAAAGACCATCAGAAATAATTCAAGCCTTGAGTTGCAGTCTTGAAAGGTACTATGGGCAAAATATTGAACGATGTATGAAGCATCAAGAGAAGTTAGAAAGAAGACATAGAGAGTCAGGATAGTAAAAAGAACTAGTTGAACTTTATTGCATTTCAGCAGGCATCATATGAATAAGAAGGAAGAAGATCAAGCTACACTGAAAGCGTTAGTGAAAAATGAGGCTCCAGGAATTTATGCTATATCAATTGAAATGTTTCAACAAGTTGCTGAAGTTCTGGAAACACTCACTTATCTAGGCCAGGGAATTTGGAAGACAGTTATTTCACCAAGTGACTGGAAGAGATCCATATATGTGCCCATCACAATGAAGAGTGCCACAACAAAATGCTCAAACTATAGAAAAATAGCAGTTCTATCTCATGCAAGCAATTTCTTTTACATTTTTATAAATCATTTTATTGTAGCTCTTAAAGCTCTTATAACAATCTATACATCCATTTTCTCCAGCATATTTGTACATAAGTTGTCATCATCCTTTTCAAAACGTTTTCTATTTGAGTCGTTGGTATCAGCTCCTCATTTTTTCCTCCCATCCTCACCCTTCACTCATTATGAATCCTCAATATATTATAAATTATTATTATCTTCTAATATTATACTCTCCCCTCATCCATGTTTCTGCTGTTCATCATTCTGGGGTGGGGTGTTACACATCCATCTTTGAGATAGTGTGCTAGTTCGGGTAGACGAGAGGAACAAATTTCAGAGACACTCATATGGATATAAGGAATAGGTTTATATTCAAGGGGAACAGGACATTGAGAAAATATCCCAGCCCAGTCCAGCTCAAAGTCACAAGTCAGATATTAACCTATATGCCTGAAATCGGTTCATAAAGTCTCCTTCTGACTCATGAAGTCACAGGTCAGTGGCTACAGAGTCCCGGCACCAACAGGGGTCTCCCCATGTGTTCTTGCTTCCAGGGCTCAGGGTCCATCAACAGCATGCCATGGTGGCAGAAGCAACTTATCACTGGAAGAGGCCTCCATATAGCTGCCCCAGCCTCAGAGGTTCGGCTCCATCAGGGCAAAGCCGTGTGGTTTCTCCACTGGATACTCCAGTCTCCCAGACACTGCCATTCTGAGTTGCCTGTGGTTAATCATCTCTGAAACTAACTCCCAACAACTGGGGAAGATAGCTTCTCATCTTCATGAGGGAAATACCGCGAGATTTCCCAGGAGTCTCAGGTGAAAGTCATGCCCACACAGAGGCATCATCGGCTACTCAATGGCTATCTCCAGATTAACAGGCCAGACCCCACCCCTACATTTCAATCATAAAATTAACATAAGCACATGACTGCCACAGATAGATTTTCCCTTTCTTCCCCACAGTCTACCTGCCCTCATGGTATCACTACTGCAACTGTTTTTCCTTAGGAGTTTATCTGTCCTGTATTCCATGTGTCAAGAGCTATTATCTGTACCAGTGTACATGCTCTGATATATCTGGATTTGTATGATAGTACTAGAGTTATGATAGTGGTGCGGAGGAAGCATTAACAAACCATAGGAAGGTTGTATGTTTTCTCACTAGTATACTGCACCTGGCTGGCTCATACTTTCCTGTTGACCTTTCTGTGAGAGAATGTCCAATTGTCTACAGATAGGCTTGAGGTCTTTACTTTGATCCTCCTCATTTGCATCAATATGACTATTTGTTTGTGTTCTCTTATGTCTGATATCTGATCCAGTCAATACCTCATGGTTACACAGGCTCGTGTGCTTCAGGGCTTTGTTGTTTCCCAGATAGATAGCTGATTATTTAGCCTAAAGCCTTTAAGACCCAGATGCTATAACTTTTCATAGTCAGGCATCATTAGCTTTCTTCTCTACATTTGTTTATGCATCCATTTTATCTTCATCAATTGTGTTGGGAAGGTAAGCATCACAGAATGCCAGTTTATTAGAACAAAGTGATCTTGTATTAAAGGAGTACTTCTGTAGAGGCAAAATATCTGTCTTTTACTTTTATAGCTTATAAATATATGTACACAAGTCTATATTTCTATCATGATATATTAATATATTTACATATGTACATGTCTGTATTTATACTTCTGTATCTTCTGCCTCCTAGTTCTTTCCTCTATTTCTTATTACCTTCCTCCTGTACCACTATATCATCATACTTGACCTTCATATGTCTCTTAGTAAGTCTTATCTGCTATACTGCAGTTGATTAAACCCCATCAGGCATTCTGCACCCTCCTTGCCATCTATTTTAGACCACTTGTGGTTCCCTTGTTCCTGGGTTTGTTCGCTCACCGCTACCTTTCCCCCACCTCCCCCTCTCCATGTCCCCCTGAAACCATCAGTCCCATTGTTTTCTCCTTGGGATTTTTTTATCCTTCCTATCTTATATAGCTAGGCATGAAAAAACAAAAACGGTCTATAAATAGTTCCAGATATATCTGCTGACCTCTTTGATTGCTTTCTAATCCAATCTGATGCAGTGCCAGGCCACGACACTGAAATCTACTTCTAGTCTTCCTCAGGGACTTTGTTGCTTTGCTTCCCTTGCTGCTCTGTTCTATTTGCGTTTCATCCAGTTTGGGTGGTGTCAGAATGGGAACACTTCCCACACTGTTTCCTGTCTTTTCCCCCACAGTGCTATGGGTCAGGGAGAGAATGCCATATTTGTTAGTCTGGGAAGACTAGAAAAAAAATCTATAGAAACTCATATGTAAATAAGAAAGAAGTTTATGTTCAAGAGCAGTTAAATACTGAGGAAGCATCCCAGCCCAATCCAGATCAAACTCATGTGTCTGCTACCTATCTATAAAGTACTTTCTTCACTCAGGATGATCACTGGCAAGTTGGTAGAAAATTTTTGCATCCAGTAGTGTTGTAAGCATCTCAACACAGAGAGGGGTCTCCATGTTGCTTCTCCAGTTCTAAAGATTTGGTTGTATCAGAGTAGGTCCATGTGGTTTCTCTAGCTCCTGGGGCATAGGGCCAAATGTCTTGTCAGCAGAGGATCTCCAAAGAAAGGATTAGAGTGTAGGAGAAGTATTTTCTGCCTTCAAGAAGGAAATACAAGAGTTTTCCCCAGTATCCCCAGGAGAAGGCTATGCCCACAGACCCTCATTGATCATATCTTGATTGAAAGGCCTGACTCCACTCTTTCATTTGTAATTCTCTCACATTGACAACAGATTATGTAACTATCACACCATGTCTCTTGGTGGACCCTATGGTCCTCTCTGTGCACTGGCTGCTCTGAGCTGGAATATCATCCTCAATGCTTGGTGGGTCAGAATACTCTCTACTCTCTCTTTCCTTCCCTTTTAGTTTGTTTTTGTGTGTTCTGAGCAGAACTGCCCACCTGTTCATGATGTATCTTCATTATTGTCCCCTATAGGGCTTTCTTCTGGGGAGGGGGTCCAGGAAGCTGGTATGGGGCTGGCCCTGCAGACTTCTCTGTTAGTTTGTTGATTCTTGCTGGTTTGTTGCAAACAAAATTTTGCTGAAGATATCCAACAATAGTTGTAGCGGTACATTGATAGGAAATGGCCAGAAGTTTAGGTAAAATGAAGAAGAGGACATTGAAAAAGGGATGTTATTGCTGATATCAGTTTGTGATTGTCTGGGTAGACTAGAAAACACGTTCATAGACACACATATGTGTATAAGAGTTTTATACACGAGTAACTCTACATTAAGAAAGCATCCCAAACCAGTCCAGTCCAAGATCATAAATCCGATATTAGCCCATATATCCAATACCAGTCTATAAAGTCTTCTTCAGACTCATGAAGCATGTGCAATGACACCAGGACATCACAAGCCAGTGGGTGCAGAGTCTTGTGTATCCAGTTACAGTGGAAGCATCTGAGCTTCCCATGGCTCCTCCAGTTTCCAGGACTCAGGGTCTATCAGCAGTATCCAGTGGTGGCAGAAGCATCTCAGTGTTGGCAGTGGCCTCCCATGGCTCCCCCAGTTTCCATGTCTCAGGGTCTATAAGTATGCTGCCATGTGTCTTGTCAGTAGATCATTTCCAAGGGACTGAGGAGAGAGTCTCTGACCTCCAGGGGGGAAATACCATGAGATTTCCCAGAATTCTTTGGAGAAAGTTATGCCCACACAGAGGTCTCATTGGCTATCTCCCGATTGACAGGATAGACTCCACCCCTGCACTCCCAATCCTAAAATTGACTCCAGAGTACATGACTGCCACACAGGTGGATCTTGGCTTTAAACAGAGAATACCATAAATATGTTTATCTGCATTTTATTTACTATAGATAACCTTGAGAAGACGGAGTATTTCAGAACACTTGATTGTGTTCATTCAGTTCTTGTTCATGAATCAAGAAGCATTTTTGTGAAAAGAACAAGGAAAGGTGTGAGTCAGGGTTGTATTCTCTCACCATACTTGTCCTTTCTGTATGCTGAGCAAATTATCAAAGCTAGTTTATATGAAGAATAATGTGATATCAGGATGGCAGCAAGGTTCATTATATGCAGATAGCACAACTTTGCTTACTGAAAGTGAGGAGAGATTGAACTTTCTCATGAAAATCAAGGATTACAGCCTTCAGTGCAGATTGTGATTCAATTTTAAGTAACCAAAATCTTCACAACTGAACCAGTAGGATGCATGGTAAATAAAGAAAAGGTTGAAGTTGTCAAGGGTTTTGTCCTGTTTGGATCTACAATCCATTCTCATAGGAGCAGCCATCAAGAGACAGGAAGATGAATTGCTTTGGCTAACTCTGCTGCACAAGACCTTTTTAATTGTTGAAAGCCAGAATGTTATTCATGGGACTCAGGTGCATCTGACTCAAGTATAGATATTCTCCATTGCAACATCATATGCATGTGAAAGTTGGACAGCTAATCAGGAAGATCATAGAAAAATAGAAGAATTTGAATTGTGCTGTTGGAGGAAAATATTGAAATTACCGTGGTCTACTAAAATGACAAACAAATCTGTCTTGGAAGAAGTATGGCCAGAGTACTCCTTAGAGGTAAGGATGGTGAGACTTCATCTTACATATTTTGAATGTGTGGTCCAAAGAAATCAGTTAATGGGAAAGGGCATCATTCTTGGTAATGTGGAGGGGCAGTGAAAAAGAGGAAGGCCATCAATGAAATGGATTGACATCATGGCTGGCACCCTGGACTTGGTGTGGCCTCTGTCAAGAGGATGGTGTAGGATCCTGGGGCTCTGTGTGGTTTCCAGGGGATTGCTCTGGTGTGGAACAACCTCAGTGACACCAACCACAACAATAACAGCATCAAATGGAATTTTTCAGGCTGATTCTAAAGATCAAATGAAATTCATCTGGAAGTCTATTATAAATTCCAGATATTATACAAGTTTTAGGGGTCAATCACTAGCTGAATAGATTTAACCAAGTTATAAAGTTTTCAGAGAAAGCTTGCAGGCTGAATGTAAACTGTGTATCAGGCCAAAAAGTATTTCCTCTTTCCTAAGTGATCACCTCTTAACTTCTGGGGGATAACAGAGAGCAGAGCTAAACTCTATTGGAGGGTACTTCTAATAAAACAATTGCAAACACAAAAAGGGAAGCTTGAGGCAAAATACTTAGAGCCAGAGGCAATACTGAACTGCTCTGAGAATACACTAGTCCACCGTGAAGCTGCATGTTCACAGAGAATAAGGAGGAGAGATTACTTGGTGTGTCGATTCCTGCCAGCTATGTGACATTTCTGTTCATTACTCACACACTTGGTCCTTTTGATTATTGCTGAGGTCAAGGATTCTGTTGGTAAGAAAAAGCAAATAGATGACCAAAGCCCTTTGGTATTGTACAATAAATGACAGCAGAAAGAAAACCGTTCATAGTTTGAAAGGCTTGTGAGAATATGTGTTAGCACAAGCTTTGACAAGTTCTCTTGCTGCCTGAAGAGTTTTGCCACTGATGGTTTCAGAAAGGCTGGGTTGATAATTTCCCAGTGCCATAAAATATTTTTGCACCACGTGAATAAGAATCCACACGACAGCAGCAAGATGACCTTTTTTGAAATATATCCCGAAGAACATTGAATAATTAGGAGTGATGCAGATCAGTAATAAATAATTATAATAGCATTTGTTAATAGTAACTCATAATGTCACACATATTCTCATTTAATCATACAACAGTACAGACAAACTGTTAGCTCCATTTTAGAAGTAAGAGGATTAAATTAGCTTGACTAAAATCTCAGAACTCATAGGTGATAGCTCTTTCATTCAAATAGAAATGACCCCAACTTTAGATGCCATAATATCCGAACAGCAATTCTGAGGACACTGCTCCTCCATGCCAACATTTTCACTGGTTTGTGAAAAACCTTTCCAATGGATTTGTGCCAAAATAGTGTATAAGTCTCTGTGTAAAACCAAAATGAATTGATTCCATGTCTTTCATTATTTAAAATTTTTCTGATATTTGAATTTCAGACATCTTTACTGCTTTATGCAATGTTTGTTATGTAAATGAGTGACTAAATATGTTAAATGCTTATAACCATTCACTTCTGAAATATTAGTCATATCTTGGGGCTTTTTTAGTTTTCATATTTTACTCTTAAAATATGTTTAAGCAATTAATATACTAAAGAGATGAGAGGAAACATAATATTGTGCTTATATATTTTTTGCTAGGTAAAACATGTGTTATTACAGAAAACTTTCATTGATTGTGAAAACAAGTGCCCACCTGTCCCACACAGATAGCCTTTGAGAAAGCTTTCCTGTCCTTCTTTTCTGGCTGAGGACACTGCAATATTTCCTGTGGTTCTTTCCTTGAATTCTTCCTCTTTGTTTGCTTTCACTGGAGTCCTTATCCAATTTGTGCTTGAAAATATTAAAGTGGTTGCTTAGAAACGCTGAAGTTGGAGAAGTCTGAGTGGTTAGGAGGTTGCGTTGAAGTGTAGGGGTAGCATATGGTGATGTGACATGTTTTGTTCCCTCGCCAAGGAGAAAGGTAGCCTTCCGTGATCTCTCTAATTATTTCATGGCAGTTTAAGATGCCAAGCTGAATTCAGAAAACAACAAGGCATCAGGGTTATGGGAAAACAGGATGTACTTTTTGTTTCCAATATTTATGACCAAAGTATGTGTTGTTCATTTTTATAATTAATAAAATTAGTGCTGGAAATCTTAAAGTAGGGGATGAGTTTTACCTGACAGACATAATTAAAGGCTTATTATTTTGGCTCAAGTAGAAGGAAGAAATTCTTGTTAACATGAAGAGAGTAAAAGGCAGCGCTGAAGTAAAACTATTTTATAAGGATAAGGTTTACTCTAAAAGCAAAAATTTATTTAAGAATGTTACTATTTAAATAGCATCTATTTTATTACTATATTTTTGCAAGAAAACCCATTTTCCCCATAAATTCAAGGAGATTGTAGAAATTAGGTGATGGCATCAAAGAAAAAAAAAGCCAAGCAATTAAAATGCTGGCAAGTCATAGGTTTTAATTTGTGATATGACATTAACTTTGTCTCAAGTGAAGATACCCATAAACATTTTGAATGGATGAGCCGAATTATTCATTTATTTTTGAATCCTAAAACTGTTTTCCCAGAGCTCACTGTGCCCAGAATCATGTTATATTCTTTTTTAGGCTGGACTTTCTATGCAAGCAAAACCCAGGAGGTTTATATGTGTGTACATAGATTGTTGGGCTGGGGGGCAGAGAGGATTGTGAGGATGGTGCACTGTGTTTTTCTTTCTTTTTTAAAATAAATCATTTTATTGGGGGCTCATACAACTCCCATTATGATCAATATATACATCAATTGTATGCATACCACACTGGCATGTCTGTTGTCATCATCACCCCCGAAGTATCCTCCCTCCACTTCGGCCCCAAACTTTGTAAGGGATGTGTGCTGTGTTACATTCTGCTGTACACAGTCTACATAGTGTCACTGTTGGGCAGAACCAACTCGATGACACCTGACAATGGCAGCAAAGTGCCGGATCGGCCAGTGCAGTGTAAAAGGGAGGGTTATGTCAACACCTTTTATCTTATTCATGTGGTGAAAAGAACTAAGTGATTTTGAGAAGCAGTAAGTTGTCAGATCTAGATATTGGCAAGATTCTTTTATAAAATGCCTTGAAGGTGGAATGATAGGGGGAGAGATTTGAAGTTGAGATCAATTTAATGGAATAGAGGAGAAATTGGTAAAGGGAATGTGAAAAGTTATAACCGAAAGGGTTTGAAGTTCTCTAACATCTTTATAGCAGTTGGATAGTATTTCTTTGACTCTTTTGCAATTACTGAATCTTTCAAAACAAAGTTTGTTGTCAACTTTATATGGCAAAATAGCATCATAAAATATTATATGTAGACTATCTACTTTATTACAATTTTTTTTCAGTAAACTTTTCTTCCCCTTTATCTGCTTCCTTAGTTAATTGAATTACTTCCTTATTTCTCCTGTATGCTACTTCCACCAGATTTGACAGTGTTATGCAATTTTACTGATGTAGCATAAACTTAAATTTGGTTAAATACTCTTAAATTTTGTAGAATGTAGAAAATATATAATTATTCATAAAGTGGGTGAACAATGACTATAAAATATTGAAAAAAATTATAAAGATATTTTATAGCATAAACAAACAAGCAAGCAAAACTATCAGTGCAGTTCTATCCTGCCCTGTAGCATCACTATGCACTGACATCGGCGATGGCAGTGAATATACACAGCATGCTCTTCACTTGCTAATTCGTCTTAGTGGTTTCCTACAATAATCCTCTCTTATCTACTTGTCTTATTTTTAATTACACCAATTACAAATAAGTTCAAATTGCGAAATCAGAATGCATTTGCTGTTTTTTCTTTTAACATGAATCTTTCAATATTCTAAGAGAGCGAGTTACATCTTCTTAATCAGAGGCATGTTTTAAATATTTTCTTCTATTTCTCTTTTAAATGATGAGTTTAGAGTCATCATTTTCTTTTTTTTCTTCTTTTTTAAAAAATTAATCATTTTATTAGGGAATCAGACATCGCTTTTCATCATACATAGTTCAATGCATACGTACATATACTGTGTCAAGCACCCCCACTTGCTGCCTTTGTCAACATTCTCCCAACATCTGCCTTCCACTTGGGCTGTTGATATGAGTTTCTCTTCCTTCCCCCTCCATCTTCCCCCTCTTTCCCCCTGGTGCTCATACTCTGCAATCATTATTGTTTGGTCATATCTTACACTGCCCAATCTCTCTCCCTGCCCATGGCTCCCTACGTCCATCCTCTAGATAGGAGACAGGCTGCAGATCCCCATATCTGGCTTCCTCTCTCCACCCCACTCTCCCTCCACCCATCTGGAAACTCCACTCCTACCACTGACCCTGAGGGGTTCATCTTCCCCAAGTTCCTTGCATTTCCAGGTCCCATCTCTGCCAGTGCGCCTCCTCCAATCCAACTGGAACTGCAGGGCAGAGTTGGGACCATGGTGGTTGGGGGGAGGAAGCCTTCAGGAAATAGAGGAAAGTTTTATGCTTCATTGCTATCTCACTGCCCCTTGACTGACACATCTCCTTCCCATGACTCTCCTGTCAGGGAGTGTCCAATTGCCCACAAGTGGGTTTTGGGTCCCCACCCTGCTTTCCCCCTCATTCTTACTGATTTAATCCTTGTTCTTTGCTGTTTGATGTCTGCTCCCTTTGACCCCTTGTGATCACACAGGTTGGTACGCTTCTTCTATGTGGGCTTAGCTGTTTCTGCGGTGGGTGGCCACTTGTTCCCCTTAAAGTCTTTAAGATCCCAGCTACTTTATCATTTGATGGCTGGGTGCCATCAATTTCCTCGGCTTTGTCTGCCTCTGCACCCTTTTGTCCTCAGCGATCATGACAGGTTGGTGGGCATTTAATGATATGTTTTTTGTTCTTTGATGTCTGATAACCTGGTTCTTTCCAATCCTCATGGTCTCACAGGCTGGTGTGCTTCTTCTATGGTAGACCTTGTTGCACTATTTCCTCATCCTCAGGCCTTTGAGGCCTCAGGCATTATGTCTTGCTAGCCGGGTATCATTAGCCATCTTCACCACTTTTTCTCCTGTCCCCACTTGTCCTCAGTGATCATCTCAGGAAAGTGTGTACACAGTAATATGGCTTTTTCCTGTTTGATGCCTGAGACCTGATGCATTTGACACCTCTCGACCACACTGGCTGGTGTGCTTCTTCCGTGTGGACTTGGGTACTTCTCAGCTAGTTGGCTGTTTATCTTCAGGCTTTGAGACCCAGACTGTGTATCTTTTGATATCTGGGTGCCATCCATTTTCTTCACCACATTTGCTTATGCACCTATTTGACTTCAGTGATTGTATTGGGCCAGTGAGCATCATGGCCAGATTCATAGAACAAAGTGCTCTTGAATTGAGGGAGTGTCTGGGTGGGGGCCCAAGGCCCAGATGCTGCCTTAGTACTAAGCCTATATGTTTCTGAATTTATTCTCGCCTTCACATAAATAATTATATTTACATACATAGATGCCTTTGTTTAGACCTCTACAAGTGCTCTTTGCCTTCTCATTCCTTCCTCTATTTCCTTCTGCTTTCCTCTTATCCCACTTTTGTGGTCATTCTTCATTTGAGTTTCATAACTTCCTCTCTGTTACAGTACACTTACTTTGGCCCTATTAGGCCTCCCCCACTCTCCTCCCTACCAATTGCAGACCACTGGTTGTCTCCCCCCCCACCCCCATCCCTGAGTCTGTCCATGCCTTCCCTTACCCCACGGCTATTAGGAACCATCCGTCCAGTTGTTCTCTCCTCTGGACTGTCCAGCCAGGAGTGCTCCCTTCTTGATTTGGTCCATTTTGGGGACTAAGACCACCTTGCTTCCCTGATATGTGACCCCTGAAATGTCCTTTGTCACTGTCTGTAGGAAGACAGTGTAACACACTGTCCCCTGTTGTTGTTTGCCCAGTCCCCTCTGTGGCTTAGGTCCCCGCAGGAGCGTGATCCTCTGAGCATTGTGGCAGGAATCGGGACAGCAGGGGGACCAGACTACCTCTCCTTCTCTTCCTCCATTTCCACCTATCTCCAAGTGGGCGTGGCATGCTGGTCACTTTCCGCCACCTTTGCTCTGCCACACCCACTTCCATGAGGGAGTCTGTCTGGCTCTGGTTATGACCGGCCCTGTAGCTCTCTCTTTTCATGTCTGCTTCCACTGCCATCCTCACGGTTGGGTGTTGCTTGGTAGCATCTGCACACCCTCTTCAGCTTCTGTGGACACAAGACCCGTTCTCTACCCCTGGGTGAGTTAGTGCCCTGCTCCCTCCATTAACCTTTTACCTTTGAAGCTCCTTTTTCTCTCTCCCCATTTCGTCTTCCCTTGCTGTGCTGTATCTAACATGTGCAACCCTGGGCTTGGTTCCTCCTCCTCCCCTTCCCCTGGATCTCTGACCAACTGTAATGTTATAGTGGGCTTCCCTTCTATACCTACCATATCGGTTTCACTTACCTCAGTGGGCTCATGCTGTACTTCTCCTTTTGTGTTTGACTCACTTCTCTTAGCATAATTTCCTCCAGCTCTTCCCATGAGACGAACATGTTTCATGTGCTCATCAGTACTTTTGAGTGAAGCATAGTGCTCCATTGTGTGTATGTGCCAGAGTTTGTTGATCCACTTGTCAGAAGCCTTCCTCTTCATTTTCAAACTCTAATGAAGTGACAAACTTGGGTAAAATATATGAAACCTGAAATTTTAATGAGATCCAACTGTTAAGCATTAGATCACTATCACTCAAACTCACAGATCAAAATGTGGTCATCTTAGTAAGAATCAATTTGGACTTAAATCTTTGTGGAGTTGGAAAAGTTTCAAATTTGAAGCTCTTATGTCAGATTTAGAATTACGAGGCCAACATGTCATCTCCAAGTACAAGGCATCAGTATGTAACCATTTAGGAAAAAACGAATCAAGAGCTAAACTATTGTACATGGGAAGAATGGATTTACAGCTCATTGAAATAATCAGGTGAAAATTATAAAAGAAGAATGTGTAAACAATCTGCCTCTGAAGTTCAATACAGTCATGAAAAACCCACTGTTATCAAATGCATTAAAATCATTTTATTAGGGGATTATATAACTCATCACAATGCACACATACATACATACATAGTGTCAAGTACATTTGAACATTTGTTGCCATCATCTTTCTTATATATTTTTCCTATTTGAACCCTTGGGGTCAGATCCTCATTTTTTCCACTCCTTCCCCTCCAACACTTCCTCATGAATCTTTGATAATTAATTTTTTTCATGTCTTACATTGTCCAACATCTCCCTTCACCCACTTTTCTGTTGTCCATTCCTCAGGGAGGGGGTTATATGTAGACCTTTGTGATTGGTTCCTCCTTTTTACCCCCCTTCCCTTCCCCTCCTGGTATCACTACTCACATTATTGGTCCTGCGGGGATTAGCTATACTGCATTCCCTGTGTTTTGAGCTCTTATCTGTACCAGGGTTCAGACTCAGGTCTAGCCAGATTTGTAAGGTAGATCATGATAGTGGGGTGGGGGTTCTGGGGTGGGGGGAGGAGGAAGCATTAAAGAACTAGAGGAAAGTTGTATGCTTCAGTGTTGCTATGCTGTACCATGACTGGCTCATCTTCTTCTCACCACCCTTCTGTAAGGGAATGTGCAGTTTCCTACAGATGGGCTTTGGATACCCATTCTGCACTCTCCCTCATTCACAATGATATGATTTTTTTGTTCTTTGATGCTGGATACCTGATCCCTTCTCATGATCACACAGCTTGGTGTGCTTCTTCCATGTGGGCTTTGTTGCTTCTGAGCTAGATGGCTGCTTGTTTACCTTCAAGTTTTTAAGGCTCTAAATGGGATAATTTTGATAGCCAGGTACCATCAGATTTCTTCACCACATTTGCAATGATCATGTGTGGAAGATGAGCATCATGGAATGGCAGTGTTTTTTAAAGAAACAATTTTATTGGGGGCTTGTGCAACTCTTATGACAATCCATACGTTCACCCTTTGTTTCAAGTACCTTTATACATTTGTTGTCCTCATCATCCTCAAAACATCTGCTTTCCACTTGAGCCCTTGGTATCAGCTCCTCATTTCTCCCTTCCCTACCTGCCGATAACTTAGAAATCATTATTTTTCAGGACGTACACTGATCGATATCCCCTTTACCCACTTTTCTGTCAACCATTCCCCAAGGAGAGAGCTATATGTAGATCCTTGTATCCAGTTCCCCCACCTTCCTTCCTCCCTGCCAGGATTGCCACTCTCACCACTGGTCCTAAAGAGTTCATCTGTCTTGGATTCTCTGTGTTTCTAGTTACTAGCTATACAAGTTGTGTTAGTCTGGGTAGACTAACAAATTCATAGACATAGAGAAACAAATTCATCAACAGGCATAAGGGGAAAGTTTATATACAAGAGGAATGGAATCTTGAGAAAGCATCCCAACCCAGTCCAGTCCAAGGTCACAAGTCCAATATTAGCCCATATGTCTAATAACAGTCTATAAAGTCACCAGGACAATTATAGGTCAGTGGGTGCAGTCTTGTGTATTCAGCTGGGGTAGAAGCATCTCGGCATTGGGAGGGGTCTCTCTGTGCCTTCTCCATCCCTAGAGGTCTGGTTCCATCAGGGCAAACCCATGTGTCTTCTCCTCTGGCTCCTCCAGTCTCTAGGATCGATCAGCATGTTGTCATCTCATCTTTTCAGTAGTTTGTCTTTTGGAGACTAAGTCAAGTCTCTCTACTCCAATTGGGAAATACTGTGAGACTCCCCAGAATCCTCAGAGAAAGTCATATTCAAACAGAGATCTCATTGGTTATCTCCAGAGTGACAGGCTAGACTTCACCCCTAGATTCCCAATCATGAAATTGACACATGAGTACATGACTACTATACCAGTGTACATCTACCAGTCTAGCTGGGTTGTAAGGTAGAATTGGGATCATGATAGTGGGGGTGAGGAAGCATTTAAGAACTAGAGGAAAAGTTGTATGTTTCATTTTGCTACACTGCACCCTGACTGACTCATCTTCTCCCTCATGGAATGCCAGTTTAATAGAACTAAGTGTTCTTGCATTGAGGGAGTACTTGAGTGGAGATCCAATGTCCATCTGCTACCTTACTACTAAGCCTATAAATATATGCACATAGATCTATTTCCCCATCCTCATATATAAACATATTTACATATGTACAAGCATATATGTAAACCTCTATAAATGTCCTTTGCCTCCTACTTCTTTCCTCTATTTCCTTTTACTTTTCTCTTGTCCCACTATCATGCTCAGACTTCATTTGGATTTCAGTAATTCCCTTTGGTTACATTGACCTTGATCAAGCCCTTCCTGGTGTCTTGTAACCTCCTCCCCATTGCTTTTGGATTACTGGTTGCTCCTTTGTCCCTGGGTTATCATCGAGTTGATTTAAACTCATAGGAATCCTGTTGTTTTTATTGTGGTTATTTGTTGCCATCAAGTTGATTATGACTCACAGGGACCCTATGCTTTGTGAGATCAAGGGAAAGAAGACCACTCCAATGTCTAAGTCAAATAACATGTGGTCTTTCATATATCAGGCCGCTAGCCTGGACTGTAAAGGAAGTGCCACGAGGAACAGTTGCCATGTGGCAGTCCTGATGATTCTTTGGCTGAGGCTTTTATAACATCCAGGAAGCAAGTGGGGTGCAGGGTAAAGAAATAGCAAATTAAAAATCCATATAGCCTTAGTGAGTGATATCGACAGAAGTGAAATAAAACAGATTTAGGTAAACTTTTCTGATATTTTATGACTCTTCCCTAGATTTTGTCTTTTGCTAAGCCACCCTGGTAAGGGAAGAATAAACACACCTGCCCTGGCAGAATGAATTACTGATCCTTTCTGATAAGGAGAGGGGCCGTAAAACAAGGTTTTGCCTTAAGGACAATTACTGAAGGAAAATTCAGGGCTGGCATTCCATTCAAGTGACGATAAACCACAGAGTGCTGTGGACAGGGCAAGGGCAGGACACGTCCAGGAGACATTTGAAAATGAGGGCGCCGGGTGAGGGGAAAGATTCCTGAGGGTGAAGGGATTTTGTGGCAGTTTTAACTTATTCTGAGCTTGTCTGCTTCATATGCACAAGAGATGAAACACTGCCCAGTCCTGTGCTGTCCTCACTATTCTTCGTTTGGAGCCCACCCAAGCAGCCATTACGCTCATCCATCTTCTGGAAGGTCTTCCTAGTTTTTAGACACCCCACCACTTCACAAGCATGACATTCTTTTTCAGGGACTGTCCTTGACAGCACATACAAAGTTAGGGAGGTGAAGCCTCATGCTCCTTGCCTCTAAGGAACTTTCTGGTTCTATTTTGTCCAAGATAGATTTGCTTGCTCTTTTGGCACTCCATGGTTTTTCAGCATTCTTCATTAGCCACCATAATCCAAATGCTTTGATTCTTGTTTAGTCTACCTTATTTAATGTCCAACTTTCACATGCATATGAGGCAATTGAAAACAGCATGCCTTGAGTCAGACCCACCTTAGTTCTCAAAATAGCAACCTTTTTGGGGTTCATTTATTTGTTTCCGTCAGGACCCAGAATGGCATCGTGGTTAAGTTCTTGGTTCCCAATCCAAAAAACAGTTGTTGGAACCTGCCCTGTCACATCATAGAAGAATGCCAGCTGTGCCTGAAAAGATGAGCACAGGAAATTCTCATCTCTCTGGTCCTCATGTGTTAGAATTTATAATGCCTAACAATAGCAGCATTGATTTCTTCCTTCCTTTTTTAATTTTTAAATCATTTTATTGGGGGCTCATACAGCTCCTATCATAATCCGTCCAGCCAGCCATTGTACCAAACACATTTGTATATGTGTTGCCATCATAATTTTCAAAACCTTTTCTTTCTCCCTGATCCCTTGATATCAGCTCATTCCCTTTTCTACTCTTGAATCCTTGATATTTCATAAACTATAATTATTTCTATGTCTTACAACTGACTGCTGTTTCCTTTCACTCACTTTTCTGTTATCTGTCCCCCTGGGAGAGAGGGAGGGAGATTATAGGGCGATCATCGTGATTGGTTTCTCCCTTTCTCCCCCCACCTTTCCCTTGTCCTGATGGTATCACTCATACTATTGGTCCAGAGGAGTTTATCTGTCCTGCATTCCCTATGTTGTCAGCTCTTATTTGTACCAGTGTACAGACTCTGATTTAGCCAGATCTGTAAGGTAGAATTGGGGACATGATATTGAGGTGAGGAAGTGTTAAAGAACTAGATAGAAGAAAGTTGCATTTCGTATACTCACCATCACAACAATTTGGCTAAAGACAAAATGAGCACATAAGCAAATGTGGTGAAGAAAGCCGATGGTGCCCAGCTATCAAATGGTGTAGCATCTGGGTTCATAAGGGTTTGAAGATAAACAAGTAGCCATTTAGCTGAGAAGCAACAAAGCCCACATGGAAGAAACACACCAGCCTGTATGACCATGAAGTGTCAATGGATTCAGGTATCAGGTATCCAAGACCCAGCAGGATTATATCAATTTGAATGAGGGGGGTGGGGTGGGGTAGAGGTGAGACCCCAAGCCCCTCTTTAGAAAATCGGACATTTCCTCAAAGGAAGGTCACAAGAAAGGGATGAGTGAGCCAAGGTGCAGAACAATACTGATGAACCATTCTTGCTTTTAAATATACTTTGAAGAAAACTTGTGTACTAGATTTACCTAATGCAAGATTTCTCTTGGTCTTTTCACTGCTGCTTCCATGAGCATCGATTGTGCATCCAAGCAAGACAAGTCCCTGATAACAGCAACCTTTTCTCCACTTATCGTGATGCAACCTACTGTTTCAACTGCATTCGTTTTGGTTCTCTTTACATTGAGTCACAATCTCTCCTGAGGGCAGCAATGCTTGATCGTCATTTGAAAGTGCTTGAGTCCTCCCAACTTTTAATGAGCAAGTTTGTGCCATCTGGGTATCTCAGACTATTAATAATCCTGCTTCCACCCCCAGTGTGGAAATCTTCACACAATCCAGCTTCACTCATTTACTCAGCATACAGACTGAATGGCTCTGTTAAGAGGTTGCGACCCTGATATGCAGCTTTCCTGATATTAACGCATGAGTTATTCTGTTCTTTCCCAGCAACCACCTCCAGATACGTGGACAGGATAGACATGAGCACCAAAGTGACCTGGAATTCCACTCTATGTAAGGTTTTCCATCGTTTGCCATTGTCCATACAGTTGTATTCATTAGCATAACAAAGAAGTTTTCTGATATTCTCTGCTTTCAGTCAAGAACCTATTGAGATCAGCAACTTTATAGGGTAGGACAGAAATGTTTTCTGGGGTTTGGAGGGTGCAACATCATAGGGGAACAGGGAGAGCCTCCCCTCTCCCCACAAAGAACCTCGGAACTTGAGCTGCTGATGTTGCTGTTAGTAGCCTAATTGGTAGCAACATATTTTACCACCAGATGCCTTATTGTCATGAGTAGGTGTCTACAGTTTTACAATCAAATATGAACCAACTCATGCCTCACACCTAAGAGGCTACTTAGTCCTTCTAATCAAGTGGTTGAACATTGCGTTTTAATGAATTTCAAGTAGAAACTGATCTTTGTTACAATCAATCATTAGCCCCGCACATTGCCTTTGTTATTGTTGCTTTTTAAACAATGTACCTGTATGTAAGTCTTTTTCCACTTGCACTGTGGAGTATTTTGTCTCTTCAGCTGGTGTTACCCAGCTGCAGCTGTGCTGTTCCTCAAAAAAATTCTATCTTCTCTCACTCCTCACAGAACACACGATTTTCTTTCTTGACATTTTTGATGTTGGGGATGAGTTTGGAAACTGCATTATCTTTTCCATTCTGGAAACATTGAGGGTGCCCCAGCATTAAGCTGGTTTTGAGTGTGTCTCCAAGCACTACCAAAAATCATTTAAAACAAAATGACAACAACAACAACAGTAACAACAAAATCCTTTCAAATTTGTACTCAAATTGTGTTGTTATTAGGCTTTTCTTATGAATTGTGTTTGGTTCTTGCAAGTACATTTTTGTTTCAGCTGTCTTCATAAAATTGGGCCTGTCCTATACCAAGGAGAGCTAGAAATAGCTTGGTCTTACTACTTCTCTGTATGAGTATACATTTTCGATCCTATGTTCTTGCTTGTCTGAAAACCTCAACTTGGGCCAGTTTGTGAAATCATTAGTGGTCATTCTTTGGTACTTTACTAATGGAGAGACTAATAAAATGTTAAAGTGAATGTTCAATTGTCTAACCACCAGAATAAGGAAGACTCAGAGGAATGAAACCATATTTTGTAACATATACCATAATAATCTGAGTTTTTAAGCTGTGAGGGATGAGTACAGATTCAGGCATCTTAAGTGCTTCCAAGATGCTTGCAACCCACAGAAAGACAGCC
This sequence comes from Nesogale talazaci, assembly GCA_004026705.1. Classification (NCBI taxonomy): domain Eukaryota; kingdom Metazoa; phylum Chordata; class Mammalia; order Afrosoricida; family Tenrecidae; genus Nesogale; species Nesogale talazaci. The sequence continues at coordinate 64,216 of PVJH01001737.1, forward strand.
AGGGAAGGATAATATGGGGCATATGGTGAGCCAGAGAATTAAGCTGCAAGGACAGCACAGTGTGAAGTCAGCACTGACCCAACTACATGCTAGACTACTTACTAGGACTTTTATTTGACTGGAAGAACAATGTTTCAACCTGTCATTAACAGTTTTGATAAATGAACTTAGATTCCATGCCCCCCCCAAGGGGATGTTGCTTGGGGACCCATATTCAAAAACACTGTAAGTTGACCCTGTTCTAAGTGATTTAGAGTCTTAGTAATCACTTTGGGAAAATGAGTTTTCCATTTGGATTTTCTTTCCTCTAGAGAAATTTTGTTTGATGTCTGATTTTCTTTCATCTAAGACTGACAAGTTAATGAGTTTATCTGAGACATCTCTTTCTCTTGTGTTGAGTTGGTCTTCTGAAAGAGTTCTGTATGGATTTTAAGAAACTGGACTACATGTATTGTGCAGTATTGTATCAGCATGGATTTTGAACTGGGCTCACATTAGTTTAGGTAACATTTCTGTTTTGTCTTTATTTTGATAGTTTACCTCTGTTTTAGAGGGTTTTCCCTGAGTTCTTGCCTTGTATTTCTTTGAAGATCATTGCTAGCATTTGCTATTTTTCAGAAGGTTACCTTAAGCCTCAGTTCTTTTATATTCCCAGAAAAACTGTTTCTATGCTGCTTTTATGACCTGGATTTCTAGGAAGTACTATGAGAAGCTATGATATAAATTCGTTGATTTGAATTGTGCACTGAAAAAGGAGGGATTATTTTTTATTATCGACATAACAAGGGTGCACATGAGGCAGTTTATTGTAAATTTCCTCTGGCCCTATATTTCATAAAAGGACAGACAAAATTAATAATTTTATACCTTCAAATTGTATTATTAAATTGTGTTACAATGTTCTTTCAATTAAGTTACTTTGACCAAATAAAACATTAATAAGTGCTTATAAAAATAAAACTCTCTCAATAATCCCAGGGGTTAATGAAAACAATTTTTTATATTAAAACTTTTCAAGTTTAAGTCAACTCTGATTAGAAAATAATAAAGACTAAACCTTTCTAAGTAAGTAACACTAGAGATTAAATGGAGTGTGTTTTATTATTTAGAGAAAGGAAATTATTTTATTAGTTATAGAATTAAAAGAAATAAGACTAGCCAACTTACCATGAGAGTAATTAACGTAGGAAGATAAATGACTTAGGTACCTCATGTGTTTCAAGAATCTAGGCAAATAAACATATATAAATGAACTGAGATTAACAGATTCCTTCATAATGTTCTAGAAGATGAAGTTTTGAAAAGATCCATCACAACCAGATGAAAACCTTCAGAAGGCATAATAAAATAACATAATGTGGACATCAATGAGATCTAAAGTAAGAAAAATTATCTCAATACAGTTAGCAACCTATAGTATGAAGAAGACTCATTCTTTGCTGATGCATTCACTAATGAAGGCCAAAGACCACAGTCTTTAGTATAGATGGTACTTCAAAATGAAGAAAATGAAAATTTTCTAAGTAGAACAATAAGCACCAGTATGATAATTGAAAAAATATTGAAGTTGGCACAACCTTTTCAGGATTAAAGTGGGTTTGACTTATATCATGGTAACACACACACATACACACACCACACACATAGGAAGGCATATCCCTCAAAAATGGGGTGAAAAAGCTCCACTGCGCAGAGGTTTTTTTTTTGTGTGTGTGTGGGCCATCACTGCCCTCTGGTGGGCGTGGGAGCTACCCAGCGGGCTCATAAGACCTGCCGCTGGATTTGAACCGCCAAGCCCAAGGGCTGCAGTCCCGCATTCAACCACTTACGCCACTGGGACTCAGCCCTGCTCAGAGGTTTTGTAGTACGTATTTTTTCTGCTAGCTGAACAACTATCTGAGTTAGTGTACTCAGTGGCATCACCCGAAAAGTAAGTTTTTTCATAAAAACAATTTTGCTCCAACCTTTTTATTTTGTGATGGCTGATTTCAGAGAACAGCCTTGCCGTTGTGAAATTTTGTTTCCCACTTGTGAAAAATGCTGCAAAAACTGTTGCAGTGTTGAACAGAACGTACAAGGACAGTGCTATGGGAAAAATGTAACAGTAACAATCAACAGTAAACAAGTAAAACTGGAGAAGAAATAATGTCTTTAAATTATGATGTTGTCAAAGGATATTTAAAGTGGCATAAATAGCTAGAAAAGCATAGGCTTGGGAAGAAGTAGAGGCCAAGTGCTCCTGAGGAAGGAGACTGGTAATATTGCTTTCTTACCTGTTTCAGGCATTTTATCAGAAAGTGCCCACGAGTCCTTATAGACAGAAATTCTGCTCTTTAGAGGGTCAGCAAAAGGAGCAGTCGCTCATGAAGCTAGCTTAGCACAGTGGCTGTCACCATGGGCTCAAGCATAGCAACAAGTATGAGGGTGATGCAGGTCTCATCAACATTTTATTCTGTGATGCGCAGTTCTGCTATGATTTGGAACCAACTGGATGGTGCCCAATGGAAGCAGCAGCAGTATGATTACTGAAAATTGGATGAATCATCAACATAAACATGTGGTCAAACCTGAGGACAGATTGAGAACAAATAAGACATATTAAAATACTGTAATGGCAATATGGAATACTTAAACTCTACTTCAACTTTATAATTTATGGGTTTGAGTTATTTTTAAGATATCTAGTTAACTTGCTAATATTAAATTGAATGAATGACTGGGCTTTTTCCTGTGGCTAAATGTTTACTGTTTTAATTTATGAGATTTTTAAAGCTTTCATGTCACATAGCAAATAAAACAGTTAATTTGGCTTCCTGATTTTAACATAACATTAAAATATATGATTGTGTTGAAGAGTTAATTTTGATCTGTGTGATCTGCCCTGAAGGCAGTTGTTTGGCGAAATAAATTTTTAAATTGAAAACTGAGCCTCCTGGCTTTAGGACAAACTGAAATTTTGAACTTTGAGATATTTTGGCAATACATCTCAAGTATTGTTCTGTGATCACCTATAATAAATTCATGATAAATCCAAAAGTTCCAGAAAAGGAATAAAAATTGCTTCTGTTTTATAAAGTTAAAATTATTAATGAAGGTATATTTGCTATGTGTTAGTAAAACACATTGCCAAATCAGATTCTTTGGGAAAAAGGTTATAAACCAGTGATATTCAACTGCTAAAAGACCAAAACAAATAACCCCCCAAAACAAAACCATATACTTTTCTTTCATAATTTGCATCATGAATATCATTCAGTCTAATAAGGGAACACATCATCTATCCATGGAATTTTCATTACGATTTAAATGTTAAGAATCTTAACAATTGGTATGTGTCCTATCTATTTGACATTCTCAAAAAACATATTGCACCAGATATTATTTGAAAATAAAGTTGCTAAGAGATATTTACTATAGATTTCTTTCTTCTTAATTTATTTCTTATCACCTTCATGGTTAATTCTTATCAGTTCCTTAACTTTTAGAAATTATTACTAGAAATTACCTCTTGCCCATATTAAGTTTGTCATTTGTAAACTAATTTTATCCTGTTGATCCACTGTAAAAGCTTTCTCAATGCAGTTAAGCAGAAATACACTCTCTCAGACACATTATGGCCACCATAGTAGAAATCATGCAATTGGTGTTTCCAGTATCAGCAGAGACGCCCATAGAGAACAGGTTCCAGTAGAGCTTTCAGAATATGAACAGAATAGGAAGCAAGAATAGGCAGTCCCCTTCTGATATATTCATCCCTGAGAGTCTTAAGAACAGTAGAAGAATTTTGTCTGATATCGTGCTGGAAGATGAACCCTGATGTTGGAAAGCTTTTAAAATACAAAAGAAAGACTCTCTCAAGGAGAGTCGAGTTTACTGATGTTGATGAAGCAAAGCTTTTGGGATTATAATTTATTGGTGGGACCTGACTCTAAATGAGAGTAAATGGCAGTCAATCCCCTTGGACAATTAGTACATGAAGTGTGTTGTTCTTCTTAGGTGCCATGGAGTTGACTCCACTCACAGCTACCCTATGCACAGCCGAACAAAGCCCTCCATCCTCACCAGGTCCTATGCTTGAGCCCACTGATACAACCGCTGTGCTAATCCACATCCTTGGGGGTCTTCCTCTTTTTTGTAACTGCTCCCTTTATACAATGTCCTTCTCCAGGGACTGGTCTCTCCTGAAGACATGTTCAAAGTATGCAAGGTGAAGATTTTCTATCTTTGACTTTAAGGAGCACTCTGGTCATATTTCTTTGAATACATATTGATCTGTCCTTTTAGCACTCCATGGTACTTTCAATATTCTTCACCACCATAATTAAAATGCATCAATTCTACTTTTGAAAACACTGAACGACATATATATATATATATATACACACACACACGTGTTTGATTCAATTGATGTATGGATTGTTATAAGAGTTGTAAGAGCTCCAAATGAAATGGTTTACCTATAAAAACAAAACAAAACAAAAAAAGACACCATAGGAAAACTTAAGTCTTGTGGGCACCATATTTTAACCCATCTCAAAATCACATTAGGAGGAAGATAATTATGTACTGTGATGGATCTCCCCAACTGCTTATGCCTATTTAATAAAAGTATGGATTATCAGGCTAAGTAAATCAGAATGCATTAAATTATAAAAGCAAAAATAATAATGAGCATGTTAAAATATATGTATAAAGCATACTAAAGAGTTCTGGCGATGCAGTTCTTAGACAATGTCCTCCTCTGATGGGTCCATTCTTAGAGTGACTACCTTCAACATGGAAGCTATTTGATACATAAAAGTGGGTAAAATATAGTTGATATCTTATTTACATATAAAATTAAGGACAAAAAACAATTGGGCTGGAAAATATATTCCTTCATTTCAACCAATGAAAAACATTAAAGGGACAAAAGACTCCCCAGTCAGCATCCTCTTCTGATTCCCCTATTCTCAGACCGTCATAGTACAGACCTTTCCAACAAGAGTGGCAAAAATGGTCCAAATTTGCCTTAGAAACTAAATTCTAAGTATATGATGCTTGAGTTTAATTTTTTTGAATTTTTAAATATTGAAACAAATGATGACTTGGAACAAATTCATGGGAAACTTTACTTTTCAAGCAGAATTGTAAGAAGTATCAAATGTTGAGAAGGTTTACAGATGAACTGAACACTGTACCCCTTTGATCAAGACAAGACTCTTAAACACATGGCCCAAATAACTGAGATGTATACATAAATTTAGTTACTGCTTCTCATTTGATATAATTAAGATACTTCAAACAAATTCAAACCCAGTGCTACTGCATCAATTCCAAATCATAGCAACACGACAGGGCTGTGTAGAATAGTTTCTATGGGTTTTCAAGATTTCAAATTGCTACAGGACTGTACACCACCTTTTTCTCCCACTAGTCAGATGGTGGTTTGGAAAAATTAACCTTGTGGTTAGCACAATGCAGCCTTTTCACCACCAATAGATCCCATCATTATGGGGGAGAGGAAATCAGTTGTAACAATTTATATCATAATTTACATGCAGTGAGATGAGTGCTGTGTAGATATACTTCAATTTTTCATTGAAGACTCATTCACAGATTTTAAGTGCAATTTTGTATGAGAAAAAAATGTCTGAGTGATAAAAAGTACCCAAAGCTGCTTAGCGAATCAGAATTGGTTTTTAATATTACGTGGCTACTAACTGGCTGTAAAACCAAATTCTTTTCTTGACTGTTTGGGTTTCAGGTATATTTTTTCTCTACATGAAAGAGAGACAACACTGAGTTTAAAGTGTGCAACAGGTTTGAAGTTCTCACAAGAGAAGAGCAATGCAAATATAATCATGATAAGAATAATTATTAGCATTCTGACATAAAATGTCTCATGTCAAGTGGATAGTTAGAAAGTTAATTTGACAGGCTATGTTCTTAGATATGTTTCTTTGTAATAAAAGGTCATGGTCATGGTAATCATCTAACATAGGTTTTGTTATTCTTAAAACTGGATTCTCATACAAAGCTTGCATTGTGCCCAAATGTGCAATGAAAATGTAATTTATATATTTTACCTTTAAGCTCCTTTGGACTGTCTGATGGGCAGAACTATAACTAAATGTCCAATGCAGTATTATAATCAATTCCTTCGTGTAGTGGTTACGCCCTCCTTTTCACTCCCTTGCTTCATAGAAAGCTTGGGGACACATGAGCAATAGAAATGGCTTATGTGACTTTGAGTCACTCATGGGACCCACCGCCATTCGTGGAATCCATTAGCATCTTTTGTGTTTACCTTTGCTAAGTGGTTCATTCCCCTACCTGTCTGGCTAATGAGGACCCCTGGGGGGAAGCCTGGAGAAGAGAATAGCAGGGTAGGTGCATCCACCTCCCTCTCCTTTGTTATTCTTACCAATCCTCCTGCTTAAAAATGCACAGCCCTATTTTTTGAAAGTTCTTTTTTATGCTCCTGTCATCTACTTGCAGCAAGCCCTGTACTTTCTAGTTCTCCAGTGAAAAAGTTAACACCCCATTAAACCTCCTCGCTAAGAGAAGATTTGAACTTGGACTTTCACCGGCTTCAAAGGTGGAAATGGTACAAAGGAGCTTTAGGGGCCAACTCAATTCAACAGCCTGAACTCCAAGATTCATTGCCTTTTGAATCATTTTACCTACCTCTCAGAAGTTGAATATTAATACTTTCTTTTTCTTCTCATTGTTTCTGTGTAAAATTGTGTGTGTGTGTGTGTGTGTGTGTGTGTGAGAGAGAGAGAGAGAGAGAGAGAGAAGAGAGAACACAGTACTGTTTCACTAGTTAACTCAGAACTCTTTAAGTGTTTCTATTTTTGTGTTGTTGTGCTTGTTTTACTTTGCTTTAATTATGAGGCACTCTACTTTAAAAATGCAATACAACAGACAATTGACTCAAACTATAATGGTACTCATTTTCCTGATAAAGGCTTTCTTTAGAATACCATATTCTTTATTATATAATTCAAATTATTTGCTACCTGTAGGGTTGCTATGAATTGAAATAAATTCCATGTCTGTGGATTTACAGTTCTGAGTCTTATTTAGAGAGCTTCTTTTCTAATTCGATCCTCATAGCTCTAACTTTTAGCTATATGGTGGACTGATGTGTATACTACTTTACCACCTTTTCAAGAGGACAGGTTACATATTTGTGATGCAATATGATGTTCATTAAGCACTCTTCAGATCCATTTAATTTAAAACCCCAAGCCAAACTCATCACCATTTAGTCCATTCTAACCCCGATGGGATAGAGTAGAACTGCTCTTGTGGGTTTCTGAGACTGAGTCTTTATGGGAGTCGCTCTGATGGTGTCGTGGTTAATTAAGCTCTGTGCAGCTAATTGAGAGATGGGTGGTTTGAAATCACCAGCTTCCCCCGAGGATAAAGATGAAGCTTTTTATTCCTGTCAAAAGTTACATGCTAAGAAATCCACGGGGGCCAGTTCTACCCGACCCTAGAGGGCTGCTATGCGTTGAATTGCACTGTTGGATTTTATTTTTCTTAACTTAAGCTAGCACTTAGTCAGCATTGCAATATAATTTTCTCTTTGTCCACTTAAAGTCTTTTGTGGCACTTCCTTTTAAATATATTTCTAGCTTGAGCTAATTATTTTATTTCTTATTTAACTTGACCTTAACTTTTCCAGAAATTTCTATGATTTTTAAGTTTTCGTCCATTCTTTTTCATTTTCCCACCTTTAGCTTTTATATGTTTGCACTTGTATGATAGTGGAATTCTATCAGACATTCAGTGGGTGATAGGTAAATTGTAATTCTCCAAGGGTGTACATACATAACTTATCTCTGATTTGAAGGAACAGTGTGAAGGCATGGGAATTATTGATTTACTCTATACATTCATAATAATCTCCTGAATTATTTTTAGAAAACCTGGAAACATTTGTTATTATCAACAAAGAAAGCATTCTAAGGAGTGAAAGATTTATCCCCATTAGCAAGAATAATATAGACTTACAGAATTCTCCACAAGCCATTGCTTCTATCTAAATAGAAGTGTAGCCTAAGAAACTATAGAAATATAAATTTGAGGACAATAGGGACTAGGACCAAAGATGAAGGACATTTTGACTCTGTGCTCATCACTTTAACCTCTGATATTGATGACTTCCCTTTGTCCTTCTCTTTTTCTGAGAGACTCAGTACAGAGAAGTAGCAATTAAGACAAAAATAATTGAAATTGCTATTGAGTGCTTTTGTTAAAATATTTGTTAGGGTTCTTTTTCCCCCTTTTTTACAGAAATCAATACTCTTTTGTAATTCACGAGAAAGAAATATGAAACAAGAAAAGGTGGGCAAAGCCTCTGACTTCAGCCAAGAACATGGATCACAGACAAGATGCCTTTCATAGAGCACACACTCTGCTTATTGTTTACTGGAGGCAGCAGAGTCAATGCCCTAGTAAGACATTTGATCCTGGATTCATTTACAAAGGTTTGAGATTTTAAACCAACGGTTCTCAACCTGTGGGTTTGACTCCTTTGGGGCTCCAATGGCCTTCCACAGGGGTCGCCCAATTCATGAAAATTGCGAAATTATAGTTATGAAGTAGTAACAAAAATAATTCTATGGTTTGGGGGTCACCACAAGGTGAGGAACTTATATAAACTTCCGTAGACACAGCTTGTGGGATTTAACTGGAAATGTTGATGTTTACTTTGAAAGGTCTTGGTGGCTATGTTCCTTGATTTTTTAAAATACCTTTATTGAAGGCTCTGACCTCTCTTATCACAACCCATACATTCATACAGTGTGTCAAGCACATTTTCTGCCATCATCATTTTCAAAGCATTCTCTTCCCATATATCTGATCTCTATTTCTCACCCACATTCCCCTACCCACCCTCCCTCACGAGCCCTTGATGTTACAGATTACTTTTTCCATATTTTTCATCATCCTTTGTTGCCCCTTATCCATTTTTCTGTCGTTCGTCCCCCTGGGAGGTAGTTCTACTTGATCCTTGTGATCGAGTCCCTCTTTCTTGCTCCACTCTCCCATAGTCCTCCTGGCATCTCTATTCTTCTTGTTGCCCCTGAGAGGGGTATCTATCCTGGATTCCCCGTGTTGCAGGCTCTTAGCTGTAACAGTGTGCATGTTCTGGTCTAATTCGATTTATAAGGTAGAATTGAGGTCACGATAGTGGGAGGAAGGAAGCACCAAAGAGCCAGAGGAAAGTTGTGTGCCTTTTTGGTGCTATACTGACCATCTTTTGTGGACCGTTTTCTTTAATGAAGTGAAACTTGAAATCACTTTTATTTGAAACTTTGTGATGTGTTCTGATAACCATTCCAGGTGCCTGTGGTTTAGATAGATATTTTTGGCAGCGTTCTGTCGAGTTGGAAAAACATTGCACTGTGGGTTTCTGTGAAGCATTTGCAATTTTTCTCATGTGCATCATGCTAGTAGCAACTTCTAATCAGCAGGAAACAGAGGGCATGAGCAATTTGTCCATTAAGTGAGTCATGTAAGGTAAGCAAAATAGAGATAGATTTGCTGATGCATAAAAGTGATATTTTTACTTTAGTTCAAAGACGATTTCTTATAAATATTTTAATATATGCTAAGCTGCAAGTACTTTGGTACAGTTGTTAGTGAGGTAACAAAATCTCAATATTTTTAACATGAACTTTTTTTAAGAATGCAAAAATGGCTAAAGGACATTTCCAAGACTATTTAGCAAACACTTCTGAAAGGTGATGCCAACAATTTTTAAATAACTTGACAAATAATAAATTTAATCACATTTATCAATTAATGTAGAAATACAAGTTAATAGTCAAGGACAAAATAATTGTCAGAAATATTCCACTTTAAAAGCTAAAACCTTTTGACATATAGCCTATTCATATACTTATCAAGTTTTCTAAATTGATTTTTGCAGTTTTGAAAAATCCTGCCTATGGAATGATTACATGAATAGTACAGCAAGTATCTACCTGCTTTTCATCTTCTTTTTCCCAAGGATACTTTTCAATTAATTTGTTTCTCCAATCCTTCAAGATATGTTTAGAAACAAACAGAAAACAAGGACAACCCTGTCAATTGCTGTAATAAAAAGATTCCTTAGAAAATATCGTTCTTTTGTTCAATGCTGTGGGATCGGCCCCAGCAGAAGCAACTCTGCAATGGATTCCACCCTAAGAGGTCTGCAGCATCCTCACGATTCTTATGCTTGAGCCCATTGTTACAGCCCTTGTGCCAATCCCTTTTGTCAAAGATGTTCCTGCTGTTCACTGACCCTCTGTCTGTGCTCAGGGAATACCGTGTTGGAAATACATTTATTTAAAATGTGGTCCCTTTATCCTTAATTTATCCTTAAGTAGCTCTTAAGAGATTTTTAAAACATTGACAAGATTCCAATTAAGGATGATATATTGCATTTAGTGGCTATTTCTTTAACTTATTAATTAAACAAACCTTTATTTATTGTTAGTATAGAAATGCTAAACATATCACAACTTTTTGTAGAAGGGAGAGCCACACCTTCAAAATACCTTAATTATATAAAAGAATAAATAATTAGAGTTTATGGATCCAACTCAAGTGGCTTCAGGAGTGTTTCTTAGGATAGGGAACTGGTTGAAATTAGAAAAAAGTTTGACTGAATAATTAGAATAAACGTTTGTGGACAGAATGACGTGAGGATCTTATTCAAGTAGGTGGAGAATGTGTCTAGATGAGTGTGTTAGTCTGGGTAGGCTAGAGGAACAAATTTCATAGACACGCATATAGATATAAGGAAAAGTTTTATATACAAGAGGAACAGGACATTGAACCCAGTCCAATTCAAAGTCATAAGTCCGATATTAACCCATATGCCCAAAATCAGTCTACAAAGTCTCCTTCCGACTCACGAAGTCACAGGTCAGTGGGTGCAGAATTCCGGCGCTGGTAGGGGTCTCCACATGGCAGGGTCTCCACATGACTCCTTGTTTCCAGGGCTCAGGGTCCATCAACAGCAGAAGCAACTCGTCGCTAGCAGAGGTCTCCATGTGGCCGCCCCAGCTTCAGAGGTCTGACTGCATCAGGACAAAGCCGTGTGGTCTCTCCGCTGGCTCCTCCAGCTTCTCGGATGCTGCCATCTTGTCTTGTCTGTGATTCATCAAATCTGAGACCAACTCCCAACAACTGGAGAAGATAGCGTCTCATCTTCATGAGGGAAATATCGCGAGATTTCCCAGATCTATCAGGAGAAAGCCATGCCCACACAGAGGCCTCACTGGCTACTCAATGACTGTCTCCAATGACAGGCTAGACTCCTCCCCTACATCTCAATCATGAAATTAACATAAGCGCATGACCACCACAATGAGAAGACAGTTTTCTCAGATTGATCTGCAGGAATTTTTTGAAACAACAAAACATTTATTTGTTATAGTTTCACTTACTTGAACAGAGATTTCTGTTTGAGAACATTAAACTACAATGATCCAAATGAAAAGCATCAAAAAAAAATCAAGCCTATTACTGATGAGTTGAATTGGATTAGTATTACCAAATGGGATTTTCAAGACAGTTCTTTATGGAAATAGAGGGTCATGACCTTCTCCCATGGAACAGCTGGTAATTCAAACCACAGACCTTCCGTTTAGCAGCCAAGGCACCACTGGGCTCCTTCATGTTAAGATAAATGACTTCAACAAATAATCCCAATGGCTATGCCACATTGATGCAAATGATTCTTGTTATGTCCGTTAAATCCACAGGTTTTCTAGGAGATACTACATATCAATCAATAGCATCAATTTATGTGATAATTGGAAATTTTAGTTAAGTTTTAGGGTGCCTTGCAGTGTTTTGTTAAAAAAAAATTTAAGAATAAACAATCTTTGCCCTTATTTCTCTTGTCAAACCCATTTTACAATGAACCTCTTTTAAAAAATTGTCTTATTTTTTAAAATTGAAATCATTTTATTAGGAGCTCCTACAGATATGGCATTTCATAGTTCAATCATTTCAAACATTGTTGTACAATTGCTACCACAGTTAATTTCAGAAGATTTTCTTCTTGAATGCCTCTATATGAGCTCTCCTTCACCCTTCACCTTCTCCCCCCACCCCACCCCCCTGGAACCCTTGTTTATTTATTTATTTGCCACATATTACACCATCTAAATATATCCATTAAGGTACAATTCTGTTGTTCACTCCCCCACAGAATGGGATTGAATTTAATTAAATTTTTTTAACTTTGGAAGAATTCTAATCTATTGAAAATCATAAAAGATATGCAGATTTTTGTAGTCTATATTCTAGCTATTATTACTTATCAGTGGCTTGTGGCTTTTGGTAATCATATCAGGTAAAAGTTCAATTTTCTAAAGATAATTTTAAAGCTAATAGTCTACTCTGTCCATTTTTATAAATAATTTACTCATTTCTTTTTTTACTCATTTCTTGATATAGTGCCTTAAGGTACTATATTAATATTAGCTGCCTTTGAATTTGGTGGTATGAAACTAAGATTTTAATTTTCAAATATTTATGTGAGCAAATTACAGTGTGTGTCATTTATATCTTCATTATTTTTTCGCCAGACACTTAGTTTACATCAAGATGAGATAGATTTGATGTGATCTCTACTAAGGATAAACACTCTATTTTCTGGATTTTCTCAATATATGTGTCAAAAACAACATTGTCATCATTTAAGATCCATGTGACTTTTTAATTAAAATTATGTGCTTTTTGTATTTTATAGCTTTGTAGGAAATGAATTTAGATTTACTTGACTGGGAAAGGATTATGGTACTCTTTATGTTTTAATAGTTATATATTTTGTTAATATTTCAGAATATTGTCTTTTGTGTTAGCTCTCATACCTTTTCTAATCTTGAGGTTTTTTTTACAGAAGCAAGATTTTAGTTAAAACTAATAGAAATCAGTATTCTTTCTATTCTACTTAAAATATCAGTATTTGTCAATAGTACATAGGATTAAGAATTACAGCATGTCAAGTGGGAATATTTAAAATACAGTGGAACTGAATTTGAATAGTATTTTTGAGATTATCAGTATCCTCTCAAGTGATTTACATTGTAATTCAAGATTAGTTGAGCATAAGTTAATAAACTCTTAAAGTATTAACCTAATCTTATTATACAAGACTGAGAGATTCTTTCCAATTCAAAAAAAAATACTAAGACCCCTGACTGTATGCTGCAGGGAACACACAATATTCCTTCCTCTAATAGTAAAATGGTAAAGCAATTACATCTATTATTTCCTTTCCTGGGAATATTAAATTACAAAGATTTTATCAGCCATTGGTTTATGCTTTTCTTCTTTTGTATAGTTTATTTTTTTGTTAACTATCCACTTTTTTTCTAATATAGATTAAAATAGTAATGCCAGTGCAAAGAAAGGTCTATAAAATATACCATTTACATCTGGATTAGACTGGGGTGACTGGAGAAACCAATTCAGAGATACTCAAATATGTATAAGAAAGAACTTTGAATCATAGCCCTGTGCAGATCAAGTCCATAAGTTTGAGATTAGCCCTTAAGTCTGATACTGGTTCATAAATCTCTCACCAGACTTGTGCTGTCACATGCAATGATGCAGTATTCTGGAAGATCACAGGCCGGTGGGTACAAAACCTTAGGGATCCAATGGTAGTAGAAGGTGCAGGCCTCAGCATGGTTCCATGTGGCCCGTCAACAGGACAAGCAAGCAGAGAGAGAAAGTGAGTACTCCATCCAGGGATACAGAGAGGAAGTTCCCAGAATCTTTATGAGAAGGTCACACTAACAAGGTCATACTAACAGGGGAGATTATCAGGCTTTGACCTGATTGACAGGTTAGATGCTATCCCTCCACTTATTTATCAAGGTGACATGAAGTTATGTAACCACCACTACATCCTTCATGTATATTTATAATTTGCTTGTACTGTAAACCATTTCCTTTGCCTCTATTGTCACTTTTTTCCCTTTTTCTTCATTTACAAGAGGTTTCTAAAAGTTATAGGAAAACTAGATTATCTCTCATTTCTGCAGTTCCATGGATTTTGCCTTGTTTATGTGTATATATACATTTCATTTTGAATTATCTGTAGCAAATATCAATATCATGTCCGGGTGCACTTAAATATTTCAGTATGTATTTTCTGAAATAGGAAAATTCTCTTACATAATTCTAGTATATTTATAAATTTTTAAATGCCTTAGAATTCATAAAACATAATTAATTTTATTGTGTCAACCATTTATCAATACTAGACTAGTTTTTATTAAGAAGAAGAATTAATAATTAGCATTTAGTTTAGTGAAGTGTGCTCTTGAGAATTTAGTTATTCCTTAAAAGTTACATTGGTGCAGCTCAGTCATTTAGAGAGGGCATTTTTTTAAAGAAAGGTTAATCACGCAGGCTTTGTGGTCTGTCAAATTTATGTTTGCATTCTAACTTTTTCAACAACTGCTTTTACTTACTCATAGGGATTGAATATGGTAACATAGCCAAATCAATTGGTACAGTGCGTCGCACATTAAAAAAAATTGATGAAGTGTAAACACATTATTGTATTTGTTCAAGAGAATATAATGAAAAATAAAATAAAAATAAACAATAACAAATATTTCAAGGAGTAAAGTTAGTTGATTTGCTTTTGTGTTGGAGTATTTACATTTAGTTATTTTTACTCTCACGTTTTTTATTGTCTAGTGTTCACATTTATTTTCCCTAGTAAAATATCTCAAAGTCTGTTCACAATTTTGCTGTCTCCTTTTAAAATCAAAATCATAGCTGAGTGAATTTCTTTCTGATGGTGTAGTAGATCTTAAAACAAGCTTAAGAATAATTTCATTGTTTAGTAAACTGTGTACTTAGGTGCACAGGCATTAGAACTGTCTTAAATTAGATCAAAGAGATCTTATCAATGTATCTGTGGGGACAACATGCACAACCGATTGAACATAAATGAGGGAAAAAGGGGTTCAACTAGAGGAAGAAACACAAAAAAGAGGGGAAACCTGCCATTGTTAAACAATTGCTAGCAGAAAAGATTGGTGTCATGAATTCCCTTGACTGAAATAGCATTGTTGCTTGTCACTCGTCCAAATCCCATTGAACTTGCTTATCTTGGAGATGATCTGTCTTAGTAACCATGTGGTAGTACTGCTCTAGTTCTTCCTCCCTTCTATATACCACATGAGATACAATAGTCACACAACTCTCAATTTTTTAAAAATTAGCAGCTACAGTCATCTCAACATATAAGTCATATATCACACATAAACACGTTGGAAAATTGCACAATGATCACTTCAATTGATTTTCTTCTTTCTTGTACTCATTGTTATTAGATCCTCATCTTCTCCAAACTCTAAGAAACCATCAATCCAATTACTGTCTTTATAGATTTACCCATTCTGAACTTCATATAAACAAAAATATAAACAAAGAAAGTGAAAAACTCAATAAGTACAGTGAAATAAAACAGAAAAACTTGAGTTGAAAAGTATCCAATTAGCTTTCTGAGGAGTTGCCAATTGTTTGCAATAAATAATTTTACATTAATTTACATGAACAGTATCAATGTAAAAGTTTTCCAGTTTCTCCACATTTTTGCCAACAATTGTTGCTGTTGTCTCATTTCTTTATTAGCAGTAATGTAGTGATAGCTTAAAGTTGCCCCCCCCCCCACATCATACAATTTAATACTTCATTCATTTTAAAAAAGTTAGGGAAATCATCACCTTAATCAATTTCAGAATATTTTCTCATACTTATTGTTGTTGGCTTTCTGTTTCCCCATTTTCCTGTGCCATGTCCTATCTAGTTACTCTCTTTATGGATGTACCTAAATTGTATCTCTTGCCCAAAAAATCACACAAAGCAAAAACACAGTCATACATATAATACAGACAATAAAATAAAAATCCGCTAACAATGACTAAGCAAAACATAGAAAAGCCACTTGATCACAGAGAAAGTAGAAAATGTTAAAACAGGAAACAACTTTACAATGGGTCAAAGGGAGGTCACATGATAAGGCACTGCATTTTACCATAACTACAAGGGCCATAATTGACTCTCTAAGGTTCTCTGTCTGATAGCAGGACTATTCACATCCCTCAACTGTGGTCAGAGGAGAGGCACCAGAGACTTAATCCACATGAGGACTCTGCAAATGGATTTTGGGCTGCCAGTGTTACCCATAGTTTTCTGCAAAATGAATGTTCACAATGAATGTTCACAATTTAATGTTTGAGTTTTGGTTTTATTATTTGCAGTACTTGCATCACAAAAACTGGTGTGATTCCTCCTTTTGGCTTCAGTTGACTCATCACTTAGGTCACTGTTTGCAGATAGGTTTTAAGGTCCCAGACAGGATTCTTTGTGATAGCTGGGCACCACCTTGTTTCTTGATCCCGCCTTTCTCTCACATCCTTATTCTCTAGGGATGTTTTCAGGAGGATGAGCACCCAACAGGGCCATTCTTTTGGACAAGTTACCCTTCTGTTGTAGTTTTTAAATACTTTGCTGGAAAAGTTGATGAGTAAAAATTAATTACATAAATTATCAATAGATATTTGCATTTTTAAAAGTATGAACTTATTAGAATAAACATTTAATTGACTATTATGCAAGCTTTGTGTTTAGAAGGCAAATTATAAGAAGTTTAGCTAAGCTTTCCTGGCAGTCATGTTCTAATGTTAATTTTATAATTGAAATGTAGGGGTGGAGTCTGGCCTGTTAATCTGGAGATAGCCATTGAGTAGCCGATGACGCCTCTGTGTGGGCATGGCTTTCACCTGAGACTCCTGGGAAATCTCCCGGTATTTCCCTCGTGAAGATGAGAAGCTATCTTCCCCAGTTGTTGGGAGTTAGTTTCAGAGACAATTAATCACGGACAAGTAAAGCTGGCAACATTTGAGAAGCGGGAGGAGCCGGCGGAGAGACCACACAGCTTTGCCCTGATGGAACCAGACCTCTGAAGCAGGGGCGGCCACATGGAGACCTCTGCAGCGATGAGTTGCTTCTGCTGTTGATGGACTCTGAGCCCTGGAGGCGAGGTGCCCTGCTAGCACCGGGATTCTGCACCCACTGACCTGTGACTTCGTGAGTCGGACGACTTTATAGACTGGTTTCAGGCATATGGGTTAATACCGGACTTATGACTTTGAACTGGACTGGGCCGAAATGCTTTCTCTATGTCCCATTCCTTTTGTATATAAACGTTTTCCTTATACCTACATGCATGTCTCTGAAATTTTGTTCCTCTAGTCTACCTGGACTAACACAGTTTATAAGCTGAAGCAGTATTCAGTGGGTTCTATCGTCTCTAAGCTAATATTATTCATCACATTGTCTTTCTTTCTCTATTTCTAAACTATGCACATGTTTTAGTGATTGCAGTATTATTAGAAGATGTTACCATGGCAATTGTGTCAAGGACAGAGGGTGGAAGAATAAAGAATGAATCAATTCGTCTGTAGGATAGGACCCACTGACAAGTGAAAGCACCGGGGAGGGGCTTAGTGGTTTTCTGCAGAGATGCGTATCCTGCACCAAAAGCCCTTTTGGCTTAAAAAGTGCCTTTGACAATTTTATACCCAGCAATTTCAACCAAGAAGTCCTTATGTGGTGCAAACACTCAGCTACTAGCTGGAAGGTTAGCAATTTGAATTCCTCAAAAATCCTCTGAAATGCAGTTCTACTACGAACCATAGAGCTATGATTCATTGAACAAAAGCCAATTTGAGATTAATTTATTTAAAAAATTGCAACAGAATATACTTTCTATTTCCCTCTCTATTAATAGGACTTGTGTTAAACATCGACCAAGGGCTGCCTGCAAACTACATCAAATTGTCCAAATTGTCTGTTAAATACATAGAACAAGGGATATTCTCCCTTTGGGTTCTATATATGTACTGCTAAACTTTTTTGTTTGTTTGTTTATATGAGGTGGTTCTCCACCAGTTCACCAACCAACAGAAGTGTAAATTGTCTTCTCAGACACACGTCCTCTCTCTCCACATCTTGACTTGAATTTGTAGTAAGGTTTGCTTATCACTCTTAGAAATATCTATTGATTTGGGGTGAGCTTAACGCAATTTATATGGCAGAAAGTGCTCTGTCAGCTATTTTTAAGATCTAGAAATACAGAGGTGATATAAGGTTCAAGGACAGCAGCCAGGCTCCTAAACCATTGCTTGTAAGACCAAATAAGATAATTACATGATCTCAATACAGATGCCTGCTTTTGCCTTGGAGTTTATTCTTAAAGCAATGAAATCATTTGTCCTTTTGTGATTGACTAAAATCATTCAGTGTAATAGTTTGCAGTTCCATCCATATCATGAGGTGGTTCATAATGTCATCGGTGTTTCTTTAGGATATGCAGTATCTCATTGTATTTATGTACCAGTTTTCTTATGCATTCTTTACTGTTGAGCATTTGAGATATTTCCAACGTATTCCTATGTGAACTCTGATGCTGTTAATATGGAATCATGTGTGGTTGTTGGCCTTCTATTACTTCTTTAAGGTTTATGCTCAAAAAAGTTATTGCTGGATCATATGGCATTTTTAATACCATATGTGCCATATCTCTTTCCACATGGATTGTGCATGTTTACATACCCAACAGCAGTGCAGAAGAGTTCAAATCTCTCTACAATTATTTGCTCTTTCTCTCTTCTTCCATTAGGACAAATTTTGGGTGTAAAGTGATATCTTATTATTGTTTTGATTTACATCTCCTAGATGTTCATTAGCCACTCAAATTTTGTGAAATGTATACCAATGTCCTTCGCTCATCTTTTAATTCGGTTATTTATTTATTGAGGTGTTTCAAAATTCTAGATTTTATTGATTGATACTGTATCAACTCTGTCATTGCTAAAGATTTTTTTCCAAACCCATGGGCTCTCATTTTACTATTTTGATGAAGCCATTTGATATGACAAATATTTTATTTTTAATCAGTGTGTTTCATTTGTTATATGTGGTAGTCTGTATATGTCCTGCAAAAGGACCCTTCAGTTTGTCCCAATTTTCTTATGATGATTTGGCATTTGTACTTAGGTATCTAATCCATTTTGAGTTTGTTTTTGTGCAATTAACAGTGTACACTACCCATTCCATTCTAAGACAGAGACCAACATTTTTAGCATTATTTTTGAAGATGGCGTTCCTTTTCCACTTAATGTTTTCTTTTCCTTTATCAAAACCAGTGATCAAAACCAGTTTCATTTATTTGAGTTTTTTTTGTCCTGTTCCATCAGTCTATGTAACTGTCATTGTACAAGTACTGAGTTGCTTTGTCTGTGTATGTCTGTTATGTCTGCATAGTAAGTTTTGAGGTTGGGCTGTATAAGGCATAATACTTTTTCTTTTTGAGAAGCTCTTTTCTTATCATGGGACTCTTCCCTTCATTATTCCTATAAATTGGTATTATTTTTTCCATTTATTTAAAGAATAGCATTGGGGGTTGGATCAGGATTTTATTGTATTTATAGATTAGGTTGTTTCAGCATTTACATCATATTAAGTCTTCATATTTCTGAACACTATTCTTTCATTTGTGCAGGCTTCTTGTAATAATGTTTTGTATTTTTCCTTATGTAAGTCGTTTGTTTCTTTGGTTAGATTTTGTGATAGTTCCATAATCTGCTGTCGACTTGGGACTAGAGTGAAGGGGTAGAATCTAGTTTGTGATTGGATCATAGCCACTGAGATCTCTGCGGGGGGCATGATTTTCTCCTGAGACTCCTGGGGAATCTGGTATTTCCTCCTTGAAGGTGGGAGAGATTCTGTTCACTTCTTTGGAGATACTCTACTGACAAGCTCCTGTGAAACATCTCTGAAGAGAAGCCACATGGAACTACCCTGATGCAGCCCTGGAAGCTGGAGAGCCTTGTGGAGTCCCCTGGATCCAAAGACTTCCTACCCACTGGCCTGTGATCATCTGGCATTTGGCATCATTGTATGTGATTTATGAGTCTGAAGAAGACTTGAGGTATTGGTTTCAGGCATAGGAGCTAATATCAGACTTCTGGTCTTGATCTGGATTGAGCTGGGATGTTTCTTCAATACTCAACTGCTCTTGCATGTAGACCTCTTTCCTTTACACCTATGTGTTTCTATGAATTTGTTTCTCTCCTCTACCCAGACTAACTTAGGTTTATTCCTAGTTATTTCATCTTTTGGCTGTCTTGATCCTTTTTTTTTTTTTTTCAGAACTCTCTTCACTATTCCAATAGGAATCCAATTGACTCCAACTTGTTAACTTTGTACCCTGTTACTTTACCAAATTTCTGATTTTTTCCCACCAGTCTTTTTAAGGAGTCCTCGGGGTTCTCCAAATATAAAATCACATCATCTGTAAATAGAAAGAATTTAATTTCCTCATTGCCCAATACTATTCCCTTGATTTCTTTTTGTTGTCTGCTGGATCTGCCTAAGACTTCCAACAATAGTGAACAAGAGTGAAAATAAGTGATACAGTTGTCTAGTTATCACCTTCAGGGGAAATGTTTTCAATTTTTCCCTATTGAGCATGATAGTGGCCATATTATTTTTTATTATGGATATTGTTCTTTCGAGAAATTTCCCTTTTATGCCTAGTTTCTTAGTGTAATTACTAAATTTTGGTGTTTGATATTGTCTATTGTTTTGTTTTGGCTCTAGTGATAAGATCATGCTATTTCTTTTTTAAATCTTATTTATGTGGTGAGTTACACTGATACAAATTTGAACCATCCTTACATCACTATAATGAATTTCACTTCATCAAATTGAATTTTTGGGGGGCTTTGTTAGACTCTATTGGGTAATTTTGTTGAGATTTTTTGCATCCATGTTCATGAAGGATTTTGTTCTACTTTTTTTCTATATTTATGAAGTCTTTATGAGGTTTTGGTATCAAGGTTTTGCTGGCTTCAAAGAATGAGTATGGGAATTTGTTATCGCTTTCTAGATCCTGAATACTTCTTAGAATTCACCTGGAAACCCATCTGGTCTTGGGTTTTCCCGAGCTATAAATTTCTTGATGGCCTACTCTACTTCCTCTTTGGTTCTGGGTCTGTTGAGGTTTTCTACATCTGTCTGCATTAATTTTTTAGATGGTGCATTTCTAGGTATTTTCCTATTTCTTCCAGAGTATCAAACTTGTTGGAGTCTAGCCCTTCATAGCAATGTGCTATTATACTTTTTATTGTATTTGGATCTGTTGTGATGTTGATCTTTTCATAAGAAATTCTAGATACATAATTTTCTATATTTTTTCCTTTCTGAAGTTTTCCTCAGTTTGGAAATGTTAATTTTTCAAAAAAAGAAAACTTCTTGTCTTCTTGACTATTCTGTTTTTCCATTTGCTTATATCTGCTCTAATTTTATATATTTTTTTCTTCTATTGTTGGCAGGACTTTTGTTGCTTTTATTCTAGTTGTTGGAAGTATTGTGCTAATGTGTAGAATTTTCATTTATTTTTTTTATGTATTCACTGATTTCTGTAAATTGCCTGCTGATAACTACTTTTTCTGTGTTACAGGGTGTTGGTATATTTGTTATCATTCTTGGATTCAAGGAATTTCTTAATTTCATCCTTCTTTGATCTGTGAATTGCAATTTTTGAGTATTATGTTTTCTAGTCTCCATGCGCTTTTCTATAAGTTCCTGTTCTGTTTATTGCTATTTCTATTTTTATAGTGTTGTGATCTGGGACAATGGTTGAAGGATCTCACGCCTTTGAATTTGTTGAGGCTCGCTTTGTGGCTTCACATGTGGTCTGTTTTAGAGTATGTTCTATGTGCACTAAAGAAGCATGCATCTGTACTGTTGGGTGAAATGTTCTGAATATATCTAGGAGGTTGATTGTGTTGTTTAGCTCTTATGTTAATTGAGTTCATTTCCTGCTGATCTGTCTTTCCTTTAGTGTTGTGTTGAAGTCTCCTTCCCTTATTTTTGAACTGCTATCTCTGTTATTTTAAATATTGTTATTATTATGTGTGAGTTCATTGATGTTTCAATTATATATGAATTTGATCATATTTTGAGTCTTTCATTGAGTACATATGTTTTATTAAGATTATATGGTTCTGGCTGAGCCCCGGTGGTATAAGTGGTTGAGAGTGGGACTGCAGCCTGCGGGCTTGGCGGGTCAAATCCAGCGGCGGCTCTCAGGAGCAGCAACGGGTAGCTCCCATGACCACCAGAGGCAGTGATGTCCCCCCACTCGAGAAAACCCCACAAAAGCAAAAAAAAAAAAAGAAAAAGAAAAAGATTATGTGGTTCTAGTGTGTTACTCCTCTAATCATTATTTGTGTCCCTTCTCATCTGCCAACAGATTATTAACGTTGAAGTCTATTTTATCAGAGAGTAATATTGCTACTCAGTCCTTCTTATGTTTGCCATTGACTCGTTGAATATTTCACGGTCTTTCATTTTTATTTGTATTTAAGGCGTTGAAATTTAGAGGTGTCTCTTGCTGTCTAACTCAGTCTGTTACTCTTTTTTTTTTTTGATTGGTGTACTTGACGCATCGACTTTCAATGTTATTATTGATATATATAGGTTTGTTTCTGTCATTTTGTTGTGCTCATTTACTCCTTACTCCGCTTTTTTTGTGGTTTGATTGGTGTATTTGTTTATCCTCTTTTCTGTGTTGTTTTTAGCCCACTTTCACTGCATAGGTTTATGGGATTGTTGTGCTGTATAATGCTTTCAGGTTTGTCTCCTGTTTGTTGGTTTTTTGATTCTCCATGCAATGTGATCCAGTTAACATGTTTTTGTAATGCTTGTCTTATAAAACTTGCTTTTTATTTCTTTGTCTGGAATACATTTATTCCACCTCCATATGTGAGGGATAATTTTCTTAAATATTGGAATCCTGTTTGGCAGGTTTGAATTTGATAATTTTACATCAATCGCTCCATTGCTTTCTTGTCAGTATTGTTTCTGGAGAGTGGTCCAAGGTGACCCTTAACATTTTTCTTTGTAGGTGACTGTTCTTTTTCCTTTACTTGCCCTTGGGATCCTGTTCTTTCCCCGGAAACTACAAAGTTTAATTATGATATGCCATGATGTTTTCCTCTTATGATTCCCAGGGTGCAAGATTATACTATTTGAAGTTTTGCATTCCCAACATGCAAAAACAGGCAAGACTGTAGATTCCAGCTCACCTACCCATACAAGAACTTCCCCCTCTGAATGCTTCAACACACCCATACTCATGCAGCCATAGCAACAGAATTTCACCACCCACATTCAAGGCACATCCTAGTCTTCCATTTCTATTTTCCCTCCTCTGCACGATCACTGTTACATTCTAATCTATTTTACTTGGAGTTCTCTCAGCTTCTTGAATAGTTACCTTCCCTTTCTTTGTGAGACTGAAGAAATTGCCTTCTATGATTCATTGTACTGTTTTCTCTATAGATATTACTTTTTTTGGTTCTAGAAGAGCAAGGGGACATGCACTCTTTCTCTTAATAGTGTCTCACATTATTTTCAGGGTTTCTTCATATTCCTCTTCTTTATTTGTTGATTATTTCTCTCATCAGCTATCGCCAGTGCAATTGCCTTTGAATTTAATGATTTGATTTTTCCCTTCATGCATTCTATTTCTCAAGTCTTTCCTATGTTGCCTAATTCTATTATCTAAGAATGTATCTTCTGAATCCTTTTTGCTTAAGAATTTTTTTTGTAATTGCTTCTGATATTTTCAGAAGTGTTCCACACATATCTTGAGGGAATCTAAATAGAATCATCCTAAATCTTGTTTCTGGTAGTTCCAGGACCTCTGCCTCCTCACCATCATGATGTAGTTATTAGTGGTGTGTGAGCTTCTGGTTCATGTAAATTTAGTTGGTTCTGTCTAATGATGTGGCAGAGGTTTAATAGGAGTTAAAATACTTATGGCGTTAAAACTGAGAAAAGAGGAGAGAGATGGTGCCTCTAGAACCGTAACCCTAACAAAACTCTAAACTTAAATCTAAAACTAACCCTAAAGCTAACCCTAGCCCTAACCCTATCATAACCCTAACCTTATGCCCCAGGCCTCACATGTCTTTTAGTTTCATTTTCAGTTCTGGAGATTCACGAGTTTAAGGCCATCAAGGGAAGGTCTTGTCTCGTTGGGTGACACCAGGGTTCAGGGAAAATTGACTGCATCCCTAGGAGCAGTGCTCACAGGAGAGTGGGGCTCACTGGTCAGTAGGTGTGCTGTTCTCTTTAAGAAACGTGGGGCTTCTTAGATCTGAAGTCTT
The DNA here is from genome assembly GCA_004026705.1 of Nesogale talazaci. Taxonomy (NCBI): domain Eukaryota; kingdom Metazoa; phylum Chordata; class Mammalia; order Afrosoricida; family Tenrecidae; genus Nesogale; species Nesogale talazaci. The sequence goes on from PVJH01001737.1 coordinate 88,482, forward strand.
CTTCTTGCTGTCAGGGAGGGTAGCCTAGTTGAATGTCTCCAATAGCTGCTGAGCACATCTTCTAGTGCTTGTTATAAAGCGGTCACAACCCCACTAGTGTCACCTTTTAATACTAATGATTTAACTGTCTTTTGACCTTGTGAAAAAAATTAGTACACATGTAACATGTTAAAACTATATGTGGATGAAAAAAATGTACAGGTTATTCGAATCCATCTTCTAATAGAATTTGTAAACCTTTTTTATTGTTACAATGTTTTTAAAAGGAGCCCACTCATTGTATGTCACATATTCTGAGTTTGCCTTTTCTTGGGAATTGAGTTTTGCTATTAAGTGTCTGAGAGTTAAAGCCTTTTGTAACAAATTGGAGGTTACATTAGCAGTGCCCTTATGGTGGGGAGGCAGGTATCTGATACATTCTTTTGAATTTACTTAAAAGTTAGAAGCACAGTTTTGCTAACTAAATAATTTTCTCTTATAATAATTTCTTTTAAAAAGTTGTAATTGCTTCAAGTTTGACTACTGATTGTAGTCATTTGTGTGATTGCATCTATGATTGATGCACTTTAATGTTTCAATTGTCTGGTAATTTTCTATGATTATATCCATGACTTGTATTCTTTATGGAGCAATTGGGTTGTAATAGTCTGATTATATAACTATTAAGACTTTACATAACTTTCTCTCAGGACACATTTCAAGAACAGAACCTTTGTTTCCCAAAGTAAATGCTCCTGTATGAAGCAAATCAGTACAAATGACTTGGTGGATTATTATTTCATGAGATCAAGAGGCTGGGTGATTTTCTGAAGAAGACTATGGTATTAATAGATTTTATTGCAAAAATCAATGTTGTTTAAGTTCTTTGATTCCAAGCCCAGAGCTATGTGGGGTCTTCTTTCCACCACACCAAGCTTGCTGACAGTGAATCAATGGGAACTTGAAATTTTCTTTAAAAATTCCACCACCACCACCACCACCACCACCACCAAAAACCCTGAGAAGTTGGCAGACTATTTGGGGAACATTTAACAATGAGTAGTATTAAGAAGTCCAAGGTAAGAAAGGAAGACTAGTCAGACACATGGCACAGTGAGGTCAGTCAAAGTGCTCCTCTCAGGTATCCTCTGAAGTTGGCAGACTATTTGGGGAACATTTAACAATGAGTAGTATTAAGAAGTCCAAGGTAAGAAAGGAAGACTAGTCAGACACATGGCACAGTGAGGTCAGTCAAAGTGCTCCTCTCAGGTATCCTCTGCAAGTGGTAGCGGGGACATCGGCTTATAGCACAGCAAAACCAGATTTAGTTAGGCTGTTAGAATTCAGATGAAAATATAACAAACTGATGGGAAGTGAAGATAAGTGCAAAAGTGGAGAGAATATTTTTATCTCCTTCCATAGGCTTCGTACTCTAAAGAAGCAAACACATTAAAATTTTAAACGTCTTTTTGCAGAGAGAACTGTCAAGGAAAGGGTCCACACCCTGTTAGAGGCTAAGTTCCCAAGTTCATGGGTCAGAATTCAGGCTGGAGGCTTCTCCTGACTCATCCTAGCTGACAAACGCAAAATTCCTCATGTCAGAGAGGAGGTTTCTAGCTGCAGTGATGAAAGAGTTCCTGGTTGGCAGGTAAGATAAGAGGCTTACCTTATCTTAGCAGGTACTGACTCACATCTAGAGAGCTGGGGAACAGATGATGCATCAGGATCAGGAGTCAGACCCAGCACAGAGCAAGTGAGGTTGGCCCTAGTGTCCACATACACTGGGAGCGGGCCATATAAGTGAGGACATTCCCTTTCAGGCCTCTAGCTACTCACAGAAGATCCCATAATGGAGGTTATTACATTATATAAGGTGTTATGATGTGCAGTTATTCCAGCTTATCTGTCAAAACACGGATAATAGTGAGCCAGTTAAGTTGACACATAACCTTAAATATAATACCCATAGAAGCACTGTGAAGAAAAGGGAAAAGATAGGATAGTAAATGGGAGAAAATAGTGGAAAGTTGAAAATCCTTTTGTTTGTTTGTTGATAGTAGAGAGAGTATTATATGCTGAAGGCAAGAAAGAAAAGAAAGTGAATGAAAATTCTGGAGGAAAAGTGTCCTGCTTGTTGTCTGGAGTTTTATTGAAATTGACAATTATTTTGAGCAATAAAAAGGCATCACTTTCACTGAGATGAAGCAGATGGTATATAAAGACAGATTAATTTCAATAATTGGAGGGACAACATAATGGAAATTATTGAGAGCTGATTTCTATATTCACTATAATTGAAAAGACAGATTTATCAAAGGAAGACATGGAAGAGTGCATGGGATAAGGATGGAAAAGAAAATCCAGTGGAGGAAAAATGAAGTTATGAAAACAATGCTGTTGGGGCAGGCCTGGTGAAATCCTCAAATGTGAATGCATGTAAGAACTGGGGAGTGAATTTGGACAGAGATTTACTTTGGCACAGATGTGCATTTTCCCCAACAGTGCTTAGTAATTTATATTAAAAAACAACAACAGAGAAAATAAACCATTGGAGTTATCTCCTGTTAGCAGTTTGCAGATCTGATGTAGTGGAAGGACAAGAAAGCAAAGGACTAGGGAGTGTGGCTAAACTAATAGATCAACATGTTGGATTGAAACTGATAGACCAACATGTTGGATTGAATCCGACAGACCAACATGTTGGATTGAAACAAGGATAAAAATGCAACCAGTAAGAGATTGATCAAGATTAAGTGAAATTTTCAGTGTTGTTGTCTTGGTGAAACTAAATGATAGAGTAAACATAAAAATGTAGAAATATACTTAACAGCTATTTTTTAAATAGGAAAGTGAGATTTTGAATTCAGAGATTCATATTTGTGCGATAACATGAGCAGTGGAAAAGAAAAATTGACAATATCATTTATTTTATTTGAATTAGTTTGCTTCTTCTCAGTATTCAAAATGTTCCAATTAATTTACTTTAATATATGTTTCCTAACAGTGTCTTACTATTGTTTTTTCCTTGACTAACATACCTACAGGAGTGACATACAGCCTCTACTTAGAATCACTAATTGATAACATCAAGGAAAGTTGGTACTGGCCACAGAAAGATCGAGCCCTGGTGCCTTAGTAGGTTAACCCACTGAGCTGCTAAGCATAGGTCAGTGGTTCAAACCCAGTAGTTACTCCAAAGGAGAAAGCTGAGATTACCTCTTCTTGTAAAGTTTTAAAGTCTCAGAAACTCAGAAATTGCAGTTTTACCACGCCCTAGACAGGCACTATGAACATGAATTGACTCAAGGGTAGTGTGTTGAGCCACACAAAATATTGACAACTTAACACGATATCATTTTACTGGAGAAGTAAATTTTGTAGTTTAATTAATATTAATTATGGAATATTGTCAAAGTACAGAAAAATCGATCAATGGAACACAATTCAGAAACAGCTTGAAACACATTGGTATTTTATTAATTTGGGAGGCTTATAAATTTGGCGGCTACATCTTTTCAAGAAGAGCTGATGATGAAATCAAAGGTTTTTTCCTAATTTATTATTAATTTTAAGTCTAATCTCCAAAGGTATTTCAAAGACTTTGCACACTAAAGGAAGGGATTTATTTCCTGAATATTTCTTCTTAAGAATTGCTAAAATGTGATAAAAGTACTCAGAAATTCCTTAAATATCTAGTAACATTATTGTGAAATATACTGCTCCCATGTTATTTTTGCTAAATTAATGTTAGCTAAGTTAGATTTCTTTGATTATTGCAAGAATTGTAAGGTAGCAGAATTTTAAAGTGAGCAGATCAACACTTTTGGTTGTGAAACTAAAAGCAGCATTTAATTTAGCAGGACTTCTATTGTATGATTCATGAAAATAGCTTCTAATTTAAGATTTATAAAAATAGCATCCATGAAAGCATAAAATAAAATGCAATGCATAATTACACTTTCCCCAGCATGTTTATATTCTTGTTTGCATTGTCTTGCTTTTGAAAACAATCTGGTCACCAAGTATTAAAGTGTTATGCTGTTAGGCATGAATTAAAAAAACAAACAAAAAAGTCCAACATAACAAAAATTATTGTCTTAACATCTGTTTCTTTTTGAATGAAATCCCAAGTTTCTTGCATCATTTTTTAACTATAGCTAGCATGAGGACATTAGAATTCATCACTGTCTATTGACCTGTATGCTCTTTAAACTATATTTCTGTCTAATACCTATTTTAATAACTATCTTAACAGATTGTTGTCTTAATTTGTATATTAAAAGGAAGAAATGCTTGGTCTCTGGCTACAATAAAATTCCAATTGCCACCGAATTAATTCCATATATGTAAGAGTAGAACTGTGTTGTTGTAGCAGATTATAAAGTCTTTTTTCCAAAGTACTTTTGGGTGGGTGGACTCAAACCTCTAAATTTTCAGCTAGCAGGCAAATGCATGAACTATTTCCTTCACCGAGAGACTCCTTAAAATCTTACTCATCCATTAAAATGCATTTAAAGCATTTTTTAAGCATTTTCTTTCCTGCTTAGAACACAATATTTTATCTATCCCGTTTGCATAGACTTTTCCCTTGTAAATGAAAAGTCTGCTATACCTTTCACTTTCCTGTGAGAGTAAATTTTGTTTCCACAACTATATATTTTTAAGATCCCTGAGTATGAGAACTTTTTCCTTCTACTTCCCTTTATTACAATACCAGAAATAGTGTTGTGTAAATATTTGCTTGATGATTCTCAATGGCTTACAGTAACAGAAAAATCTTCTTTTAACAGAAAGATTGTTAAAAATTATGTGTAGTTTAAAAACATTTATCAAGAGATTGAACGCAGTATTGCAGCAGCCTTAATTATACAGTATAGCTAAGCCTGTATGAAATTAACCTAAGAAAATCTGCTCTCTGGAATCACAAACCGGTGAGCTCGGGAGTGATTCTGATGGCACCATGGTTTAGTGCTCTGCTGCTAACGAAAAGGCTGGCTGCTGCAACCAGTGCCCACCCACTCCACAGGCAAAGCTTGTAGCAGTTGGCTTTCTTAAAGCTTTATTGCCTTAGAAACCTTGGGACATGACTCTATTCTCTCAGGTTGTTATTAATTAGAATTGAGTCCACAGCAATGAGCTTTCTGTTGGTGGCTGGTTGGCTATTGCTTCATGGACCTTCATTATTGGTAAGTGTGTGTGTGTGTGTGTGTGTGTGTGCGCGTCAACTTTTAAATCTGAGATATTTTGCAATTGAGACAATTGCTTTGGACCAGATATAGAACTTGAGAAGAATCAACAGATTACCGTTATGATTTCTTACTCATTTCTCTTCTTAGCTTTCACTGCATTTCCTACCTCTTCCAAGAAAGCTATTTAGAAGAAAACGTTGTTAGTCTGGACTCCCTTTATTAATTTCAGCTGAAGATGTTTGGTTTAATTTCTGAGATTGCAGTAGGGGTTCAGAAACATCTGGGGTCAGGTTTCCAGTAAAATGCCACTCCATCCTGCTTCTGAGTGACCCAATGGGGACAGTGGAAAGACACATCCTATCAAACTTATTCCCGGAAGCAGGCAACACCTAGGAATCATCTGAAAGGACATTAACCCTCGAAGGTTAACTCTGGCTGTGCTTGGATAGGAACTAGACCAGTTGATCAGTGGAAAATATTGGAAAGAACAAACTATTTTCGAAATCCTTAGGATCATGGTGATTAAGGGGTGTTGCATGTATAGATCCTATCTCCTCTTGAACTTTAGCGCATATAGTGATCTCACTCAGTGCTGCCGAATTGCATTTATTGGTTTTCCTCAATGAAACTGTTATTTAACTCCTACCAAAGTATGAGCTTTCTTTGTGATAAGACACAATTTGAATACATGTATTATATATTTAAAGATCGTGGCAAGGTTTTATGTCTAATTCACACACAAAGGGCTTCTCAGGGTGGGAACAGGGGTCGTTTAGCTACTAGTACATCTGGAACAAAGAAACGCAAAGAGATTATAAGGGATAACACTTAAAATGGAGATGTAAAGTTTCCTGTGTTCTTGTCTTCATTTATGACTAGTATCTCCAAACAAATAGCAAGTAGAGAGTCTTCTTGGTCCATTGTACAGGCTTTCAAGCTTGGTTACCTTTCTCTTCCTTCTTTGTAAAATTAGGAAAATGTTTGTCTTACACAATTCCATAGTCTTTCTGACAAAGCTTTTAGAACCCGCTTATGTGCGGTAAGCCATTGACTTAAGGAATGCTGTTTTCTCGAAGGATCAGGACCTATGAAACAATTGGAAGATTTCATTTAAATATAATTCCACAGTAATATAACCTCCTCCCTTCTTCACAAAAAGTGCGGAGTTCCGTTTCCATGGTTACTGGTTACGAGTTGTATGTTTTGTGTGTTTCTGTGCGGAGCTGGAGCAGGGATCAAGCTCAGAGTGTCATCATCATGAGGCTGAGAACAGTGCTTTCATTGACTGTCATGCAGCGGTTTAGACACACACAATTTCAAGGTTACCATTATATAAAAAAATAGCATACGGTTTTATCCCCTCCTCACCCCCCAACACTGCTTATTCTTTCAATAATGTCACAGGAACAGGAATAAGAAGAAAAAAAAGACTCCAAAGTTTACTGTAAGCTTGTGTGTGTGTGTGTGCAAGTTGAATAAAATCTAAAATTCATTACCACTGAGTGTATTTGGACTTTCAGTGACCTTCAGGACAAAGTACAAATATTCTGAGGTAGGAATTTACAAATGTCTTTCAGCCCATCATTTTCCAAGGGAGCAGTTGGTGGTTCAAACTACCATTGTTTCTGTTAGAAGTGGAGCATTTTGACCACTATGAAAGCAAAGCTTCTTTTGAAAAAGAATCATAAATGAATATATCCTTCCAAATTGTGGGATAATTTCAGTATCATATTCAAATTTGAATGTGCTCATTGTGTATAGTAAGTGCATATTAGCATATAATATATCATATGTGTGAGGGAACTTCAAAAATTCCACTATCCTGTAACTCTGTTTTTCCCACAAACTTTTTGAAGTTCCTTAAATGTTTGAAGAGAAAAATTCAAATTTGGAATAGTTTATGAGGGCATATTGAGTGAAGGTTTTTAAGAAATCCTACAAGTACCTCTAATCCATTTATTTTGAATGTCTTCATGGAAAACCTCTAATTTTTCTTCTGAGAAAGTAATATAATATGACTTTGAAATGATGTTTCTAAGACGGCATTCTATTTTGAAAAATTATCATTTCCTACTGTCTTTTATTTTTATGTAAAATTTAAATATTTTATATGCCTTTAGCTTCAGATGACACAGAATATCTGACGCATTTATTTTCAAATTGCTTCCAAAATTGGAGTGATTTTTATACAGAAGAAGGGACTGAGAAAAATGATGGTGGAAAGTTTTGATAATAACATTGCCATCAAGTTGAATCAGCTGCACAGGGTTGCTGAGATTATAAGTTTTTATGTGAGTGAGACAGCCTCACTTTTCTCTGACAGGGTGGCTGTTGGGTTTAAACCACTAACTTTGTGCAATGTTTAGGGAAAAGTGCCATCAGGGTTCAATGATCTAAGTATGACATTTTCCAAGAAAGTGGACAGTAGAACCAAATGAACAGTAGAACAATATAGCATTCCTTCACTATGATTCTCTGACTCTTCTGGGAGATTCCGTGTCTATGAGAAAATTGAGAAACTATTTATTTGCTTCCAAGGTGTAGTTTTTGAAGCAGGAAGAGTGTAATTCTTCCCTTCCCATATATTCTAGGGTCCAAAATCTCCACAAGATCTCTTAAAGTGTTGAAAACCTAAGGAGCTCCTCTGAAGTCTAAGTTGCGCCTGACTTGAGCTGAGGAATTCACTATTATATACAATTTTAATTTTGACAGGTTCTAACTATATTTCTAAGAGTCCTAGTGCAACAATAATGAAGCTATGAGCTGCTGACTAAAAGGGTAGCAGTTTGAACTTACATGTTGCTCCTCTGGTAGAAAGACCTGATGATGATCTACTCCCATAAAAACTCTCTCTCTCTCTGTATATATATATATATACATATATACATATATGCATATACATACATATATATACACACATAGACATATGCACATATACAACACTGCCATTGAGTGAATTATGACTCAGGGAAACCCTATATGAAATGGTAGAACATGTTTGTTTCTGATACTGCATCTCTTTCTGGGAGCAGACAGCCTCATCTTTCTTTGGCAAAGCCGCCAGTAGGTCTGGATGGGTGATCTTGTGGTTGCCAGTCAACTAATAATCCACAACTTCAAATATCTTGTGGGAACAGTTCTTCACTGCCCAATAGTGTTGCTATGGAAGCAATTCTAGGAAGCTACCCAGTGATTCATAACAAAAACTGTATTTCAATATTATTTGTTTCTTTGTAACTCTTTACTTTTACAAATTTTTCTTAATGTCACCCCATATTGTCAAATCTTTCTGTGGCACAGAAGATAAATAAATTTAGGACATCAGTGGAATATATTTTACAAATTGGGAAATGGATTGTGAGGGATACAACACAAATACTCTCCAGTCAAAATAAAAGGAGCACCAAACAGTGTCAAGATAGCACAAAAGCACAAGATCTCTTGGTAAGCACCAACTCTGAGTCATTCCTATGAAGCTTGTTGACCAAAAGAGTTAGAAAAAAATCTCTAACCAAAGGAAAGACAACACCAAAACAGAGACCCAGAAAGCAGTATTTCTCAAAATAAACTATTTATTGCAGAGACCAGAAAAATATTTTAGACAATTGCTTAGCATTCTCATGATAGAAATAGCTATAGATTGAACAGAATAAGCTGGAAAAAGATGGCATGATTAGAAAAGAGAAACTAAATCCTATATGAATTAAACCACAACTTATTTCTAAGTGTGACCTATTGGGGTGATTTGCATATTGCCATGATGCAGGAAACAATGTCACTGGAATTCCAAACACCTGAAAGATCACCCATGGGGCGCATGTTTTGGTGGAGACTCCAGAGCAAAATGAACTAGAAGAATAGGTTGCTCACTTCTGAGGGAATAACCATGGAAAAACCATAGAAAAAGCATTGGGACCTTTTTTTGATACAGTGCCCACAAATGAACCCCTTAGGTTGGAAGACACCAAAAATATGGTTGGACAAAGGTTACTTCTCAAAATAGAGTTGAATTTGACAATATGGATGGAGCAAATTTTTTGAGACCTTCATATCCTCATAGGGTATCTTTCTGAAGAAGAATGAACTACAAATTTCCACTAATAGTTGGAATGTATAGTATACGAAATATGAATCTAGGAAGCCATTAAAAATGAAATTGAACTTTAAAACATCTGAAGGCATCTAACCTCTGACTTCACAAGGAAGGAGGAGAGAATCACCATCAGGTATTCAGTATGCCTTTACTCTCTTTCCTTCTTTTTAATATAACACGAACCATCCTTTCCATCACACTCACTACTTCTTAGTTGGGTCAGATAATGCAATGTAGCAGCCTCATAGAACTCACAGACCATATACAAAACTATGGGGTTTACTAAGGACATCACATTCATAATTATATTTTTGAAAGCTGAAGACACAGTTCCTAGGGCAGGAGACTTTTCTCACCTGTGTCCTGATAGGCACAAACAGTCCTTCCTCTGGATCTTGACCTTTCTGTTACCTAATTTTAAAGGATTCTCTTAGTGCTACTGAAAAGTGTTCAAAGACATACCACTCTGCTGTGTGATGAAACCTTTTGCTTCTCAGTCCAGTAAATCCATCTTTCCATTTAGGTACTTAGGGTTACTGCACTGTTCTCTGTCTCATGTTTGAGTTCTTGGTTTTCCTGCCACTGCTCCACTGTCAATTCACTAGCATTTGAATGTGGTATATGTTGTCACAGCTTTATGTTCTTGGATTGAGAAAGTTCATTGCACCTGGATCCTGAGGTTCTTCTTTGTTACTTGTAATGAGATTCCCTTTCCTGCTTTTATGATGGTTCATTTTGAACCTAGCAGGATGGCAAATTTGACCAAGACCCATTTTAGAGTTCCATATTTTTATGATCATGCTACCCTATTTAATCACTCACAACAGACCCATATAATCCAATAGCATATTCTCCTACTTTCTTTCATACAGAAAAAAGTTGTTTGGTGTGAATTATAAAACTATGACAAGAGAAGCCATATAAATCAATTCACTGCATTGTATGGACCTATAAAGATCAATATCCCAGACATTAATGAATTGAACTGGGCTGGTATTGGCTATTCTGAACCAGAAAATGAAATAGTGTACCATGTTGGGACTGATGAACTCCAAAGAAATGGCAAAGTACAACATTAAATGTGCAAAGGACTGGCATGAGAAAATCAAGTGCTCAGAATTTCTCAGGCTGAAGAACTAAAGAAAAAGTCAAGCCTAGAATTGCAATATACAAGGATTAGAAGGACAGCATATGTGGCAGTCATTTGCTTATGTTAATTTCATGATTGAAATGTAGGGGTGGAGTCTAGCCTGCTAATCTGGAGATAGCCATTGAGTAGCCAATGAGGTCTCTGTGTGGGCATGGCTTTCTCCTGAGACTTCTGGGAAATCTCATGATATTTCCCTCATGGAGATGACAAGCTGTCTCCCCAGTTGTTGGGAGTTAGTCTCAGAGACAATGAATCACGGATGAGACAAGATGGCAGTGTCTGAGAAGCTGAAAGAACCGGAGGAGAAGCCACACAGCCTTAGCCTGATGGAAGCAGACCTCTGAAGCTGGAGAAGCTACATGGAGATCCCTGCCAGCGCTGAGTTGCTTCTACCACCACTGGATGCTGTTGATGGACCCTGATCCCTAGAAGCGAGGAGCTATGAGGGGATCTCTGCCAGTGCGGGAACTCTGCACCCACTGACCTGTGACTTTGTGAGTCAGAAGGAGACATTATAGACTGGTATCAGACATATGAGCTAATAACCGACTTGTGACTTTGTACTGAACTGGGTTGGGATGCTTTCTTAATGTCCCATTCCTCTTATATATGTAAACCATACCCTTATATCCATATGTGGGCCTATAAATTTGTTCCTTTAGTCTTCCTGGACTAGCACAGTGTCAAAAGAAGACAGAAGATATACACAGAGTAACTGTACCAAAAGGAATGAATCAATGCACAACCCTTTGAAGAGTTTGCAAGCTAGTAACCACATTGCAAAGAATGGGCATTCTAGAACTCTGGATTGAGCTCATGCTGAACTTTTGCATAACTCAAATAACAGTTGGCCAAACAGAACAAGGCTTTCCAAATAGGAAACTGTCGCCAGTGAGCTCCAGTCTGTCATCATACTTATTCAGTCTGTGTGCTGAGAAAGGGACATGAAAAGTTGGGCTATATGAAGAAGAACCCAGCATCAAGATTGGAGGCTAGGTCCTTAAATACTGACACCACTCTGTTTGCTGAAAGTGAACAAGAATTCACTTTACTGATGATGATCAAAGACTACATCTGTCAGTCTGAATTATAACTAATTGAGATGAAGCAAAAAGCTTCCCAAGTGAACCAATAGAAAACATCAAGATAAATGGAAAAGTTGGAAATTTTCATTAATTTTTTTTTGGGGGGGCATCATTGCCCTCTGGTGGTTTTGGGAGCTACCCAGCGCTGCTACTGAGAGCTGCCGCTGGATTTGAACCTCCAAGCCCACGGGCTGCAGTCCCGCACTCAACCACTCATGCCCCCGGGGCTCAGTCCAATTTTCATTAATTTTATTGTATTCAGATTCCCAAACAATGTTCATAGAAATAGTAGTCAAGAAATCAAAGTATGGTCTTAGTGACAAGACCTCTTTAAGGTTTTAAAGAGCAAAGTTTTCACTTTGATGACCAAACTGTGCAAGGCCTATGTTGGATTCAAGTGTTTTCGATGGTTCTGTATGCATGAGAAATACAGACAGTGAAGAAAGAAGACTGAAAAAAAAATAGATGCATTTGAATAGGAGTTACAAAGACTACTGCTAGAAGAGTCATATCACACAACCTCACTTTATTGAAATAGTCAAGAGATTAATTGTGTGCCCTACTCAGGTATTCCCTACAGAAAATAGAAAAATGTATCATTTAAATAATAGAATATTAAATCAAACACCTTCTGAAGAAATCCTGTTAATTAACCTCAAGTATTTCTTACAGTAGGTGAATTATGAGGGTATTACTAAGATTGACTAAATTTATTTAGAGATCCAGGAAAACCAATGTAAATAAGAATATTGTATGACCCCGAAATAGAGAGACTCAGTTTATTTTATAAAGGACTTCTTTCACTATTCAAGCACCAATTGATTGAAATACTTCTACAAGATGGAGCAAAGACAAACACTGCTCCTTAATGTTGATAACAAGCCTGGCAGGAGTTTCAAAGAAAGTATTAATCTCAATTATGAATACTGTTTTAAAAATGGCTGGCAAATTATCAGCCAATGATATCCAGCGGTATTTAAAGGGTATAATCCATCATAGGCAGTGGGACTTATTTCATCAGTGTTAGAATAGATCAATACAAGGAAACCTATTAGTCAAATTTTTCATATGAAATGATCTAAATGGAAGCACATTTAACTATTATTGTAAAGTTGGATATCTTACAGTAGCAATTTCTGACCCCCCTAAAAAAAGCAAACTAGAATTTATTCATTGCTTGACTACACCAAGATGCATTGTGTATTACAGGCTAAAATCTGTATTATATATTATGATTCATGTTAATTTACTTGCTTATTTAGAACACATTAAGGGTCAATACATTCTAAAACATAAAGCACCTTGTTACTGATAAACGATTATTTACTGGGCAATAGAACCACCAGGTAAAAAATGAAGAGAAAAGGACTTGCAGCATCCATAGTGAGGAGAGTGTATTGGGGATCTGACATCTTTAAGCTGTCTTGAGAGATTTTTAACTTTGGACACTTTTTAAAAGCCATTAGATCTCATTTTGTGTACATAGAAAATGGAGAGATTTCTTGAGTTGCCAGGATTAAATGAACTCACACATATCGATCATCAAGCATGAGGTTGGTACACTGTGAGGATCTGTGGTGCTAGTTTGTTTTTTTTACAATTGATAGGAAACACAAAATCACCTAAAACATACAAAATAGATCAACAAAATCCAGCTACCTGAAACTCCAGTACTATTCAGTCTGAATAAAGTAAAACAAACAAACAAACAACCTGAAATCCACTTTTGCTTTACTTATTAAAACATAAGAAGATAGTCATTGCTGATGTCTCTGAAAAGCCATCCCATGGATTTTATATTAGCATAGGCAGGAAAGCAAACAGAAAGAAAAACACAGAATCCTCACCTAGCAATAACAGAAAAAGCATCTTGACGGCCAGGACTTAATTTTCTTGTGCAGTACTATCTTTTTACACTTCAAACTATTATTATCTACAAATTTGTGGAGATTTGAGTGTCTATTTGACTTTGAATGGTATTATAAGTTCATTTGTGTTAGCTTTCACACTAGCATAATTTTGAAGAAGTCAGGAATCCCATGCAATCTCTGGCACTTCAGAATTCTTTACACTGATCACCTGATGATTAGAGAATGCATCTCTCTCAAGTATCAATTAATTTCCTCTTGTGATATATCATACATATAAATAATATGTAAGCCTCTCAAAAGTATATCTAGGGCAGATCTTCTTGTTATTTACTTTTAAATTTTTCATGAAAATATTCATGGCAATTTTGAAAAATCTAAGAAATGCTTACTGAATGTCTATATATTATATATATATAGTTGTGGGACCTATAGATTTGAAAAAAAATCAATGTGTTGTGCCTGACAGTCTCTGATTAAAATAATAACAATAGTACTTTGCCATGAGAAGGCACACTTGAAGAGTTTAAATCTCCTCTACATATTTTTATCTTGGTTAATGGAAATAGAAATGAAAAGCTCATAGCATCCTTTGTTCATTACAACTTTTTAATCTTTTTTGTGGGGGCATCACTGCCCTCTGTTCATCGTGGGCGCTACCCAGTGCTGCTCCTAAGAGCCGCCACTGGATTTGAACCGCCAAGCCTGCTGGCCTCAGTCCCACACTCAACCATTTATGCCACCAGGGCTCAGCCCAACTTTTAAATTTTTTTAATAGAACAAAGTGGAATATTGAATTCAAAGGATGTTTCTTTTTCTCATGCTATTTTTGTCTCATTTACCATAAAGATCTTTTTTCAAGGAACTTGTATATTTTCTGGTTGAGATGATGCCCAAATCATTAAGTTAATTTAAATGAAGCAACTTGGAACAACAAAATAAAAGGAAAAAGAAAAGAAAATTAATAAGGTGTTTAGTGTATGGTCAAGGAGTTTGTCTGTAACATGAGTAAATGTTAACACAGAGGGAAATGGTAAAGGAATAAATGTCAATACAAATAGAAAGGTAAAAAAATATAATAGAGACAGAAGAGTGAAAAACATTTTAAAATTGAAAAAAGGGATGAAAAGTTCAATGTCGTTGGGTATTAAAGTAAAGGGATGGATTAGTAAGTGATTGCTCTATGAATGTACAATTGTGAAGTTTTAAAGAGCATGGTAAAGAGATTAAACTTTCTACTAGAAGTAAAAGAGTGATAATAAATAATAAAAGAATAAACCACAACATATATTAATTTAGTAAAAGCTGACATTAAAGGTATAAAATCTCAGTTAGGAGTTATTATCTTACATCATTTTAAGTGAAATTTATGTCTGAACTAGAATACTGAAAGGAAGAATAGAAAGGAATCGTTGCATCAGAGGTCAGGGGAATATGACTGCCAGATAAGAAGTGTGGGGACATCTTCTCAGCAGCTACTGGAGAGGTTCCACTGGGAGAAATATCCTGAACTTTCTGGCATCAAGAAAACCAATTTAAAAGCTAGGTAGATAAAAGTTTCTAAAAGTGGGAAAGCAGTAATGCCTGCTGAGAAACTGCCCTTTACCCTTGATCCACTTCTGTAAGCGCTGGTCATGCCTGATGCAAATGATTTTTCCTGACTACTGAATCAAACAAGGCTGACCAATAACGTCTCTCTGACCTCTGAGGAGCCTGTCTGGATGGGAACTGTGAAGGCGGCATGGTGTGTAGATATTCTCAGCAACCATGGTACCATTGTCACCATTTCTTTTCCCTTCTTTTTCTTTCCCCCACAGATACCAAAACCCAGCCAAGGCTCCACAAAACATCAATATCCCTCATGAGCATAGATGCAAAAATCCTTAAAAAAATTTTAGTCAATAGACTCCAAAAATATATGAAATATAATTTATCATTTTAAAATGAGATTCATACCAGGGATGCAAGGATGAGTCGACATTCAAAAAATGATCAATGTGGGTTGAGTCCCAGTGGTGCAGTGGTTGTGTGTGGGACTGCGGACCCCAGAGTTGTTGGTTCAAATCCAACAGCAGCTCTCCAGGAGCAAGACTGGGCCTCCTACTCCCACCAGGGGCAGTGATGCCCCCCCAAAAAACTTCAAATATGATCAATGTGATCCACACAAACAAGATAAAAATTAAGACCACACAATCATGTCAATAGATGCAGAAAAAGCATTTGACATTATCCAATGCCAATTTATGATTAAAACAATAAAATATACATAGAAGGACAATTTCTCAACACAATAAAGTCCAATATCATGTTCACTAAGGAAAAATTGAAAACTTGTTCCCTGAGAAAGAGTACTAGTTCAGGGTCTTGCACATCACCACCCTTATTTATCATCATGTTGGACATCTTATCCAGCTCCATTACACAACAGAAAGAAATTCAGGGAATATATTTAGGCAAAGAAGAATTAGAATTTGCTATTTGGAGATAAAAAATGATATTGTATACAAAGAAACGAAAAGAATCCACAAATAGACTGATGGAAACCATTGGAGGGTTTGGTGAAATTGCAGGACACCCATTTAACAAGCAGAAATCAATTCCTAAATACCTGTGAAGAGAACTCTGAAAAAAGCCATCTTGAAAACAATATCATTTGCTATAACCATATAAAAAATGAAATATCTAAGAAAAAAGCTAACCACATAAAAGATGAAATACCTAAGAAAAAGCTAGCCAAAGAAGCAAAATCCTTCTTCAAAATACAGATTATAATGATAAGAAACCAAAATAGACCTACACCAATGGAAGAACATTCCCTATTCATGAATAGGAAGAGTTAATATTGTGAAAATATAAATATTATCCCAAATAATCTACAAATACAATGTATTCAGATACAAACCCTAAGTTTTTTCTTTAAAGAGATGGAAAAACTAATAACCAACATCATAAGGAGAGGGAAGAGACCACAGATATATGCAAAGAACTATTTAAAAAGAAGACTAAAGTAGAAGACTTTATACTGCTACCTGACTTCAAAACCTACCACACAGCCACTGCAGTCAAAACAGTATTGGAACAATAATAAGCACAGGGACCAATGTAACAGCATAGAAAACCCAGAAAAAAGCGAATGCTTTTCAACAAATGACCAAAAATATCAAATGGGAAAGAGACATCCTTTTCAATAAATGGTGCTAAAAAATTGGATTTCCATCTGCTAAAAATGATATGGGATCAATTCTTTGGCAAAATCAAACTGAAGATGGATTAGAGACCTAACTGTAAACCTCAAAGCTATAAGGACCATCAATGAGAAAATTGGGACAAATTTAAAGACCTGATTGCAGGACATACACTATTAAATATAATAAAGGAAGCACAAATAGTGGACTGGGACTCATCAAAAATAAACCTTTACATGCATCATGAGACTTCATCGAAAGAGTAAAATGAAAGCTGAGGGGGTTGAGGAAAATAGCAATGAAGCAAGGGACAAAGGAATAATTAGTAAAATGCTATTCTGCAACACTACCCTGCAACAATAACCAAATAATCAAATTAAAAGGTGATCCAAGGACATGAATAATTCACAAGGGATAGCTAACATTCAAATGGTTAAAAAACACACATGAGGAAATAGAGGAAATGCTCATGATCCATAGTGATCTTGGAGATGCAAATCAAAGCAATGATGCAGTATCATCTTACACCCATCTCTATAATCCCCCCCAAAATAGACATAAACATAAACAAAAACATAAACAAAAAACCGAGAGTAACAAATGGTGGAGAGGGTGCGGCGAGATTGGATGGGACCTGTGATTCTTAGCTGTCTTTTAGGCATGTATTGTATTCCCTTATGTGCACGAATCAGATACTGTGTCAGTCCCGGTAGATTAGAGGAACAGGACAATGAGAAAACAAGTCCGATTCTAACCCACATGCATGAAATCAGTCTATAAAGTCTCCTTCCAACTCACGAAACCACAGGTCAGTGGGTGCAGAGTCCCGGCACTGGCAGGGGTCTCCCCATGGCTCCTCACTTCCAGGGCTCAGGGTTCATCAACAGCAAAAGTAACTCATCGCTGGCCGAGGTCTCCATGTGGCCACCCCAACTTCAGAGGTCTGGATCCATCAGGGTAAAGTCGTGTGGCCTCTCCTCCGGCTCCTCCAGCTTCTCAGATGCTGCCAGCTTGTCTTGTTTGTGATTCATCGTCTCTGAGACTAACTCCCAACAACTGGGGAAGATAGCTTCTCATCTTCACAAAGGAAATATCACGAGATTTCCCAGAAGTCTCAGGAGAAAGCCATGCCCACATAGAGGCCTCATTGGCTACTCAATGGCTATCTCCAGATTAACAGGCTAGACTCCACCCTTACATTTCAATCATGAAATTAACATAAGCACATGACTGCCACAGATATTTTTAATCCATCCTTCTACTGATGGGCATTTGGGTTCTTTCCAGCTTTTTGCAGTTGTGAACTGTGCAGCCATGAACATGGGAGAGCACACATATGTTCATGCTCTCTCTTATTTCTTTGAGGACATGTGCCCAGCAAAGTACTGCTGCGTCATATGGTATTTCTCTTCCCAGCTGTTTCAGTCTCTCAAGTAGACAACAGTAGAGAGTCTGCCATGAATTGTCTAACATTTCCAGCATCTGTATCTTTTAGAGAACACCAAACAGACGAGATGAAAATCAAAACAATGATTCTGATTGTTGGGCCGGTTTTACAAAATGAGGGAGAGGGAGAAGACCATTCAGTTGCTGCCATACAAGATCGTGCTAAGGTCACCCCATATCAACACACACATGCACTTCTACAAGAGTGGTTAACAAATTTTAACAAATCTAGAGGATGGCATGCACGTCTCAGAGAAAGTTGTTATACTTCTGCTAGTGGGTAAACAGGTTGGAACAACCTCCTATAATGATAAGCTGCTTAAAGATATTTCTATAGCACCAAGGGGGGAGAATACACTGTTACCAAATTCCTAGTTGGAAACTTAAGACCTCATTTCTTTCCAGACATGGGTAACCCAGAGCATGTGCTATACACTGCTGGAACTTTAGACTCTGTCATTTCAAAGTGCATAGCATCTTTCATCACCCACATCATAGGGATTAGATGTGGAAACTCCACCAAGTGAGCTAGGCTTACTCAAATTCACCTGTAGCAAATTTAAGTAATTGGCACTCCTTGGATTTAAGACTGAAATATCTTAGTGTGAAAAACAAAAACAGAAAACAAACTATGGTTCTCCCAAGCCATAGAACTGGTGGCCCTTGGTTTAGATCTCTTGCTTTGAGGTTGTCTAATGACTGGTTGGTAGGTACTACCACACATTCGCTATTTTATTTTTTTCACACATTCACTATTTTAATGCTCATTTGGCTTTCTTAGACATGTGTTTGTTGGTAGGCACAGTTCTGCCTTTGTGAATGAGTGATACTGAGAGTTTCTACTTATGACTCACCTCCAATGTTCCTGTAAATCGTGTCCAGTCACTGGAGAGTATAATCTGTATAAGTAAAAAATTCATATAGAGCCATATGAAAGCAGGCCTGTACTTGAATTTCTTTTTTTTGGGGGGGGGCATCACTGCCCTCAGGTGGTGGGAGTAGGAGGCCCAACCTTTGCTCCGTGGAGCTGGAATCGAACCTCCATCCCAGTGGGCTGCAGTTGAATAAGTTTCTTTTATCAACAGTGGTTGAAATTCTATACTATGGCTAAATTAATAATAATCAATAGAATCAACTTATTCTCCACAGGGCTGATTTGTAATATTCTCTAGTAGAAAGTGATAATTATGTCTCTAAATTGAAACAGAGCATATGAGAACCATAGATATACAAATAAATTTGGGGCTCACAGCTAATTCTAGTCTGAATTTAAGAACAATTACTTTGTATGACATGGCCCTCCTTGATACTTTTCTTCATGAAGAGGTCACTAAAGAAACAGGCACCAGATAACAAGTGTGGTAAAGAAATGAGTTGTGTCAAGATTTCAGAAAGAACAGCATCTGGGGTCTTAAGGGCTTATCTTCAAATGAGCAGCCATATAAGTGGGCATCAACTTAGTCTATACTGAAGCATTACATCAACCTGTGTGACCCAAGATTGTTAGTAATAAATTCCAAACACAAAAGAGGGCATGGTATCAGAGCCTAAATGGTGGACATCCAAGTCTCACCAGGCTATGGATGACAGCAGAAACCCAAAAGGACGGTCAGGTGTCTGAAGTATCTGGGTGATCCCCTCTGACCACAGTGAAGGGATATGAATTTCCTTGTTATCAGACAGAGAAGCTTATAAAGTCACTTAGGCTGGGTGCAATTAAGTTAGCACGTAATGCTTTTTCATTTTATCTCCCCTTTGATCAATTTTAAACTTGTTTCCATTTTTAATATCTTCTGCTTTCCTTCCAATTGATATATTTCTCTTTTTTAAAATCATTGTTTTGTTTGTTTGCTTGCTTTCTGTTTGTGTTCAGTATGATATTCTGTATATGAGATCCAGGGTAGGTAAATTAATAGAGACAATAACTGCATTAATAGTGTCCTAGGGGCAAGACAGAGGAGTTTGTTGGGAAGTGGGGAGCCAACAACAAAGACTATGAGAAGAAAATATTCTGAAATTGATTGTTGTCACAATTTCACAGCTGTTCTTAATATGATTGAAAGAGTAATCATATGATATGTGAAGCACATGTCAATAAAACTCCATTTCTTAGAAAGGAAGACTTATCCATTTGATTTTTAACATAAAAGTTCAAAATTTTAATGTGGAAAATAGGAAACCTATGAAATGTAATAAAGTCCCTTATGCAACTGAGTTGATGGACCGAGGATCAGCAATGGGTGAGCCAGAAACATGGAGATCTGTTGGATTGACCGCATGAACAATGACAATATTCGATATTTTAATTTCATGGTAGCAACTGGCATCTTGGATTTCTGTGAGAGCATTCTAAGGTGCAACTCTTGGTCTCCCCCATCTGGAAGAAATAAGAATGATGAAAATCAAAAGATAATGGAAACAGCTGGTTCACTGCGTCATCAGAACACTCTCCACAACCGAGAGGCCAGAAGAACATAGTGATGCTCAGTTATGGTGACCAACGCTCCGACCAGGAAGGTCCAGTATGTAATGGAAGAAAAATGTGAAATAAAACCTAAAATCAAAAAAGAGATCAGGACTACTGTCTGGCCAGCGACCGGTGGGACCCCCACAACTGTGGCCCTTAGCTGCTCTTTAGAGCTGAAACTGAATCCCCCCATGTTTTACAATAGTTAATCATTGAAGATCAAGTGAGCAGTCTTTGAAGGAGGATGGAAACAGGAAGACAGAGGAGGAAGGGAACTAAGTGATGGTACATGGCACGTGGGGGGTGGGGGTGTTATAATCGATGAGTTGAAACCAGTGTGTTTGAATCAATGAATGCAAAATTGATGATCTACTTTATAAACATGCACTTAATGCACAATACAAAATCTTTCCTAAAAAGTAAATATAGACAGTAGAAGGAAATGCTTCCATTACTAGCTTGAATAGTTGCGAAGGTATGAATATACTGTTAACCAGGAATAATAGTCAAAGGGGAAATTTTGATATGATGAAAACTTCTCTTTGAATACTTTTAGCATAAATTATGCTTAGTTTTTGTTGTTATTGTTGTTGTGAGAGTGTTTAATGTGAAAAGACTAGAGTGGAAAGTGTATTTGAGTGGCCATAGAAAACTCTTGGTCAAAACAATACATCAGGAAACGTCTTCAATATTAGTGATCTTCGTATTTCTATGAGAATACTTATAATTATGAAATATTTCATAGGTTGACAGGAATTTTATATGAAACATCTTTATTCATTATTCACTTGATTGGATTGAGAGTTCAAATGTTGGCAATTGTCAAGAGAGAATTTAAGAAAGACTGTTGCACAAGCATAATTTATATGACTATCCAAAAATGATATCGGATGACTTGTGCTTCTGTACTTGAAACTGTGAAGGAACAAAAACAAAACTTTTACTTTTTTTGTTTTTGTTTTTGTTTGTTTGTTTTCGTTGTTTTTTTGGCATCACTGCCCTTGGGTGGATATGGGAGCTATCCAGCCTTGCTCTTGAAGAGCCGCTGCTGGATTTGAATCACCAAGCCCGTGGGCTATAGTCCCACACTCAACCACTATGCCACCGGGGCTCAGCCCCAAATTTTACTTATTTTTGAAAGAAACTTTTTATTAGTGGATTAGTGGGGCTCACATGTTAATTAAAGTAAAATTAATGAATATTAGAGTTATAATGGATTTTACATTTTAGCAGTTCTCGTGTGGGGCCCAATATTCTTTGTTCTGCATTTCCTAATAAAGTCTTAATTGATGCTGATATTAGAGGTCCATGGGACATACTTTTGGGTAGCAAGGTTTAATTTACAGTGTAAATTTAGAAAGAGAGGAGCTTAATACTATAAAGTCACCAAAGAATTTTAGCAACCAAGGCAAAAAAGAATGCTGTGGGGAATTTCTTATGATAATCAGTCTTCTTGGTGTTAGATTATTAAAATCAGTTTCCATACCCAGTTCAATTTGATTCAGACTCAGGACACAAGACATGTTGCTGGAAATGCCTGACCAGATTGCAAAACACGAAGTCACAGGCATTTTACAATCCCAGTTACCTGAAAATTGAATCTTGCATTGTGACGAATTCTTCATCTTGGCTCAGCACAGGATGTCCGTAGGTGTCCCATGCCCCTGGAAGCATTACCTCCTGTTTTAGTGTTTTCGTGACATTTTCAGCAGCCCTTTCATTTTTCCCTCCTTACTTTGAAGTTCTTTTCATCTCTCAGCTGCTGGAGAGGAGGCACACTGTCTACCCTACCAGTAAAACATTTTGCAACCACCACCACAAACAAGAAACAAACACCAAATACAGAGTCAAATTGCCCGCTTAAAAATTCTTTTTATGCCAATGAGGACTTGAAAATGGGTTCAGTCACAAAGTAGCAAATACATTTGAAACCTTCTGATAGATTCTTTCTATGCTTACCCATCCTTAAGATGCCATAATCAGTTTGTTTTTCACTCGTCAAAAAAACATCGAACTGATTTTATATTTGAGACCAGTCAGGGGAATAAATACAGAGACCTGAACTTGGAACAGAGACAAGAGTGGTTCTCTCAGGAGATAAGAGCTCAGAGATGTTCCTAGCATGAGACTTTGTCTCTCTCAAGCAAACCTATAAGATAGTTTGCATAGATAATCACCACATCAGCAGAGATCTTGCAGACTGCATCTCCCCTTGGGGACTGGATTATCCAGGACGTCATAGACCTGTGACCATATACTTGGAACAGAGCACGTTGGACTGAATTTCAAGGAAGTTCATACATTTGTGGGACTGCTTTGAAAACTCTGGCATGCGTGCATAGGGGAGCTACATGTCTGCTCTACTGATGGTGTATGTTCCACCTACCCAGGAGTGTCTAATAAAATCCTCTAGCATTGTCTCTCTGTCTCAGTCGAGAAAACTTTCCTCCAATTAAAGACAAGAACTCAATGCTTACATCAAGGGAGGAGTTGAAATATTAATTTGTCCTTTGAAAATGCAGTGTGGTTTACATCGCCTACCACTTTTGTGCTGAACTACATACATCAAATGTTAAGTAATTGACTTTTAATATGCAGATTTTTATCATCCTTGAATCCCACCCATTTTTTTCAGATAAGCAAGAACATCTAGCATGGACATTAATATTTTGGTGGAGGATGACCAAAGCATCCTTTGAATAATATTCAGGGAATGGATACTTTAATATTAATACAACAAACACATTTGGAAGCCACCATTCATGTTATTGCAAAAGAGGTAGGAAGGGGATGCTTAGAAACTGAATGTGGTAGCAATTATACCTTCTCCTTGACATGATTGAAATTTGAAATGATATGATATATATGTTAAATCCCAACTAATAAAAAAGTTAACTATATTTGTAATTTTTATTCAGTTCATTGTGAGAAATACAAGAGCTAAAATATTTCAAGCATATAAATACACTAATTTCATTTTTTTGCTCCACTAATTTAGTAGTGTGTACAATTGGTAAACATCATAAAGTTTTGCTAAGGGGAAAATTTACAGCCATCTAGCTCCTGAATGACTCTGATGGGTACCTAACATGTGTACACAAATGTGACATTTATGTATTTTCTACCTATACTTACATAGTAGTTCCTATGCAGTACTGTATTGCATAGAAACTTTATCTTATGAATATTTTATAGCATCCTTTAGAATTTAAGAATCAATGTAACTCAGGGTGAGTGTTGGCACCATTTTTCTATTTGCAGTATATCTAACTTGATATCCTTTCTAACTTATTCTATTTACACATTTGTGTTCCTGAGTTCTTATATACCGAGTCCATGAACTGTATTAAAACTTGATTGGTAAAGTTTAAATTTATAGGAAATGCACCTGCCGATTTGAAAGAATTAGAGAAGATTACCTCAAAACATGCCTTTCTTGTCACAGTTTCTTTGTTACTTCTTAAAATTCAATTGTATAGCACTTTTGAAGACACTGAAGATTTTCCTTCCTAACATTATGAATATAAAACCATCTTGACTAATTATGCTGAATGTCTTCTGTTTATCATATTTCATGCCTTTCATATTTAAAATGCATGAGGCATTTGTATTTCAATAGAATGTTTGTTGTCTTTCTTTTGTTCCATTGTATGTCAAGGAAACAATTATCATAACACATAAGTAGACTCTTTGGATTTAATTTTTTTTCCAAGTTTTTGATTACTGTTCTATTTTGCAATCATAAGCATTTTGCTATCTATTGCTACATGTTATGTGTAAATTATATAACACTGAAGTGAATCAAAGTTCTAGGATTTTATTATATGGAAATATTAAATGAATACTATTAGAAATTCTAATATTGTGATACTCTTAATTGATTTAATCTCAAATCTTGTTTGTTAAGGAGGTAGTCATGGTTTTGTTGGGAAATTGACAGTTGGCATTTTGATGCTAATTCAAGGTCTGAATATTGCTGAAATAATCAAGCTAATTGATATAGTTGAATAAAATTATAGTTAACCATGTCTTGAAGGAGATTTTTTTATTCTGCAGGAGAAGTACGTGGCTATATAGGAATGGGTAAACTCACATTAATTGGCTTTCAAATTATTTTTGAATTCGCTTTCAATGCTCATCATTCCAAAGAATAATTTGTTTATTTATTAACATATTTCTTATCTCTTGGTAGTCCTAATCATCTTTTTCTGAATATTCCTTTTCCTGACTTCTAAAAGGAATAAATCATATGACTAAGTATATATATATATATATATATTTACTTTAAGCTATCTTGTTATCTCACATTTTTACTTTATGACAATAATAAGAAATCTACTATAAAACTATTTTGTACCTTAATGATATATGTCTGGCAATAACAAATACTGCATTTCTAGGCAAGAATGAAAACTGACTGTGATGGTTAAGGGTTTGTGTCACCTTGGTTGTGACATGATTCTCAGTGGCTTGACAATTATGTAACCTTGAGATATACAATACCAAGCTTAAATAGAAAGAGAGAGAGAGCCAGGTGTCATCATACCAAGACTACTTCACATTTCTATGACCACTCCTGAATTGAGCAAATTTGGCTAAAGTAAGCTTATACACCCTCTTGGTTAGGCTTTGACTAAATAATTCTTGCATAACACTAATTTCCACATAACGACCTGGTCTCTGGAAGCTGACAAGGGGAGTACATGAGGAGTGGATGTATACTGCCATACTTACTAAGATAAATAGGGAATTCTAGGGAAGACCAAGTGGGGCAATCTAATAAAAGTTTGGATAAATTATGCTTACATGATATTTTCTTGACATCAGGAAAAATAGTGGGCTCTCTCTGATGCAAGAGTGTTGACAATTAGCAGAAGATAAATGTGCAAAAACTCAGAGGCAGACATATTCGGTGAATTAAATGATTGAAAGTTACCCATGTTTTTAAAATGCATTTCAAGAAAGTATGAGAGGAACAGTATGAAAAAAAATGGGTATTGCAAGTTGTGGCAAGGATTTTGGTTTTCACATGGTGAGTTATTATGCAAAGGAAAAAACGTGGTCTGCCTAAGCGTCATGAAGATGACCGTGAAGATGAACAGGAGTGAAAACAGAGATGGAATACAGGCATATAAACTACTACAAACTAAAATGTGGTTGAACTGGAGCATTATTGAGCAGACTGGGGAGAAAGGAGCGGCGGAAGCGCTGCAAACAAATCTTTTGCCTCTGGCCCTATGGACAGAATTGGAAGCAGCACTGTTTAACTTAGAGATTGTGACTGATTTTAGCACCATGAACCTGAGCCACTCTTCACAATCCCGCAGATAATCAATCTTAAGCAAGCGGCTCTCAAAAGCGATCTCTACTCCTTTCCTAATTTCCCATTTCAGGACTGAGAATGGCAATCCTTCTTGTTCCCATTAACATTTCAGTTCACCAAAATTAAAAATAGAATTAGTTTCATTTCACCAACTAGGACTGAATCAATTCCTAGTGACACAAAGCATTTGTCATTCTGATTAAGCCTTCATTTAAGAATGATACTATATTCCAGAATCATCTGCGTTTTGTTTCTGTTTGCAGTTTTGGACAGCCTGCATTTATACCACTCCTCCTCTAATTTATATTTTTGCTTTATTATGATTATTTTCTTTCTAAGGCTAGTTCCTCTATCTCTTTTCAGTGATTTTTTCCCCCAGTATCCTAAAAGTGCCCCTATTCTTCATCTTCCTCACTTCAAAGATTAAGACTTTGTGTCCACATAGTGGGATTATGAGAGAGAAAAGTTCTTCCCACACCAAATATTCCTTCCCTCCTGAGGTCTGCTCTAGACAAATATTTTCGTAAGTCTCTTTCTGCTTTGTTCCCTGAGCACTCAGGGAGCTTCTGGACAAGTGTGCTAAGTGTGGTGCTTCCTAAGTGCTTGACTTTTAAAATCTAGCCCACGAATTTTTCAACTATTCTCGAACTTTTTTCTTTTTAAACTGGGCGTCTAGTTGCTCCTGGATAAGCAAGTGCGCATGCTTTCTTTTACCCTCAGAACAGCAATTATTCCCTCAATTGTTAACCAGATTTATTGTTTACAGGATTCTTATGAATAATTTTTTAAGTTATCAACTGGCAGTTTGTCCTACTTCTTTTTTGGGGGTGGGTATCACTGCCCTCTCGTGGTTGTGAGAGCTACCCAGCCTTTCTCCTGGAGAGCTTCAGCTGGATTTGAACCGCCAAGCCAGTGGGCTGCAGTCTCGCACTCAACCACTGCGCCACCGGGGCTCAGCCTTGTCCTACTTCTTTTAAAGAGATGGTTATTTTAATTTTGGTCTTTCTAACTTTCTCTATCCAATATTTTGATCAGATCAGCACCTTTATTTCCTGGTGAAATTTTTATCCTATTAGAAAGAAAATCCATTCCAGATCTTCTAGTCAAGTATTTTCTTCCTAACATGTTGAAGTATTTCTGCTTGTTTTAATTTACCTTGAGATTTGTGCATGTGTCCCTGAATTAGCAGTGTACATTTTTATGTGTGCATATATATTTGTTATTATATTTATGTGAATTTGTACATATAGGTATCCCTAAGTAAATGAGGAAGTTTCAAATATCTGTTGATAAAGATATTATCTTTAATTCCATTTTTCATGAGCCGCTCTCATATATCTGGCATACTGTAATATTTCATAAAATCGCAGAATATAGCCACTTTATTAGGATATGGTCACATAGGATATGGTCACATTACTTTGCCATAAACTATAAGTAGTTTGATAACAAATAGTGAAGTGGCTCTCAGATTGAGGAATATTTTGGTTTTTCCCAGTTTCCCATGTGGAAATTATTATAATATTTAAAAATATTTTTAAAAGATATACTTCTCATAAATGGGTTCTGTTATCAAATTTATTTTCTATGTTGAAAAAAAGTGGCTATGTTAATAGAAAATATAATTTTAGGTTTGAGAAGAACTTTAGTTTAATTACTGTATCTTTTGGATCATAAGACTCACCTGACCATAATACACACCCAGTTTTTAAAGCAGGAAAACTAGAAAAGAATATTCTGAACTAAATAATACCATTATACTAAAATGTTCTGGGGTACTACACCTTCAGATCATAAGACGCACCTTCATTTTCTCCCCCCTTTGGGGGAAGAAAAAGTGTGCCTATGGTCTGAAAAATATGGTTGTTTTGCAAATATTACTCTCTTTAATGAAAGGGATGTCTGCAAAGTCTTATGACTAATTACCTACTGAGACCGATAGGTCATCTTCCATTAATACAATGAAGATGCCCCAAAGCTACTTCTTCAAAAGGAACTGAATCCTCAGGAATATTTATTCTAAACTTATTGGAACACTTATGGTTTTTTTTATTCTCTTCTTGGATTGCTTACACATTTCATTAACGAAACAATACACTTCCTGGAGCTTAGGGTTTCTATGTATTTTAATTATGCCATATGCTTCACTACAAATGGAGCTATTACAGATATCATTAATTTCAAACTTTTATTACAATTGTTCCATTTGGAAGAAGTTATGTGTGAAAAGGATTGAGAGAAAAGAGGTTGAGAATAGTCATTAAAACCCTGCTGAATTAGACCTTTTATATCTTAACCAATTTATTTTTTGCCCTTCTATTTCATATTGGAAGATACTGTAAGGAAAATTACTCTATATATTATCAAAAATTAAAAATTAAGTATACTAATGCTTACTTTCTAAATGTTTTCTTAAAAAGTCAATCAATTGCGCTTAAACAAGTCATCTTATGTTACAATGTCTCAAACATTTCATAGTTAGTTTAACAAGTAAATAATGTCTGCCCTAAGCACTAATCTTATAATACCTATTTATATGTGATGAACGTGACAAAAGCATCTGAGAGCCTTGGATGGCATTTTTAGAGACATTGAATATATGTCAACAGGGTAGGAGTAGCTCAGAAAACAAGGACGAGAATGGTTGCAAGGGTAGAGGAATGTAATCAATAACACTGAATTGCACATGCAGAAATTATGTAAGTGTGCTTTGCATGTATGTTCTTAATTAAAAATCAATAGCACTCTGACATTTTGAAATGAGATATTTTGATAGAAGTGTGATTAACCAACACCAAAACAATTATTACATAAATGGGGACATTCACCACTCTTGTTGCATCATTTGAAATTCTCTTATGTGATACGAAGGCCATCTTGAGGAAAAGGTGAAGGATGTAGAAAGGAAATAAAGAAGAGAACACAGGTAGACTGGAAGATGGTAAAATCAGAGGAATGGAAAGGAAACAAATGAAAATAAAATAACTCCATAACTGAGACATGGGTTCAAGCAAAGCAGGTGTTGTGAGGATTGAACAGATCTAGGCAGTGCTACATTCCATTGTACATAATGCTACCCTTAGTCAGAGTCTACCGAGCTGTCAACTGACATCAATGACACATATCTATCTATTTGCTATGTGATATGCAGAGATATAAAACCTCTTGATTTGTATTGGTCATTTTGGAAGTATTGTAAAATATGGTGTTTCATTTATTCTTGTATATGCATTTATGCATATAGCATTCATTTATCTTGGGAAAATATGTAGGATTGAAATGTCTAGGAGACAAGGCAAACTGATGACTATTTTAATAAGTATTGTCAGATAGTTTTCCAACTAGCTGTATCAATTTACCCTCACACTACAAATTATATTGTTGGTTTATTTGTTTTTGTTTTTGTTTTTTGGGCATCACTGCCCTCTGGTGGTCGTGGGAGCTACTCAGCGCTGCTCCTGAGAGCCACCACTGGATTTGAACCGCCAAGTCTGCGGGCCGCAGTCCTGCACTCAACCATTTACTCCACCAGGGCTTAGTTTAGCCCTCACACTACAAATTAAAGGAGAATTCCACTTCACATTCTTGCCAAAATTCTGTCTTTCAGTCAGTCTTTTAAAATTTCTCTTTGATGAAAAATAATGTTTCATGTGTTTATTGACAATGTGCTAATCTCTTTTATGAAGTGCCTGCTGGTGGCTTATTATCTTCAGGGATTTTAAAATATAAATGTTTCATAAGTAACGTATAATATTAATATTTTCTTATATTTTATGGCTTTATTCAATAGAAATTCTATTGTAGTATTGTCCAATTTATTATTTTTTCCCTGAGGTTAATGTTTTTGTTCCTGTTTAAGAATACTTGCCTACTCTTGATACCATGAATATAGTCATCTCTTATTTCCTAGCTGTTATTATTTTAGAATTTTAAAATTCATTTTTAGCAGATAAAAGTTAAAATCAATATCTTTGCCAGATGGGTAGTCAAATGATGCAGAAATCTGTATTGAAAAAATTGTCTGAGATTATGTAGGGTCCCTTTTGTGAGTATCTTTGTGTTTCATTGTTCTGTGCTTGTATTAACCCCATAATATCTCCATTGATGAAGCTTTACGAAAAGTTGCTATATCTTGATCTTGCTAATCAAGATTTTCCACATAATATTAAATTTAAAATCAACTTATAATTTTTCTCATGCACAACAAGAATTGGTTGAAATTTCTATTTGAATTGCTCGAATCTACAGACCTCCTTGAAAATAATAGATAATTTTACTTCACTGAAGATCTTTGTCTTTTACACTGATCCACCATTGTACCAAATCTGATTTCCTTCTTCAGGACTGAGCCTTCTCAAGACCATGTCCAAAGTATGTGAGTCACAATTAATATCAACTCCATTGTAAGGAGCATTCTGGCTATAGGTCTTTAAAAATAGGTTTGCTTGTTCTGGCAAGTCATGGTCCTTTCAATATTCTTCAAAGCCACCCTAGCTTAGATGAATGATTTGTTTCCTCCAGTCCAGCTTTCATTTGCAAATGGGGTAATTGAAAGTACCCTGGCTTAGATTAGGGGCACCTTATTCCTCAAAATGACATATATTTTTTTCGTATTAATGCTCTAAAGAGGTCTTGCACAGCAGATTTCCATGAACATTGATTATTAATCAAAGCAAAATGAAATTCTTGACAACTTCAATATTTTCTTCTTTTGTGATGGTGCTGTCTATTGGTGCAGTTGTCAGGATGTTGGTTTTCTTTATCCTGAGTAAAATCCATACTGAAGGTTTCAGTCTTAGATTTTCATCACCAAGTGCTTCAAGTTCTACTAGCTTTAGCAACTGAGGTTGCGCCATTTGTATATGATGGATTGTTAATGAGTATTCTTCCAAAGCTAGTATTGAATTAGTCTTCAAATCATCCAATTTATGTAGGATTATTTGCTCAGAACAAATCAAATAAATATGGTGAAAGGATACATGCATGACACACATCATTCCAGATATTAAACTACACAGTATTTCCGTGTTCTTCTCAAATAACTGCTTCTTGGTCTACATACGGGTTTCACATGAGCCTGGAACTCACAGTCTTTGAGATGTTTTCTGTATTCTGTTATGACCTAAACAGGTGAATTCCTTTGCATAGTTAATTAAGCACATGTAAACATATTTCTGGTATACTAGGCTTTCAGCCAAGAGCAGCAATGATAACCCTTGTTCCAAATCCTCTTCTGAAACCACTTTGGCTTTCTGAAAACTCTTTCTTGATGTACAGCTGCAACTATATTTGAAATATTTCAGCCAAAATTTGCTTACATGTGATATTAATGATATTGTTTGATAACTTTTGTTTTCTCTTAGGAGGCATTCAATTTGGAATGACTGTAGATTGGCTAGGTAATTCTCATCCAGTTTCTTGGCATAGAAAAGTGAATACTTCCAGAAGTGCATCAACTATTTTCAAACATTTTCATTGGTATTGTTATAATTCCTGGAACCCAATTTTTCCTTCATTTAGCCTGCTATTCTTCATTCAATATCATGGGTTCTTGATCGGATACTACTTTTGAAACAGTTGAACACTGAACAATTATTTTTTGTATAATGACTGTGAGTCCTTTCATCTCTTGTTATTTGAAGACTAAGGGACACTTGATCCAAGCCCTGGTATATTCCGTGGCATCATATGCATGTGAAAGTTGAACACTGCAAAAGGAAGACTGTAGAGGATTAGATCCATTTGAATTGTAGTGCTGACAAAGAACATTGAAACTATTGTGGCCTGTGACAATGACAAACCCATCTGTACTGGAAGAAGTAAGGACAGAGTGTTTCTTAGAGGCTAGGATGGCAAGGCTTATTATATACTTTGCACATATTGTGAGGTGCGATCAGTCCTTGGAGAAGGACATTATATTTGACAAAGTCTAGGGGCAGTGAAAACGGAGGAAAACCTTCGATGAGATGGATCGAAACAGTGGCTGCATCAATGAACTCAGGCACAGGGAAAATTGTGAGGATGGCATAGGTCCGTGCAGTCTTCGGGTCTATTTTGCCTAGGGTTGCTATGGGTGGGAGCTGACTTGAAGGCACCTGTGTTAGTCCAGGTAGACTAGAGAAACAAGTCCATAAGCACTCATAAGCTGATAGAGAAGAAGTTTATATATAAGAGCAGTTGAAGATTGAGGAGGCATCCCAGCCCATTCCAGATCAAGTCCATAAGTTCAATATTAGGCGACATGTCCAAATTCTATTTATGAAGTCCTCTTCAGAATCATAAAATACATGAAATGATGCTGATGCAGGAGGATCACATGTCAGTGGGCTGAAATTCTTGTGAATCCAGTGGTGTCATAAGCATCTCAGCACTGGCAGCCGTCTCCATGTGGCTTCTCTGGCTCTAGAAGTCTAGTTGCATCAGAGTAGGTCCCATGTGGCTTCTCCAGCTCCCAGGGCATAGCATCATGTGTCTTGTCAATAGAGCATCTCTCAGTGAGTGAGCAGAGAGAGAAAAAGTTGTGTCTTTCCCTTGAATGGAAGAAATGAGTTCCCAGAATTCTCAGAAGAAGGCCATGCCCAGAAGTATCATTGGCTATAACCCGATTTGTTGGACAAAGTCAGAAGTTGTCGACAGTTATATATTACTCTAAAATATGAACATTTTACCAGCATCTAATGTGAAATTCAGAAATGAGCTATTCTCTCTGAAGTTCCCAGCTAACTAAGACCTTTGTGCCCTGCACAATAAACAGGGCTGACTCCCCACTGTTAAGACAATGGGTTACCCTCTCTGATGTATGATAAGCACAGTGGACGGGATTCAAGTGTCACTACCAATGGCTCCTAACCTGGCAGACCTGCTTAACCACATCCAGGAGTCTGAGGTCTTCTCTCATCACATCCTTGTCCCCTTGGTCACATAGGCATTCCTAAGACCACTCCCCTTGTCACGATATAGCCATTAAGACAGCCCACTCTTTTGATATGTCCTGACTAATGACAACAGAGCTCATGTTTCCTACCCGCCCCCATAAGGTTATTTAAATGGGGAAAAATAAAGTTGGAACTCTCTCTCCACGTGGACCACCCAACTGGTGGAGGTGAGCATACATCATGAAATGTGTCTGACTCTTATTGTTTCTCTCTCATGCTCTCTATAACTTTATTATAATTAATTAATAATCATCACTGTATAACTGCACCTTTTGAACCATTGATGGTATCAGAAGCTCGCTTCTTCTGATACCGATTGACAGACTAGGTTCCACCTTTTCAGTCTTAATCCTCTCAAGTCCCAAATTGCCATCAGATCATGTAAATACCATAGCACCTAACAAGAAGAGCAGCAGCATAAGCAAAGTTGTATCTGAATCTCATGATCTTGATTTAATTTTCTTCATTGTCAACCTGATTGAACAATGGATAATCTGTTATACAGTTGGCTCTTGGCCTTGTTTTGTTTAATCATATTGAATTTTTCTATTGTCTTTTGCTATAAATATAGTTGTATTTAATCCAGTGCAGTGCACATATATAGTTATCATTTATGCCACTAAAAAGAAGTACTGATAACAAAGTCATTGGTTTTGTAGTATATTAGAGAATGGTAAGTAGATTTCATGTCAATTTTCATGTGGATAAGTGTAGGAGTATAATCTAATCCTGATCTGAATTCTTTGTCTGCCTCCAATATGGCAACATAAGCCTTGACTCCATGCAATTCAGGACCTGTAACATCCCTGCTTCCCTTGTTGCCCTTTTGTTTTGTTGGGCTACATCCCTGTGAGTCTGAAGATCAGGCTAGCATTGGGTCCACAGACTTGAGTTGAACTGGGCTAGAATACCTTCTTCATACAGAATTACTTCTTGATGTGAAGGTCTTTTTTATACGTTTATGAGTATCACCAATCTTTTTTTTAACCTCTAGACAATCTACAGAGGAACTTATAAAAGTTTGTGGAAAATTCTATTTTTCTTTTTGTTGTTGTTTGTTTGTTTGTTTGTGGGGCCTCACTGCCCTCTGGTGGTGGGAGTAGGAGGTCCGGCCTTGCTGCTGGATTTGAACCTCCAACCTAGTGGGCCGCAGTTCCACGCACAACCACTACGCCACCAGGGTTCGGAAAATTCTATTTTTCCACGAACTTTTTGATGTGCCATGTGTATCTCTCTGTGTGTATGTGTTATTAAGTGACATGAACTTGGTTTAGACTCATAGTGTATCTATGTACAATTATTCTTGCATGGTCATCACAATGTTGTTGTGCCTAAGCCCATTGTTGTTGCAGTCTTGTGTCAATCTCTCTTGTTGAGGATCTTCCTCTTTTTGACTGCCCCTCTTCTTTATTAAGCATTATGCCCTTTTTATTGGCCAGGTCTCTTCTGATACCATGTCTAAAATAGGTGTGTTGAACTATCCTTACATCTAAATAACATTCTGGTTCTACTTCCTCCATGAGTAATTTGCTCCTTCTGGTAGTTCATGCTACTTTCATGCCAGCATCATAATTGAAATGCTTTAATTCTTCTCCAGTCTTCCTTATTCATTGTCCAGCTTCCATGTGCATATAAGATGATTGAAAATACCATGACTTGGGTCGGGTGTTCATGCTATCATTACTCCCACCATTGTTCCTGAGGGGTCTATCTGTCCTGAATTCCATGTGTTGAGAACTCCTTCCTGTACCAATGTGTATTCTCAGGTCTAGTCAGATTTTTAAGGTAGAACTGGGTCCTGGTAATGAGGGTGGGAGGTGGGGAAGGAGAAAGCATTCAGGAACTAGAGAATAATGTGTGTTTTATGGGTGCTTTAGTGCACCCTGGTTGAATTGCCTCTTCCTTACAACTTTTCTGTGGTGGAATGTCTAATTGTCTTGAGATGGACTTTGGGTCTTCACTCTGACCCCCTTGAATCACATTGATATATTTGTTTGTTTTAGATCTTTTGATACCTGATATCTGATCCTGTTGACACCTCATGATCACTGTGGCGGTCATGCGCTTATGTTAATTTTATGATTGAAATGTAGGGGTGGAGTCTAGCCTGTTAATCTGGAGATAGCCATTGAGTAGCCCATGAGGCCTCTATGTGGGCATGGCTTTCTCGTGAGACTTCTGAAAAATCTCACGATGTTTCCCTCGTGAAGATGAGAATCTATTTTCTCTGGTTGTTAGGAGTTAGTCTGAGAGATGATTAATCACAGACAAGACAAGATGGCAGCATCCAAGAAGCTGGAGGAGCCAGAGGAGAAGCCACACTGCTTTCCTCTGATGGAGCCAGACCTCTGAAGCTGGAGAGACCATGTGGAGACCCCTGCCAGTGATAAGTTGCTTCTGCCACCACTGGATGCTGTTGTGGACCCTGAACCCTGGAAGTGAGGAGCCATGGGGAAATCCCTGACAGCACCAAGATTATTCTTCACCCGCTGACCTGTGACTTCATGAGTCGGAAGGAGACATTATTGAGTGGTATTGGGCATATGGACTAATATCGGACTTGTGACTTTGAACCAGACTGGGTTGGGATGCTTTCTCAGTGTTCCATTCCTTTTGTATATAAACCTTTTCCTTATATCCATATGTGTTTCTATGAAATTTGTTCCTCTAGTCTACCCGGACTAACACAATCACCTAGTCAGTTTTGGATTTGTTTGCTTCCTTGCTAGATGGCTGCTTGTTTAGCTTGAAGCCTTTAAGACCACAGATACTATAGCTTTTGATAGCTGGACACCAGCCCCTTTCTTCACCATATTTTCTTATGCACCCATTGTGTCTTCAGTGATATTATTGGGAAAGTGAGTATCAAAGAGTGCCAGGTTATTAGAATTAAGTGTTATTGTGTTTAGGGAGGCATTGACTAGAGGTGCACAGTTTGCCAGCTATCTTAATACTTAGCATATAAATATATGTACATTGGTCTCTGTCCCTTTCACTGTACATTAATATATTTGCATATATACATATCTGTAGCTATACATCCATAAGTAGCTTTGACTTCCTACTTCTTTCCTCAATTTCCTTTCACCTTCCTCCTTTCCCATTATCTTTTGCAGGTGATTCAATTCTCTTTTACTCTAGGTAAGCAGTATTGTAACATTTTTATATATTAGATTGTTAATAAGTCATTTTACAAAGCTGATGCCAGATCATCTTCATATATCATATTGTAAGATGGTTGATATGGCAGCAATATGGAATAGTAAGAAAGAAATAAAAGGTATAGGAGGTGAAAATAAATTAATTTATACTCCAAAATCACTATAATTGATTTTAACTGGTTGATTCAGACTGGTTTATGATCAAATTTACAAGACATAGTATATTTAACTGTACCTGTGTTCTTCTGTCAAGGCGCCTGAGTGACATAGTGATTACTCGTTGGCCTGCTAATCGCAAGGTCAGCAGTTTGAAACCAGCAGACACGCCACTGGAGAAAGATGAAACTCTCTACTCCTGTGAAGACGGACAGTCTCAGAAACCTACAG
Source organism: Nesogale talazaci (assembly GCA_004026705.1). Taxonomy (NCBI): domain Eukaryota; kingdom Metazoa; phylum Chordata; class Mammalia; order Afrosoricida; family Tenrecidae; genus Nesogale; species Nesogale talazaci. Next base: position 124,750 of record PVJH01001737.1, read on the forward strand.
GGACACTTCCCTCTTCTATGGGATTGCTATGAGTCCGATTTTATTTGACCAATGAGTTTGGTAATTCGGGTCAGTGAGTTCCCGACACTATAAATCTCTACTCAAGTGGAAAAATCTGATTTTATCCCATGTACTGACTAGTGAGCTTGGACTTGAGATTAGGGAAAAAAAGGAACAAGGGCTCTGGGTAAATGAATTAGTAATTGCAAGGTTCATTTCCATAAATGTATTTTACATGGTGGTTCTTTTATCACAATATAGTAAGTGCTATGAGAAATACAAAATAAACCTATGTTCCTGAAAAGTTTACAGGTTTTATAAATATAGGGTTAAATAAAATGAAATAAAGCTAAACAAAAGTTCAAACAACTCACAGGAGGTCAAGGTGGGACAAGGCTATGTTTGTGGCCAGGAATACTACAGGAAATGAAATTTTCCATAGTCATAAAATCATTCATTGGAAACTGATATGTGATTTTCTATGGGAGGGTATAATATTATCTACTCAAATGGAAGCATATGGGTTAAATCTATTGGAAGTAGGAAAGCATAGGGCAAATGTAGGAAGACAAATCAATAATTACTAGACTGAAAATACTTAGACAGAAAGAGTAGAGGGAAACACTGAACATAGAGATTTTATTCAGGGTTATTTCTTTCCTATAACTTTGACTTCCTGTGGATAGATTAAAGTGGAAATTGGCATTTGATCTGTGTTTTGGGGATATAGTTGGAAGAAAAATGAAGGAAGAATGAAATTGTATCAAATACTTTGACTTTAGGGAAAATTTGAAAAAAGCAAATTTAATAGGCAATCAGAGTTTGAGTCAGTTGATGGCACAGTAAATTTTAGTACCTGGTCACCTACTGTTTAGCCAAAGGATCATTTCTTTAAAACTAGAATTAAGAAGAACAGGTAGCCTATTATGAACATGAGAAAGATGATGGCAAGAATGAGGGCAGGGGAGATAAGAATAAGTGGAAATGTAAGAGGGACTTTGAAGAGGTGTGACTGACAGGATCTGAGAGCTAACAAAATGTGGGGAATGAGGGAAAACATTTTTGGACTCCAGTTTGAAAGACTGAGCAGGAGAACGTTCCTGACTGCATCTGAGAAGAAGAAAGAGATTTGAGAAGGGTAAAGGAGAGGAGTTTAATTTAGTTCTAGTACAAACCACTAGCTCTATTCAGGGGCTAGAAATAAGTTTTATGGGTTCAGTTGAAGATGCTCTTTATGACTGAGATGATATGATGTCAAAATGATTGACTAGTTCAGTCATTTTTGTGGTGTATTTGATTCAAATGCTCAAGATTGGATTTATTGTTTGTGCCACTAGATAAATAACTGCACATTTTCATTTCTTCTTGGTTGTTTTAGCATGATGTTAGCACAAAGGGGATTCCTTATGAGTCTCATGTTTGCTTTTTGTGCTTTATTTTGTGGTTATAATTAAGTATGCCTCAGGGGAGTAAAAAGTACATTGTTGATTGTCTATATTTCCTCCCAACAAACAGTTTTGACGTACACCATTGAGAGTTTATATGTATAATAATTCATATATTCAACAACAGAGATTTAGTTCTTGCTGTGAGGCATAAACTGGCTTTATCTGAGTGTCAAAAGGTGAGATGAGTAGATGCAGTCATTGCATTTCAGTACCTGATACCTTATTGCAAAAACCTGGTATTGATAAATTTATCACAAAGGATAATTAATCAAAATTACTGACAAGTTCTCAATAGAAAATCATGATATACCATTTGAATGTGAAAGGACAGAAATACAAGGTTCTTATTCATAAGTAGTTTATGAAAAAGACTAGCAAGGTTTTCTGAAACAATATAAACAGTATTCCACCAAGAATATAAGCTAGATGCTGATCCAGATCAGTGAAGTTTGTGATTGGATCTTGTTTTAATATATGACAATTTGCTAATAGCTGAATGCATGGGTCATGGCATACTAGGAAAATCAGTATAAGATAATCTTTCTATGCACAAGCTTGTTATCTCAAGATATTTAATTTACTTTGAATATTTAAGTGAAGTGAAAACATTGGCCAATTTAAATTAATTAAAAATGATACTTGAAAAAAAATCCTCCTTTCTTCTTTTACTAGAATCATCTGGGCTTTTTAATTTGTATTTTACTATTATTCAAGTTTATTATCATATAAATTATACTTGTTTCCTTCAGCACAGGATCAAAAAATCATCAGCATATAATCTTCCTAACTCTAAAACAAATTATGCTGTATTGTAGGCTACACCAGAGTAGAGAGCTGCTTACCAAACAACAGGTAATTTGAATCCAGTAGCAGTTTTTTTTTGAGAATGTTCCGACAATCTGCCGAAGGTCATATCTACATTGTAGGGAAGTCCTATGTGTTTGGGTCACTCCCCCCCTCCCCGATTCATAGCCATTCTTTAAGGACAGACTAGAACTAGCCCCTGTGGCTTTCCGAGACTGCAAAATTTTTGTTTGTTTTAAACAGTTTTATTGACATGTACTTTGCCAACCATACAATTTAACCAAACATAGTAAGAAGAGTTGTGTGATCATCACCATATTCAACTTCTAAGCATCTGTTTCTCATACACATTGTTCATAAACTTGACAATATCCCCATCCTCTGCTTCTGTGTCCCAGAAATACTCAAACTCAAAGTGCCCCTGAGTGGATTTCGACTGGCACCGACTCTGTAGCACACACAGAACTCCCCCTGTGTTTTCCAGACTTCAACTCTTGCCAGGAGTAGAACATCTCCTCTTTCTGCTGGAGCAGCTGGTGGTTGTGAAGTACTGACCTTTCAGTTAGCAGACAACTGTGTAAACATTATGCCACCAGGATTCCTGTGCATCGAAGAGCTTTTCCATCTAATTGCTCTCTCTATACATTCCTTTATGCTGGATTACATATGCAGGAAATCATACAAAACCTAAACACAGAAGCAACCAAACTGGAAAAGACAGAAACCCAAGACAAGGAACTGGTAAAACATAGATAAACCACAATCGAAAGGAAACTAGATAATATTAAAAACTTTTGCAATCTTAAAATGGGTCAAAAGGGAGAGGAATTCTAATGTGTTATGCTTTTCGTGAAAATAGAAAGCTCATCTTTCTTTCAAACTGTGGCTGGTGGTTTTGAACTGCTGACCTTTTGGTTAGCAGCCCACTGTGTAGCAACAGTACTCCCAGGGCTCCTTATTCTGTGTTTTAGCTTCACTGTGTATCAGAATTGACAAAACAGCAAGTGGTTTGGGTAATGGATTTAGGCCAGTGGTCCTCAGCGTCCCTAATGCCGAGACCCTTTAATATAATTTCTCATGTTGTGGTGACCCCGTATGCGGGCATATCTACAGGTGGTCAGACAGGGGAGGAGATGGATAGAGGAATGGTGTCTCAGTTCCTAAGACCATAGGAAATATGATCTTAGGTGACCCCTGTGAAAGGGTCATTCGACCCCAAAAGAGGTCTTGACCCACAGGTTGAGAACCACTGGTTTAGGCTAAACTTGGACTCATGAAGACCTAATGTATGTTGGAGTTGAATTCTGGTCCATAGGGCTTTGTACGGTAGCTTAAAAAATATCTTGCCAGGCCTTTGTTATGAGGCACCTCTTGGGGAACTCAAATTTTTAACCTTGGGTTAGCAGCAAAGAACCACTAATGGACTCCATATTACATGATGTCTTGGTGTTATCAAGTTGACTTTTAATACATAGTGACTCCCTGTGACAGAGTAAAACTATCCCATAAGGTTTCTTGGCTGTAATAATTATGGAATTAGACCACCAGAGTTTTCTCTTACAGAACCATTCTGTATATTCAAAGTATCGACATTTTAGTTAGCAGTTACATGTTTAATCCTTGGGGTAACAAGGACTCCTTTTTATTATTAGTGCTATCACTAATTTTTATATTATATTTTAATTATTCCAGCATATTCTTCTATATTGCCTATTTCAATGCTGTTATTACTACCATTATTTTTAATTCATCTCAAAGGTTATATGTTGATGACATAGGTCAGCAAAAGAAAGGAAGATCTTAAACAATTTTAAATAATGAGAATATTTCAATGGATTTTATATCTCCCTAAAGATATATTTTATATCACAGGCAGTGAGAAAAAATTCATTAAACAAGGGAGGAGGGAACAACAGAATGGATTGTGATTTCATAACACATCATAAAGACAATTTAACTACGGGAGGGAGAGGTGTGTGGAATTATTTAAAATAGTTGTTCATCCAGGTGAAACACGAAGGGTGTACAACAGAGCAGTAAGGGGAGAAAAACAATGAAGTTCTTGAGGGACATGAAAAATAGACTTTGGATCCAAGGCATGGCACCCCATCAGTCTCTATTGGAAAGCATTCATAATGGTCAACAGACAGACCTGGAACTATTTAAAGGGCTTCCCCCCCACCCCCCGTTTGTTGTTGTTGTTGTTGTTGCTATTGTTGTTTTGTTTTCTTTTGTTGTTATGTTTTCCTTTGTCTTCTTTTTGGGCTCATTATTGTCTCTGCATGTCTATTTAGATAAGATTGGTGGGAAAAATATCTGGAGAAGAAAACAATGAGACCTATGGTTCCTTGAGGACACAGAAGAGGAGGTAACCAACAAACCCAAGTTCAAGGGAACAACAAGCAATCTCATATCAATGATGAGGAGGGCATAGGACACCTGTTGGTGCTTGCTCAAGGGCAATGTAGCTGAGAGGAATTACTGAAACCCGAGTGAAGGCCAAAGATGGCAGTGGGACAAAAGGAAATAGAGGAAAGGACTAAGAGGCAAAGGGTATTTATAGAGGTCTAAATAGAGAGACGTACATATGTAAATACATTTACAGATAACTATAGGGAAATAGATCTATCGATATATACTTATTTGTTAAGTACTAAGGCAGCAGTCCATGCATGTCTTTACTCAAGTAGTCCCTCAAGAACACAAGAACACTTTATTCAAATAACCCATAATTCTGTGATACTTACCTTTCCAGACATGATCGCTGAAGATGAAATTAGTGCATAAGCAAAGCTGATGGTGGTGAAGAAAGCCTATGGTGTCCAGCTACCAAATACATAGTGCCTTGGGTTTTAAAATCTTGAAGATAAACAAGCAGCCATCTGGCTGGAAAGCAATAAAGCCCACATGGAAGAAGCACATCAGCCTGTGTGATCATGAGGTGTCAATAGGATCTGATATCAGGCATTAAATACCCCAGACAAAGACGTGAGGTTGAGATGGAGCCGCAGGAAGGAGATAGAGCTCAGTTAGGGATGAAAAGTGAAGACATGCTTTATTGAGGTACAGAAGGACTTTTGGGAAGAATAGGGACAGCAGAAAGTGGTACAGGAGCATCTTGAGCTCCTTGACTGGTTCTGAGGCCCAAGAATTAGAAAGGGAACCCAAGCCTGTTGGTGGGGCAGTGGGATATTTGTAGGACCTGGGTTAAGGCAGTACGCAAATGAGGTGAAGAAGCTGATGGGGGTTGCACCAATTGGGAGAAGGGAGACTTGGTGCTGCAGTTTCAGGAACTGAGTCTGTGAGAAAATGCCTTCTTTTGCACTTTCCTTCTTCAGTAACCTGTGGGAGGGGACTTTGAAGTGCAGTGGGTAATTCTTTTGGCAGAAGGGCCTTTGAAGCTGGGTAGTCTCTCTGGCAGGCTGGTAAAGTAGTTCACACCAGCCTGGCTTGGAGACGTAAGCTCCTTGGAATGCAGACATTAGAGGTTGTAAAGTCCAGCATGTTGTCTGTCTTCCTGAAAAGGTGAGGGAATGGGGGCCTCTTGGTTTGGAATAGGCCCAACAAAGAAATTATATTGATGTGACTGAGGGGAAGGGTGGAGTGGAGACCCAAAGCCCATCTGTAGATAATTGGACATCCCCTTACAGATGGTTTGCAAGGAAGAGATGAGACTCTCTCAATGTGCAGTAGAGCACTGACAAAACATACATCTTTCCCCTAGTTCTTAATACTTCCTCCCCACCTCCCAATGTCATGACCCCAATTCTACCTTACAACTCCAGCTAGATCAGAACATGTGCAGATAAGAACTGAAAACTTAGGGAATACAGGAAAAATATACCCCTGAGGATCAATAATGAGAGTAGCCATACCAGGAGGGTAAGTGGAAGGTGGGGGACAGGAAAGGGGAGCTTATCAAAATGATCAACATATAACCTATATCCCAGAGGAACAGATAACTGAAAAGTGGGTTAAGGAATACAGTGGTCAATGAAAGATATGAAAATTAATAATTTATAAGTTTTCCAGGGATCATGAAAGAGGGAGAGTGGGGTAGAGGGAAAATGAGCTGATGCCAAGGACTCAAGTAGAAAGAAAATATTTTGAAAATGATGATGACAAAATGTGTGCCAAGGTGCTTGACACAATGGATGGATGGATGGATGGCTTGTGATAAGAGATATGAGTCCCCAGTAAAGTAATTTAAAACAACAACAACAACAGCAACAAATGCTGGAGGCTTCAGATATTGAAACCCTCTTGCATTGTTGGTGTGACTGTAAATCAGTATAATAATTGGGGAAAGTGGTATGACAGCCAGTGATCAGTAGACTTATTGGGTAAACATGGTCAAAGAAGATAGGTAGGTTTGTTGTGACAACATGGCCAATGAACACACGTCAGATCAATGGAAGGGCTGGGATATAAATGGCTCAGTGAGCTTCACCCTTGCTCTCTTGCTCTTGGATCTTCGGAGCAGCCAGCTCCCTGTTTGTCCTGTGCCTCGATCTCCAAGATACACTACCCATGGGACACCTGATCTGTGGACTGTGTTGTTATGAGTTGAGGTTCCTTCAAGCCCTGCCTTGCCATGCTCCTGGAATATATATCTCTTGAGCTGGGGACTGTTGGACTCTGTCATCTGGCTGACTGTAGGTGATCTGCCTTGCTGCTTGCTGCTTGTGGCCAGATTTGCTCGACTGAGGACTATTTGGAGGTTCACAAGACTCCAAGGCCTGCCAGTCTACTAGTTGTCTCACGCATGTGAATTTCTATAGCTTTATAGATTATTGTAACTGTTCATTTCTTATGTTAGCTATCTTTCTATCTATACAAATATATATAGAGAATTATTAAGTGTCCTGGTTTTGTTTCTCTAGAGAACGCTGTCAAACACACAGTCCCTCAAGCAACTGAGGTTAGAAATTTCAGCAGAGCAATCAGTAGTACTACATCACCTAAAGTCTACAGAAATAAAGTGCATAGCATGGACGGCATAACGCCCACGTTCATTGCAATAATATTCACAGCAGTAAGAATAGCATTCTAAAGGCCCATCAATGGATGAAAAGATAAGTAAATCTTAGTAAATATATACAATGGAATACTGAAGAATAAAGTGAAACTGTAACACCCCATGACAGGGATGGATTTAGAAGGTGTTATACTGAATGAAGTTGGTGAAAAACAAAAAGATAAACATTGTATGAAACCACTCTTTTGAACAAAAAAATCAAGAGATTTTCAGTCATACCAGAAGAAACAGACTCTGATGGCTTCCTAGGTGGTTGTTACATAATTTTGTGTCAACTTGAAAATATAAAAGTGTAGGGGTGGAGGCTAGCCTGTCAAATCAGGCCCCAATCTGATGGTGCCTCCTGTGCGGGAGTGACCTTCTCAAGAGGAGGGTCCTGGGAACATTTCTCTCTCTTGCTGTCTTCAACTTCCTGCTGAGGAGTCATGTGGAGAGCTGTGCCAGTCCTGTGGTACTTCCATCATCATTTGATCCACAAGACTTTTCACCCACCATTGTCATCTCCCTGAATTTTGTATCATTGCTTGTGGCTGCCTGAGTCTGAAGAAGCATTTATGGACTAGTATTTATTTACTTGATATCGACAGGGATGGGATGTTTTCTTGATATATAATTATGTCTTGATATAAAGCTGTCTCTTACTCATTAAATCAACAAATAAAATTGCTATGGTAATGACTGTACAATTCTCCTTTACGTGATCGAACTATTTGAATGCATCATATGTAAATTACATGCCCTCCAAATGGTTGGAAAAACAAAAGGTCAAAACAAAAATACCCTGTGAGATTAAAAGGGTTACCTGCCATAGTTTTTTTTTCCAGCCTGAAACAGGTTGTCTCACACTGTTTTGGAAAGCGCAATATTAAAGGCATTATTAGTTGCAAAAAAAAATGAATTTCTGTTTCTAAAACATATTTCAGAGCATAGGAACCACCCAAATATATCTGAGCACTGTTGGGCAAGTCATTCACTCTGCTGGAGAAAGTTATTTTGCCCCCAGTGTCAGGAATTAATCTTATAGAGTACCTGGGGTTTTTAGTAAAGTTTCTATTTCATTTAATGCACTTTTAATGTGTTGAAAGAGTTTGACTGATTTCACATGTGGGATCAGTTTACCACTGGCTCAATGTAAATCAGTTAAAAGTTTGGAACTTGCACTATCATTCCTAAGGTCTCTGAAATATGTCGCAGTTTTCAAAACATTTTTTTTAAATGACTGAAAAACATTATTAAATAGCAATTTATTTAAATGACATCAAGAAAGATGTCTTTCTTTGCATCATTTAAATGTGTGTGTGTGTGTGTGTGTGTGTGTGCGTGAAGACAATCTATTATAGACTTTAGGATAATCTCTGCTTCATGAGTATTTTTGGCCTTGGTGTATATCTATGATATATTACACAGTTGCAGTGTTCGTAAATTTATTCATTGAATGTCATATAAGTGCCTTGCCCTGTGCTGAGATTGGAGACACACAGTGAATAAGAAATGGCTTCTACCTATCAGGGATAACATAAACTGCAAAGACGCACAAAATGTGATGAATTTAAAAAAAAAATATGCCAAGAAAAAACAGAATTTTTATTTGATGTTTATAGGAATTTATAGTGAAAGAGAGGATACTAAAGGGAGTTTATTTTTATTGGATTTGTTTAAATGCCTTGGGCAATAAGGTCTTAAATTCAGTTTTCACTATAAACAGCAAACTATGAATAGAATATAATTTAATTTTTAATCTCCTCCAATAAAAACAGAAACAAGTATATAATTCTTTATCTTTTTATGTTTTACCATTGCTAAACCACTCTAATGCTCCATTTCCAGCAGTATTCATTTTAAATAAATCAATACCCCACAACTTATAGGACTGTAGGCCTAGGTAATCAGTCTTTCCAAAAGGGCAATTATGGCTTCATTATCATAATAAAAAATAGCCAAGGCTATTTCTTAAAACATAGATCTTTATCTCAATAAGAGGGCTATAATAAGAAAAGAACAGTTTTTAATTTGATAATAAATGCTCATTGAAATTGAAAAAAATCTTTGTCACTTGATTATAGACTCAATTCTATAATCTATATTAGAAAGTAGAATATTCTACATAATTCTATATAATTAATATATTATAATTAAAATATAACCATTCTATATAATATAGAATAATTCTATATATATATAAAATCTCAATTCTATAATTAAATGTTTTAATTAAATAAGTGACCACATAAAAGAAATAAGCCATGTGCAATGAGAGACCTCTGTGGAATGAAACTCTCATTTTTAATAAGTGTGATCTCTTAGAGCACTAAGTTTGGAAGCAATCTGGACAGTGAGTCATGATTGGCATTGACTGATGACCCAGGCTTGCAGTCTAAAGATCAAAATTTGATTCAGGACCCTTCCAAGAGTAGCTTTATTTGTATGCTTATTGATTTAATTTCGCCCTTGGTAAGATGCTTGCACTTCTTAACCTCAGTTTCCTTATGTCCAAATGGTCATGTTGATGCTTCTGTATCTGGTGTTCTAAGATTCAATATTAATAAAATCTATGTTCATGGATTTTGAGCTGTAAAATATCTAAAATGATACATGCCTATATTTATTTGATGAAATCACAATAAATACTAAAAATAATTATCATTGTTTAAGCTCACCTTGCAGCTTATCTGTCTAAGAATTGTCAATAATCATTGCTCTTTCCGATGCACAGGAGCTGAGGAAGATATGAAGTGAAGCTTATAAGACATATGAATATCACTCAGAATTTGTAGGTTGGAGGAAACAGAAGACAATGGAATGTGGAATAAAATAGGTAGAAAACAATATGGGCAGATGGCACATAATCACGAGCCTTATTGATGCAGCATTCCTTCATCTTTTTTTCCAGTAGCAGAAGATTGTGTGTAAAAGGATTCTGTTAAACTTTTGTGTTGGACACGGTTTAAGGCCATTTATACAATAATGTAGCTAGAACTTTTTAAGATACATTCTTGATTGGTTGCTTGCTTGTTTGAATGATAATGCATTCTTAGACAATAGTAATCAGATTATATTGTTAGCAGTTTTCATGGCAGGGAGGCAGGGTTAAATTCAAAAGGACTAGTTCTGTGTAAATGGTCAATCTGTTTCCATGGTTACAGACTGGCTGAGTAAACTAGACATTTGTAGGTGTTGAATTGTGCCCTCTTATCTTAAAGAATCTGAAGAAGATTGTTTCTATAAATATGGCTTCCATCTCGGGCTAAGTACAGGGCCTGATGATAAATTTAGAGAATAGAAAGAGTTTTTAAGTTATATAAATTGCAGTTCATAAAGATGCCTTTCCCTGAGTCCTGCACGATGTTTATCTTATTATTAACCATGACCTTACTTTGAGTGTCATATTCTAATTATAAGAAAGTATAGTTTATCACAGATTTTCTGAGGACATCCATTTTTATGATTTTCTTGGATACAATTACTAAAGTTCTCAGTAATGAAGAATGCTGCCTTTTGAGGTTTTTTTAAGTGAAAAGTATTATCATTTTTCAACACTGTTATAGCAACTAATTTTAACAGTTATAGAATGATTTCAAAATATTATATAGAAGAGATATCTTGAAAATGAAATAAGGTATTTGAACTGGCAAGAAACATAAATGAACCTCTTTGAAACTTATTTAAAAGAATGGTGGGTTTATTTTTTTCTTTTTAAAGATGGTATGAGACTGATTAAAATAGTTAAGTTTATATTTTGTGGTTAAAATACATCTTAGAATTTTATTTTTTTCATTAAAAACATCAGTAATGTTTTATATTTCTTAATGTTGTTTTAATTTTCCTATTTGTCTATTTAGTTTGGTTCAATTCAGTGTTCTAGTGCTAGTTCACTCTCTTCCTTTTTCTCCATTGAGTTCCCTGCTGAACTAAAGTAATTGCAGATTTCCCATGGAATTCCATACCCAAACACATCCGCAGCTGTGTGCGTGCCCACATAGTCAAATCATAAAATGACTGAGAATGGCTTACAGCATGTGCAAGATGAAGATTAGAATAATAATTTCATCATTATCATTATTATTACTATTTAATATTTGTACAGCGCCTTGGCTCAGAGAAGCTGAAGAAACTTTATGAATTTAAATTATCCAATGGGCTTTAATCTTAACTACACTCCTATGTGCTAGGTCAGGAATGAAATTAATAGTATGTTTGAGTGACATATATTGCTAGGGAAATCCATTTCCATTGCTGTTCAGTTCTCTTCTGTTATTGGAAAATGGCATTCTATATTAGCCTAGAAAGCTGGTTGCTATCTCATTATTTTAGTACTGGAAGTTTATTTGTCACTTATTTTTGAAAAGGTAAAGAAGAAATAAACTGACATTTAAGTACAAGGAAACTTTTATATTCTGCATTAGTGATCAACATTACAAACTAACCTTTGTAAAATAAATAAAACTTAATTCTTTTTATCTTGTAGAGGAACAATCCTAGTGTTATGTTCAGTGCCTACACTTAGATATATCAAAATAATTTTCTTCATCCTTTAAGGTAAATAAACATAAATTGTGTCATGTACTTGGACTTTATAATGTACTTTATAATGGAAATGGCTTTCAATTTTTTTGCACTGGATTATTCAATCCTACTTTCCTACTCTAATTTATTAAAAGAATATTAACAAACATATTCTAATTGAATGGGGACATCCAAAACATAAGCATCCTCTGGCTGAATTTAATCTGCTATATTTTATGAAGAGGCTCTCATTTCTATGTTTCAGGCCTAGCCAGATGCTTTGAGGGAATGAGTCATTCAGGAGATGGAGACTCAAGACTTTTGACCTGAGGGATGCCAGAGTCAATTGGACTCACAAGGTTCACAAAGGCAAGGTCCTAAACTCAACTTGCATGAGCAGCAACTGAGATTTATGGTTTACGAGCAGTCATTTAGGCCACAACTCTCTCCACCTGGAATAGAGAAGAGGGAGGGAAATCAAAGTTGATGATGTACACAATCAGTCCAATAGACTAGTAGACCATGTGAATCTTGACATCCCCAAACCTGAGACCAGAAGTAGGTGGTGGCCTAGTTAGTTATGGCTGTGAAAGAGATTGTGCTAGGTCCTGGATAGAATAGAAGGAAAAATGGAACAAAACTGAAAACATAAAGGAAGATAAGATTCGCTAATGAGTCAAACTGATGTAACCTCTGTAATGACAGCTCTCCAAATTTCGGAGCTTATCTCAATGACTCGTTTATAGCCAAACAATAGAGATTACTAGACCGTGAACAATGCTATGAGGGTGGTTGGCATTTCTGAGAGCAGTCAACCGCTGGTGATGCAAAGGCAACATTTATCCAGGGACAAAATCTCAAATGCAGGATGTGGTAGGAAGAAAGGAGAAATGAAATGAGAAACGAGGCAGAAGTAGGATGTTACACTGACAAGTGATTTTCCCTGAGGTTTTTATCTCTTTTCACTCTTTTCTTTTCCAATAAATTTGAAACAATAATACATGAATAGGCCAGTTTGTATCTTGAATAATTTTTGACATTGCACACATAAGGACAAACCACAAGAGCTGTGCCTTTAGACCTGACATTTACTTTACAATTTTATTTGGAGATACAACTTTGGAGTTGCAGTTTAATGCTCCATCACTGTGGTGGGGAAGTCCTCTGACCACGTAATTACTTCAACCTCTCTCTATCCTTTACAATTTCTATGTGGAATTAGTTGGGTTTGCTTGTAACGATGAGGCAGAACCTGTGGAGGTGGATGACCGTGTGTGGAATCAAGTAAGGACCAACATTTTGCAAGCGATTGATGGAGGAAGAGGGAACATGCAACAGCTAGGAATCATTGGAGTAACCCTGATGATTTCTGAAAAAAATTAGAAAGGTAATTTACAAAAAAAAACCTGAAAACATTTTACAAATAAGGATGCTAAAACTGAGCAATTTGCATAATTTCAGCAATGGCATACAGTTCAAGAGTTGCAGAAGGAATCTAATTTTCTCAGGTAGATCTCAAAGACTCCAAAATGTGAACACTAATATATCATGTAATTTGTTCATGGCACTTCCATTTATGGCTTATAAACATGGTTCTCTTTGGCTTTACCAAATATGTTCCATTTCCGCAATCAGACGACGCAGACAGTTTTCATTGCTAAGCCATTTTACATAAACAAACAAGGCTTTATATTATGCAAGTGAGTTTTCCACATGAACAAATACATAAATGCAATTTAAAATTCTGCCACTGCTGCCCCAGTCTTATTGAGTACTGATGTTTTGCAATCAGCTTATTTCACTTACTGACCTAACGTGTATTATTCAAAGAACATTGCACAGAAAAACCACAAATATCTATTTACTATAGACATTAAACGCCTTTAAGTTAGAAACATAGACAGGAAGTTGTCTTTTCTGCTGGTTTCTCCTAGAGCTGTCCATGTTTGGGCTTTTGCTTATTTGCTAAGGTTTATAAGTTGCACTACTAATCTAATTACTTCAGCATTTGCCATATAATAAAAGCATTTTCATTTGCATTTCCCATCATTGTGTCCTTGAGAGGTATTCTGCAGGAGATGCAGTGAGTTAAGGAGGGGCTTGCTCACCACCAGCAGCTGCATGGGGAGAGCAGAGTGAGGCTGTCCACTCCCCAGACAGTGAAGATCCAGAGAAATCGTTTCTCCTCTGTTGTAGATGATCATCAGCAGTCAGAACTGACTGGTTGGCAGTGGCTTTGGCTTTGGTTAGGGGTGCTTAGGTAGGAAAGGTGTAGATGCCGTTTGGGCATTGTGCACCAGTAGCATGGAGGCTTGAATTTCATATACAAGTGAAAAATATGCACACATATATACATACATATATCTAAATATACATTTGTACATATATCTGTGTTTGTGTGTATATGTGTTTTGTGCGATTACATCTGCTAGAGGGTTTCTCAATTTTAAGTAAATAAATCTGACACAGAGCTACTAAACTTAAATGTTTGAAAATAAATGTGAAATAAGCATCTGCAATAACAATTAGCTTCGAAGGTAAAAGGCTATCTTTTCCTAAACATAAGCACTTTGAGATTTCTTTTCAGAATTCCTCACTTTATTGGCTATCTGTCTAGTTAGCTGACACAGTCACATGGATGATTTCACTGGGGACTCATGGGACTCAGTGGATATTAAAATTTACACAAACAAAACTGTTCTCTGTGGCAGTTTACCAATGCAGAAAGTGTTGATTCCCGTGTGGTTTTGTTCCGATTCTTGCTGACCCCTCTTATTGAATAGTGGTATTTTAAAGAATATTTCATAATTAAACTCAAATTCTTCTATAAAATGGTGTCAATAAGTTTGAGTTCTCTCTTAAGATGAATTTATAGAAAACATTTTAAATATTCTTCAGGAGAACTGCTTTTATGTATCGGGAGAAAATGCAAAACTCACTGTCATCGAGCTGATTCTGGCTCATGGTGACCTTCTAGGCCAGAACAAACACGTTAAGCTTCTGAGACTTTAAATCCTCTTCGGATTTGAATCATTACTTTTGTTTGTCATTGCTACTAAATGCATAACCCGTGATGCCACCAAAGCTTCTTATAGATCATATTGATGATTATGAAGCTTAAATGTAAGTTCATTAATATCCATTTGGGCCACATCTGATTGCATGAGCATACATGGTTCTATAAGGATTCTTGAAGTGGTTTTCACCCTTCCTCAAGCTGCGACTCTTTCATATAGTTCCTCATGTTATGGTGACCCCCTCCCCCCCCCAAACCATAAAATTATTTTTGTTGCTACTTCATAATTTTGCTACTGTTATGGATTGGGCAATCTCTGTGAAAGGGTCATTCGACCCCCAAAGGGGTTGTGACCCACAGGTTGAGAACTGCTGTTTTAAGGGAAAGCAGCTATCCCTTTGTTTATGATTTTTCCCCCTCTCCAGATAGCACCAAGCATCTCAAATGCAGGCTTTTGCAGCACTGATCCACAGATGAGTTGGAGGACATGACTGCTTTGGAGGTGGGGTCTCTCAGGCTCTGTTCAGTGAGCAATTGGGAAGAGCCAGTGGGGGGGGGGGTGGGTTCAGCTCACTACTGGTGCTGCTCAGCTGAGTGGGACAGAGGTGGGCTAGGCAAAGGGTTCTCGTTTCACACACTCCTCTTGCACTGCTTCTGGCTGAGTGTTCTCAACCGGGTCACTCAAGCTTTGTGTCCCAGGCACTTGGGCAGAGACAGAGACCCTGGCAGTATCAGCAGCCGTGGAAGAACTGATGACCAGGACAGCTGGTAGGGAGTGTTCATCTGGGGCTCCCCCAGTGCCTAAGTCTCTTAAGCTCTTTCAAAAAGAGATTGTGGATATTAATCACCACATGCCTGTATTTTATTAGTTTAAAACATCTCCGTAGGCTTCCAGAAGTCTCCAGTCTATCTTTTTAATTCAGTATATATTGTGTGTATGTAATTTGTGCGCATACATGCTAATGGTTTTAAAGAGAACTCACTCAAATGCATTTTAACATTAGGTGACTTTAGGAACATATATAAAACCATGGTTTATTTCAGCTTTAAATTTTCTTCTGCTTTGTTTTAATGCCTCTACTTGATGCATTTGAATTGTGACACTGGAAGAAAATATTGAAGGTTCCCCTACTTGCTAAGAGGACAAGGCAATTTGCTTCAGGACACTACCACCGGAGGACTTCTTAAAAGTGAGGTGGCAAGATCTTGTTTTATGGACTATGGGCAAGTTGTCCAAAGAGATCTTCCCTTAGAGAAAGACTTCACGCTGACCCACGGAAAGGGCCCGCTAGAGCAGGAAGACCCTTACGGAGACGGATGGATGCCATGGCTGTCCCAATGGGCTCAGGCCCAGGAACGACTCTGAGGGTGGCTCAGGATGTTATAGTGTTCAGTTCTGTTGTGCAGAGGTTCATTTTGGGTTGGCACCAACTCCATGGCACCTAAAGAAAGCAAACTCAAAGTGAGTGGCTTGTTGTAGAATGTAATTAAAAAACCTTTTTTTTAACCAGAACTCAGATTGGCTTCAAAACTTTTGAGGAAGATTTGGGGTCTCTTTTCACAGAAAATGGGGATAGTTCATTGTTTGCAGCATTTTCTTCCTAGAGCAGGACTATCAGATGAATGTGAAGAAGAAAATAATGTGCAAGAATTGTCATTTTATATAGGGATGTCCCAGGCAATAGATTCTTAACAAAATTAATCATTTTATTGGGGGCTCTTGCAGATATCATAATAACCCATAGTTTAATCATATCAAGCAGAATTGTACAATGACTACCACAATCAGTTTTGATGCATTTTCTTTCTTCTTGAACTCCTTGATATCAGCCTCCTTAATATTCCACTCTACTCACCAGGAACCTTATTATTACTATTATTATTATTGCTGAGTCCATCCCCCCCACCACCCTATATCATGGGGGAAGGGTGGGAGGAAAATAAGCACAGAGCATGGTCAGCAGGAAGACTCTATGGTAGAAATGTTCCAGATTGGAAGAAAGTTAATGTACTTGGAATGGAGTAAGCAAGGGGAAAAGGGTCCAGAAATAAGTCCAGAGAGATATCGGGACAAGTGAGGGTGTTGAGATCATGAATCTTACATGCTGTGGAAAAGGTTTTGTATTTATTCTGGGAAGTAAAGACTGAGGATGGAGACGAAAACAAGTAGCACTGGGTTATGTTCTTCCAACAGTCTAATTAGCACATTATTCCCATATCATACAATTCAATAATTCAGTCACATCCAGAAGAGTTGCGCAGTCATCACTACAATCAGCTTTAGAATTGTTTCTTCAATCTTATACGCCTTGTTATTAACTCCCCATTATTCCCCAACCTCACTGGATATATCCTTTGCAAGGGACTATTAATCCAGTTATTGTCTCTATAGATTTGCCTATATTGGATTTAATCTACAGAAAAATATTTAAAAACAAACAACCCAAAATACTCACAAGTATAACAAAGTAAAGGGCTGAGCCCCGGTGGCATAACTGGTTGAGTGCGGGACTACTTCCCCCGAACGTGACGGTTCAAATCCAGCGGCGGCTCTCAGGAACAGTGCTGGGTAGCTCCCACGACCACCAGAGAATAGTGATGCCCCCCCCCCCCAAGAAAAAGAATAACAAAGTAAAACAGATAAAAGTCTCAATAGAAAAGAAAGCAGAAAATATTTAAAACTGGAACAAAATAAATAGATTAGCAGGGAAATTGAAATGATGGGGTTCTACAACTTAACCTAGCTGCATGTACAGCAATCCACTTTCCAAGGTACTTGGCTTGTGAACAAAGCTGTTCACATGCCTGGTCCATGGTCAGAGGAAAACTACCAGGAGCCTGATTCCACATATTTATCCTTCATTAAAAAAATCCTTATCCTTTATGCCTATAATAAACAGATGGCATGTGGTAGTAACAAAAATGGAAGCTTAAAGAGTAGTTAGAACATTATTGCACCTGCCCAGGTGATAGGTGATTGAGACAACCAGCAAAGTGATGACAGTAAAATTGATGAGAAGCAGGTAGATTCTGGATATGTTTTGAAAAAGTAATGATAGAATTTTTATTGAATAATAATAATAATAGTAATAGAGGTTTTAATTAGAAAGAATAGGATGATACTCAAGAGGTTGCTTTCCTGAGTCAGAGACTGAAAGATCCGACCAAGAACAGAAGAGATGCATAAGAGAAGCAGCAGTATTGCTTTTGGAACTAAGAGGTAAAAGGAAGGGTTAACATTTGTATCTTAAAGGTTGACTCAACAGTTATATATGGGAGCCTGGAGTCATCAGAATATAATCTGCATTTAGTCAACACCAAGGCAATATTTGAAATCAGAGAGGTGTGAGAATAAAGCCAAAACCAAATTCACTTCGAGCAAGTTCTTTTTGACTCACAACCACCCAACAGGACAGGGTAGAACTGCCCCTTTGCTTGTTGAAGACCACATCATCCTGGGATGAGAAAGCTGCACACATCTCCCTCTCAATGGGTTCAAACCGCTGATTCAGTTGGGGGTTTATCACAGACCTTAAGGCAACAGAGGCTCCGTTGCTGTCACAAAGTCCGTTCTGACTTATACAGCCAGTATTGAATGTCGCAGAGGAGTCAACCTAGATGGAAGGAAGATGAGAGAAGTCTTCTACTTACAGGAAAGGACAAAAGTGACTGAGAAAACAGTGAGTGCGGAGGAGAACAAACAGCAAGTGAGACCTGGAAAGTCAAGTGAAGAGAGTGCTTCGAGTATGAGAAAATGGTCAAATGAGACCAACTGGTTGAGTGAGATAAGACTGAAAAACTGTCCTCTCTGGGGCATGGCCAACAGGGAAGTGAATGAAGGGACACATTGGACAGTGTACGATATGAAAAAGTAATAGCAATTTATAAAATAAATAACGATACATTGGGGGGGGGAAGACAAATATGGGGAGCTGGAACTGGGGGCCTAAGTGGAGGGAGGATGCTTTGAGATTGATGATGGCAACAAGTATGCAAATGAGGCCTGCATGCAATAGATGTATGTATGGATCGTGAGGGGAGGTGCATGAGTACCCAATAAAATGATTTATTATAAATGGGGGGAAGGGGAAAGAGGAGCTTATACCAAGGGCTCAAGTGGAAAATATTTGGAAATGAATGTGGCAACATGTGTGCAAATGTGCTTGATATAGATGATGTATTGAATGTTTTTATAGCTGTATGAGCTCCCAATAAAATTCTTAAAAAAAAAAAGACTGAAAAACTGTCTGTAGATTTTGGCAAAGGGGAAATCATGCCTGACCTGGATAGAGCTGTGTCTATGACACAGTTCTTATAATGAGGACTAATTGAAGTGGCTTTGGGGGAGACTCGTTGTAAAATATAGAAACAGCAAATCCAGATCATCTAGTCAAGGACATTTTTATGTTTACTATTCTCTATAGCTGTGTTTTGCTTATATGTTCATTCATTTTGCTTGTGGGTGGGAAGTGCTGTCCATAGAAGGAGAAGCATTTGGTGGGTAGAGAGAATTTAAGATGGAAAGTATTTTAGTATGTTTTTTTAGTGATGCATATCATCCAATAATGGGCAATTAATGCTGCAGAGAGGAGAGGGTGCAAAGGATAAGTGCAAGAAGTGGCTTTTGTGAGGGACCTTGGGAAAGAGATGACTGTAAGAGGGGAGGTGCAAGCATAGAATCTCTTGTGGGTTATTTTGGAGAGGTGAGGTCAAGAAGTGGAATAGATATCTGAGGGTGCAAACATTTTTATAAAACATTGCCTAAAACATCTGTTTTCAAATCAGCTGTCCAATTTATAGTCACCAACATTTGTCATCATTCTATCATCATGAAGTATTACATTTATCAATTTCCAAAATATTATTATAAACTGGAGTTGCATGTTTATTTTGCTCTGTAGTGTTCTCATTTCTATGAATTTTTCCACTTTGTTGCTTATCCATATATGATGTTTGCTTTTTATCAATCTCCTTTATTTTCTTCTTTTTTTAAGTGTTGATTTGATATTACCTTGCGTAATTTATATTTTTTACCTGCATTGGTTCCAGGCATTTGAAATACTGTTTCTGGCCTATGAATTGGAGAGTAAATTTGTTGTCTTACTTTGAGCACACATCTATGAATCATTTATTTTCAGGTATGTTGTCTCACCTGATTGTTTGCAATTTAGTGATATCATTTAAAAACTCCAACACCTGCCATTTGATCTTCTTTCTGACTCATTAAAGTTTCTATTGTTTATAATAATTTCTACTTTATTTTCACCTGCTTTTATTACAATTTTATTTTGTTATTGTTGTTAGTTTTTTTTTGACCCTTGAATTTGTATTTTTGAATGCTCTTTGGTATGTGAAATCCAAAGGTGGTGGAAATCCAGGGTGGTAGACTCTCTAGAGGCAGTAACTGAATTAACGGTTCTTTGGGTGAACTGTAGGGAGGTTAGGGGGAATGGGAAGCTAATGTCGAGTTCAAGGGGGAAATGTTTTAAAATTGATTGTGGTAATGATTGTACAACACTTCTTGATAGGAGTGAACTATTGAATTATGTTATTTCGATTTCCTCCCAATAAAACTGTTGATATATAAAAAAATTTCTTTTCAATTCCAAGACCATACAGATAAACATCTATATCATTTTTATTAGGCCTAGTATTTTATGGCAATCTAGATTTCATATTTACATATGAGGCGAGGAAGGGATAGAGTTTTATTTCCTCTATGTAATAAAGATGTGCCAAACAGTCCACATTTATTTACCAGTTAACTTTTCTAATTAGTATGATCAGATTTCGATTGGTCATATTAATCTTTTTTTCATAGTAATATCATATACTCTTATTTATTGTAAGTTTGTATTTTAAATTTAACTGCTATCTAGGTAAATACCTTCCTCTTTTATCTGATGTTTTTCAAAGTTGACATGTACTTAGGATAAATGTATATAAGTAGAGAGTGTAAGCACACATACACACCCATATTTCTGAGTTAATTTTGAGTTACTCTAATGCAAGTATTCCTTTACTGCCTGGCATAGACAGTTAGCAGTTGCAATTTGCTGGGATAATTTCAACTCCACTCATTTCAGCGGGACCTTTGGTTTTGTTTTCTGCCATTCTTATCAGTGAAGTTATGGCGTATCAGCTGAAGATGGCATCAAATGTATCATTGTAAGACTGCATAATAGGTACTTCATAAAATGGAAGGTGCTTTCTTTAAGATTTTCTCTTAAGTCAAGCTCTCAGTGTGTCATTAACCTCAGTCTGCTACTCTGGATTTCCTGTGCCACATATGCAGTTACTGTCTAAAGGTGCCACAAAGAATCTAAAACCTTGATCAATCCTGATGATGAAACTGTGAGGAAACAAGGAAAACCTTGCACTATACACATGTATGTGAACAAATATCGAAGAGCCAATTCCTGGGAACAGGACTGAGAGATAACACCAGGTGTTCTATTTCAATGAGATGGGCATGCCAGTTAACTATTATTAGGAGTCATTGGAATGCACTGAACTAAGTCTCTGCCTTGCTGATTATTTCAATTAAGCAGGCATGCCATTTAACAGAGTAATGAGTAAGTAGAACTCTCTAATTGGGGCACTCAATTTCTTAGTCCATTCTGCTCAGTGAATTGTCATGCAAAAGTTTATTTTCTCTTTCCCTCACCACACCATTCTCTTCACTATGGATTCTTGGACATTGATAATTAGTTGCTCAGAAGTGATTGCTCTATGTTAATAATAATTTCAATTTCACATTGACCACAGAGAATACTTAGTTCAACAATTCTAAACTTTTTTTTTGTCAAACTCTTCAGCATTACTCAATAAGGTAGCATCTATGAGCTTATTTCAAACGTGCTGCACGAACTTCTATATAGAAAGTGGTCACTAAGCTTATGCCTGGGGGACAGGGTCACATGTTGTTAGGTCATCAGGGTCTTCAGAGTAACATCTTTGCTTTTTAAACCCTTGAAGAAGTTTTTCACAGAAGATTTGTCTAATGCAATACATTATTTCATTTATTGGCTATTGCTTCCATAGGCATTGATTGCCAATTGAAGTGTAATGGAATCCTTCCCAGTATTAATATGTTTTCTGCTTATCATAATGGTTCTGTTATGATGATTTGCATTGTGGTGTGTTACATTGATGGTGACGTGTGTTACACAGCGAGGACTGTAATCTTTGATCTTCCATTGTAGATATTCACAGTTCTTTTCACTCACCAAAAGCAACACTGTGTAATCTGTGACTCACAGGTTGTTTATGAGTCTATCTTTAATCTTCATATAGCCTGGCATTTTAGATGATTTGCTAAGCATACATATGGAATAAGTATGAAGAAAGAATATCATTTTGACCCATACCTTTCTGGTCCAGGATCATAGATATTTTTTATTTGCCTTTTCTGAACCCTTATATTTCAACAGGACACGTGTTTCTTTTCTCCAAAGAAAAGAAAATGTTAAATATGAGTTTTTTTAAAAAATCCTTCTTTTTATATTTAGCAGAATGGTTAAACATTCAACTGGTAAATTACAACTTGATTTGGCCTCACCCAAAGCTTCATGAGAGGAAGCTTTGAAAATCTATTTTTACATAATATGGCCTGGAAAACCCAACGGGGCAGTTCTACTTTGTCATATGGAGTCTCTTTGAGTTAAATCTATGAGAGGCCATATAACAATAACAACAATTCTCAGTGAAGGTCTCAGCATTAGGGGCTGAGAATATAATTATTTAAAAGAATAGGTAACATGGAATAAAAAGCAAAATCACTAGATTTCCTTGTTCTTTAAAATGTTTAGCTCTACCTAGCATTGACTTGAACTATTCTTTCCCAGATCCATAAGCAAAAGTGTATGTTATCCATCTACTTCTCTTATGTAAGCATTGATTATAGACCCACAAAAAACCCAACCCCTAGAGTTACAAAGTAACCTTAAATGTGAGCAATTTTCACAGCCTTTTTTTTATAGATGGTATCTGTGCTCCAAGGGAATATATTGAAACGAGGTTGTCTCTTTGTTTGTATCCAGGTTCACCAGACCACCATGAACTCATTGCTCAATTCTTGGAAACCAGGAGCTTTGGATGAAATAAGAGAGTTTTTTAATATGACATTATTACTTTATTAGTGTTCTTATGAATGTTCCATTTAATTTTGGGTTATAAGACCACAGTTATCTTATTAATCTTTTCAGAAGTCAAAGGCTGACCCAGGTAAAACACTTGAAAGCCCTTGTTTCATTAATAACTAAAATCAGATGACTTCCCCCTCAATCCATACCTATGAAAAAGGCTCTGTGCACTTTGCTGCATCCGCTTTTGTAAAATTATCTTTTGTTTCTGACAGCTCAATAAGGGGAAAAATGCCTGAAGTATGAAATATGAGTCGGAAGATTTAGAAGTAATAGAAGAATGAGTGAGAAGAATTACTTGTCACTTAGCCTTAGTTTTGTGCAGCTGCAAAAATCCAATCCAACAGATGCAGCTGCTTCGGCCTCCTCTGCCTTGTAATTCTTCCAGCCGCATTTTCCTTAAGAAGTGTCATTGACTATTGTAATCATTTATCTCATGTAAAAATAGAGTGCTATCTAATTTGAACAAAGTTATTCTTCATAGCCATCTCCTCAAAATTGCAAAGTAAAGTAAAAGGAAGGCTGTGTTCTCGTCACTACAACCTGGGCTACAGCTTTACCAACTGCAATTCATTATGTCACTGCATAGTTTGGCAGCTCCAGAGGATATAGACACACATATCCTCCAAACTTTTTATGTATACACCCACCTGATGTCTAAATGGAAAGATGGCCATAACTGTATGTACATATATATATATATATATATATATATATGAGGTAATGTACATTGTTTCCCCAAACGACAGTAGGCAAACTCTATGTTGATCCATAAAAGTGAGAAAGGAAGCTAGACATGATTTTAAGCCTCTAAGCAGGTGTTCCCTCAATCGAGTCTTTTCTGAGACTCACTGGACTGCACTGCTGTGTCATGGCCAGCAACTCCTTTAGCTCCCAGCCTCCATGTATGAGATAAATGGATTCAAAACTTGATTGTAAACGTGCATTTATTTCCAGTGAAATGTACTCTGTCAAAGACGCATTTGAGAGTGTCCAATAAAAAGTGTTCTGCTGTTTAAGCTACCCCCGGACACTCCATGTGGTTCTCTCGAACCAATTGATGAGAATAGTAGTACACAGAGGCTGCAAGCATTTCTAAATGTCAGATATGAATACACATACATACATACACTTGTGTTTTTTTTTTGGGGGGGGGCATCCCTGCCCTATGGTGGTCGTGGGAGCTACCCCGCCTTATTCCTGGAGAGCTGCTGCTGGGATTTGAACTGCCAAGCCAATGGGTCGCAGGCTCCCACTCAACCACACTGCCACTGGGGCTCAGCCCCCACACTTGTGTTTTTAACTAAATGTTAGCTCTCAGAAGCAGAGATGGAGTGGGGCAGGCCTCCCTCCCCTCCTTCTCTGAAGACATGTGTATCCTGAGGGCAGTTCACGTCCAAGAATACAACTCACTTCCCCTCCTGTGCACTTCTCCTTTCAAACCCCAAGTAGATGAAAAGTGAAGGTGGGATTGAGAGAAACCAGAGTTGTTTATATCAGAGAGCAGCTTCCCTAAGAACCATGGGCAAAGAAATGAAGGGTTTCCCCCAAGGTCACCCAGGTTGAAACTCCCCCAAACTTGCAAGTGCTATTTAAAAATTCAAGAGCATTTTTATGTCATATAAAAACCAATTAATATCAGGCTAGCTTCTGAATAAACTTCTTTTGTCACTTGCAAAAAAACCCCAAGCAAACAAGCCAGTTAATATGTAGTGAAAGTTAAGGCACAATGCAAGGCATTTGAGAAAAAATAACATAAAGCTAGCTTATTTCCCTTGTCTGGCTGCCTGGCAGAGTGGTCTGGGCCAGTTGGCAACAATATCTTTTATGTCATTATTGCACGATATGAAAAATTAGGGGATGTTCTGATCATCTCTAGAGTCGCGGCAGACATCTGAGTCTGATTTATTTATCTTCTTGGGCACTGCAGATGGTCCAGTCTCTCACTCCTCGCCTTTGGGAGCCATCCATTTCCTGAGCTGATGGAACTAACTAGCTTGTTCTTCCTGGGACACCTGTCTCCGATTGACTGCAAAGATTGCTGATTTGCCATCCACCTTCGGTTTAGGCTCTTGGAACAGATGCTTATTTGTATTACCTGTCCAAGGTTAAATTCTCGGGGAAAATAGACACGAACCGTGCTTTTGATTTTAATGGATATGTTTATTTTAGGAAAGGCAAAATTTTCATGTTAACTTTTTCTGCACTTGAGGTTTTATCCTCTCCTCCTTTATATTATTATTAGCTTTAAAACTATTGTCATTTTCAGATCAAAGCCAGTTCAATAAGAACAATAGCACGTAATTCAGTCCAGTGTTTTCAAAATTTATTGAATGATCATGATATCCTGTCTGCATAGGCTATCAATAAAGTACCTTAAAAGTCACATTTATTTGTTACCTACATAGAACACACACATTGCTATGTGTTACATATATGTTACATAAATGTTTGCCTGGTATCATTTTAAAACTCAGAGTACATAACTAACCATGGCAGTTATATAATCTCTTGTCAATAGATGAGGAGGGTGGAGGCTAGCCTATCAATCATGTCAGAGTCAATGAGGCCTCGGTGGGGGACAGGCTTTTCTCCTGAATGTTCTGGGAACCCCTGTCTTCCTCCCAGGAGGAGAGGCACACACTCTTCCTTTGAGACATTCCTGTTGGCAAGACACTGATGGAGCGCCAGTCCTGGAGATGGAGGAATCACATGGGGAACCATGCCAGCACTGACATGCTTTCATCGTCACTGAATCCATAAAGTTTTTCACCCACTGTCCTGTAAACTTCCTGCATTTGGCATCATTCCTTTTGTTTCCAGCCTGAAGAGGAATTTAAAGACTGTTATTGGACATATGGGCTACTACCAGACTACGGACTTGATCTAGACTGAGCTTAGATGTTTTCTTAATAGACAATTACTCTTTGATATAAAATGCATTCTTATACATCTATAAGTGTCTATGAATTTATTTCTCTCGTCAACCCTAACATATTAGCATATTGCTAGTATGGTGGTCCTTATAAATTAAAGTGGTCCTTATAAATTAAAAATACCTTATAAATTAAAAATGTGGTCCTTATAAATTAAAAATACCTTCAGAATTTAAAGCTTATATGCAGTGTGACTTCTGAAGCCATGTCAGTGGAATTTTATACTTTGTAAACTTGTGAGAGAATGAGAGTGAATACAGCAAATGATGTCTTTGTATTATCATGAAAAGAGTTTTGAATGCAGTTCCCCCAAAGGAATGGGAGCCCTCCCCCCCACCCCCAGAAGCTCTTGGACCACACTTTGTCTTTTGGGGTAGCTACTTATAGTTCGTGTCTAAGTCTTTTCAGAAGCATTTCAAAATCCAGGAAGAAGAGGTCCAGCTCAAATACCACCTCCCCTGGGTAGGCTTTCTGAGTCCTCTTTTGTGCGGCTCGTACATTGCATTTAACAATCACGTTGACGTCTCCTGAAAGATGCTTCTTTCAGAGCACTCCCATGACACATTACGTTTGGTTTTATTGTCATGCCAATCACATTCCGCTTTGTGTGATAGTTATTTGTGGACCATAAACTGCTGAGCTCTTCAAGCAGTGGGGATAGTGGAAAATGTACATGCTTTGGTGTAGATAGCTCTTTGTTGGAATTCGCCTGGACTTAAAATGTTTGGTAATCTCTCTGATCCTTATTTGTAAAATAGGCTCTCTCTCTCTCTCTCTCTCCATTTTGTGACTTCTTTGGGAATCATGTGAGATTTTTGCCTGTAAACTGCATTGCCTGGAAGCATATTAAGCGTTTTATGAATGTGTTGCATTTTTCTCCAACCTGCACCCAGGTATAATATTTTATTTATCTATCAATTCCCAGAGTGCATCATTTATTATTTTGGGTTTTAGAGAATGCAGAATTTAAAATTCACTGCCTCTTTCATAGTACTGGAGGTTATTTTAATATAATCAGTGTCACCAATCTGAGGAATCTGTAGTACAAACATTGCACAGTTGAAGAATGTGTAAGAATTACTCAGAAAAAAAAAAGAAGGAAGAATAGAAAGGTCTCTGAAACTATGTCTTCAATGCTGAAAGCAGGGCATGGGAGCCTTATACCATTTCTGAGAAAACTAATCAAACAGAATAAGTATGACTAGATTGATTTGAGAGAGAAGAAAGGAGTTGAAAATAGGCAGCAGGACTTCTATTGGAGTACCTTTACAGATATCTTCAGGAATCTGGAATTATCCATGGGGATATGATCATATATGGAGATATTTTGAGCTTCAGGGTAACAAGGTTATTTATGTTTTTAGAAATCTCTTCAGTTAGAAAATGTGTCGTCAGGATGACAATACAGAGACAAGAGAAGCTATTATTGTAGGAGTGCAGGAGAAATTGTGAGTCTGGCATGCATATTCACATCCCTGTGATTAGGAAAGTCGCCTATGTGAAAAAAACTTCCATTGCTTCTCTCTGAGGGGTGGGATACTAGGAGATTTACTTATCTCCCTTGATATTCTGTCTAATTTGTACTACGTCATCTATTATAACTATGAAAGCTTATAGAAGCAGTATAACTTCACATAGTTAGATATATTTAAATACTACTGCTCAGATTTTTGTTTAATGGAGGAATGTACATCAGTGATGACTCTGGTCTTACCCATGGGGCAGTAAGAGGTGGCTGAGGCAACACTGTGACCTGGAGAGATGTTTTCTGCGGGTCACTGGGGATTTCCTGGGATGAGATTGGAATCCATCTTACTCAGAGAAATAGTTTTGCTTATTTCTTCTGTCTCATGCATGGGATCAAAATAATCTAACCAGTGATGTGTATGCCATTGACTAAAAACATTCCCTCTACTGCTTCATCATACAGTGTACATGATTTCAAGGACATGGGAGCAGTTTCTGAAGCCACCATTTTCAACCCTGTTTTCTTTTCCTTTGCATTCTGAGTAAAAATGATCCACAATACTCTTTGTATTCTTACTTAGCTGTAATATAAGGCCATTTTTAAATTGCATTTCAGGCAGATGAAATTTTTCTTATAAGAAATCCCCATTTTTTGCATGGATTAACCTATACCAAAATTCATTTTACCTAATGTTCACATTTCATTGGATTGCATTTTCATTTGCTAACTATGACAACCTGAGGAATACTGTTTCCACATAGAGCTGCTAACTACGAGATCATCAGAGGGTAGAAACTTGCAGACTTTGAGCTAGAAAAATAGGCTTTCTCCTTTTGTGGAGAGAGAAACTCTCAGACACTCCAGCCTCTTACAGAGAGCCTCAATGAGTTGACATCAACATGACGGTGCTGAGTGCTCTGTTTGTGAAAACCTTAAAAATGTAATGGAGTAAAATTATCAATGTTAATGTTGAGTGAAAATATGTAAATATTAAAGATATATATATCTGAGAAAACAAAAGTAAATAAAATTACTCACATAGGAAGTGGTTTTTCACATACCATGGAAAGCTTTGTTCTTTTGCTAGCATAATTATTTATATAAGATGTAATATGGGGAAAAATAGGAAAAATAACATAAAATAGTCTGCTCCCTGTGGTTAACAGGACAAGCTATAGAATTTTCAAAGCCTAGTGAAAATTAAAAATGCTGGATCTCCTGTTCAAATAACTCCTCGGATAACATCTTCATGCAGTCTCTCATGAGGGATAGATATATTTGGTACAGATGAGAGATATTTCTATATATATGATTCCTATGGCTATTTGTTTACAAAGAAATATGTTAGGATCTTAGAGATTAAAAATCTAGTCCAGAATCACTAATCTAGAAAAAAATCAGAGTCAAATTGAAATCCAGACTATCTGAAACTTAACCAGGAAAACAAACAAAAAAATCGTCTAATACATTCTAACTCATGGAAACTTAGAGGGTGTCAAAGTGGAACCTTGCTTCTTAATGTTTTCAATGATGGTTATTTCAGAAATAGATCACCAGAGCTTTCCTCTGAGGCATGCTCCAATCTCTAATCTTTTGGGCAAGAGCTAAATTTAGCAGCCAGTCAATCCTAAATTCTGCACTTTGTGATTTTGAAAACATAAAACCAGAAAAGGAAGTTTTCACCGCTATTGAGTCAACTCTGATTCCTTGTGATGTCACAGAGAATGGCAGAAATTCATCTGTGGGTTTCCAAAACTGTCGTAGAATACAAAGCCTCATCTTCCCCCTGCAGAGTAGTCGGTGGTTTCAAACTGCTTACCCTGTGGTTAGCAGCCCATTATGTAATGCATTATGCCACTCTAATGGAGAGTATTTGTAAATTAAAATGCCTATGGGGATGAAGTAGATAAAAATCAAGACAGCAGATTAATGATCATTATAGCAGGATTAGTGGGAAGTGAAAAGCTGGAGTTCACATATAATATGCAAATTCACATAATCCACACCAATAAAGCAAATCTATGAGCTGATTTTGCTGGAAGGGAAGGCAGCGAGTGACCCTTGTGTAGATCTTGCGAATAATCATATTCTTTCATTATTTTTAATCCCACTTCTTATACAGATCTTTGAAATGAATGAAGGTGATAGTCCAGGGAATCCTCTGAAAGGTATCAGTAGCAGTCATATTGAAGAGAGAGAGAAATAAAGAAGAGAAACTTTCTTTCAATCTGATGGAAAAGAACTTATTCTACCCACTTAGATGATGGAGAATAAAGCACTTTATTTTGGTGTATTCTGACTCTCCAAAGTCTTTCTGTTTTTGATGCTTCCCTGCTTTTATGAATTGGTTTTCATAAGGGATAACTAACTAGGTGCACAAAATTGCCACATCCTTTTTTGTACTTCAAGCATAAAACCTCCCTGGTACCCAGAGGTAGGATCTGAAAATACTAAGCATTAAGCAAAATGGATTAATCTTTAGAAGGGGGAAGCTTCAGACTGTCAGTGCTGGGAGGGTGAGGGGGGGTGTTAATGGAAAACATTGCATCCTATTTGCCTTTTCCCCTATATTATCTTGCCCGGAACACCTGCTTAATGAATTAGACATAAATTATCATCCTATAAGCATGTTCTTAATAACAGAAACCTCATGAAAGCATTCCTTCTTTTTGAAATAATAAATGCAGGAAACTATTATGATGAAGGTTTCTTAAATGCTACATGCAAAAAAAGTAAATCCATTTAATGCATTTCTACTTGGTCCTTCCTTTAGTGAAAGTAAAATATTTTATGATTTTACGTGGTTTGCTTCATAAGGAGTTCTGACTTTCTTTACTTGGGGTCTTGGGTGCTTTTAAATTTGATATATTCTTAAGCCTTCTAGTGATACTTTAGAGTTCTTTTTATCTTCTCATGCTTTCCTATGTTAGGTTTTTTTAATTAATCCTTCTTTTGTGATATACATATTGCATACTGGATATATTATATATGTAACGAATGAATATATATAATTTATTAAAGTCAATTCATATATATACACCACATATAAAGACCATATACATATATGGGACACACACATATTAGGTGTGTATATATGACCAGCTAATTTTTTTCATAAATGCAGTTTTGTTCAAATCTCATTTTTTGTGACAGCTTATTTATGAGAACAGTGTGTGGCTGTGAAATTTTGTTTCCTGCTTGGGAATAATGCTGCTGAAACTGCTGTGATGCTGAACACAGCTTACAAGGACAGTGCTGTGGGAAGAACTCAAATGTACGTGTGGTTTTCTAGTTTCAAAAACACGTGAAATGTTGATTGATCACAAATCTCATTCTGGAAATCCATCATTTCCCAAGATGAACATTTTGACTTGCATTGCATTTGGAGTTCCTTTCACCAGGTCAGATTGTTAGTCAAGCTTTTTATCTAGAGGTTCTGAAAAGAGTGTGTCCCAGTGTGCAACAAAAGAGGCCTGCTTTGTCATCACAACAATGTACCTACTTCCACAGCCATCTCAGTACGCCAGTTTTTGGCAAAAAAACCATGCCTCTCTGGCCTCATGCACCGCACTCACCTGACCTTACTCCACGTGACTTCCTTTTGTTTCTGAGGATGCAGAGGGACATGACTGGACAGTGATTTGACCATATAGAAGAGGTGCAGAAAAAAACAAGGGAGCTGCTGTCAGCCATCTAAACAGATCAGTTTGAAAAATGCTTCCAAGAATGAAATGGCCAGTTTGACAAATAAAGTGTAAAGTAAAGTGGGAAGTTTGAAGGTGATAGTGCTGGTATATAAAATTTTTCAAAGCATAGCTTTCAAAATAAAATCCATTTTCTGAGATATGCACACACATGTATACATATATCCAAGGATTAGTACAGGAGCTACAACAATGGGCTCGAGTCTAACATTGGTGAGGATGACACTGCGTGAGACAATATTTCCTCTGTCGTGCACAGTGTCACTATGAGTCAGAGCTTGGCAGTACATAAGACAACAGCAATGGAAAAAGCATCCACAAAACCAAACAGCCTTTCTGACCTTGAGTCAATTCTACCTCATAGTGAGCACAGAGTGTAGGCTAGAACTGCCCACTGCCCATGGGGGTTTCCAGACCATAAAGCTTTATGGGAGTAGAAAGCGTCCTGTCTTGAGCATCTCGTGGTTCTGAACTGCTGACTTTGATCCCTACCCCACCAGTACTCCTAAACAGGACAACATGATAGTGCTAGGCAATTGAGAATCTCTGACTATGCATTGGGTTGCCAAGCGCCAATTCAGTGTTTCAAATTTCATGGAGGAAGTTGGAACTTTCTGTTCCTATAAACAATTTCAGTCGTGGAAACCAAAAAGGTCAGTTCTACTTTGTCCTATAGGATTACTATGAATTAAAATTGATGCTGTGGCTGTAAATGAGGTAAAATTATTCTCTTGAATCTAAACAGAAATTTAACTAATTTTCCTATTATTTTTATGTTAAACATTTGGATGATAGATGCAAAGAAATGAAATAAAAGAAATGAATAGTATATCTTCTTTAAAAGTGTTTTACTTGTGTAAGTAGGCACCCCTTTGCGTCCATTTTAATCACATCCAGATTTCCAGATTTCTATGAGAAAAAAACAGCACAGAACTGCCCCTGTGAATTCTGATATTATAAAACATGGTCCCATCTTGTAACTTTTGTCTTCATTTTTAAAGAGATACAGCTCTCCTTTTCTGTTTTTCCTGGTCTCCTCTTCTTTCTCTATACACCCTTCTGGACTTCATGCATCCAGAAAGCCTCTTCATGCATGCCAGAAATCTGGCAGCCTAGCAGATATCACTCATGGTTCCTGCAGTGACTTCTAGAACTCGCCTTCCCAGGGCTTTGCTGGCACCAATTATTCCAAGTGTGCACACAGGATCTGACCCCCAGGCAAAGACTGAACAAGATCAGAAATTGGACCCCATCAATAAGGTATCAACAATCACCATCTCCACTTTCAGATGTGCTTCTGATATCTCCATCCCCTTGGCCTACCTTGCTCTCCACTCTGACCTCACCCACAGATATGCACTGAATGACTGTGACAGCTCCACACAACGCTGTCGGGCTCTCAGCAAGACCAGTGTCCTAGTTCTCAGCAAGGAAAGCTCCTCATCTTTGTCTGTGAGGCTCCAATAAAGTTCTAACATTGATAGTTTTGGGGGGATTTACTAAGGGCTATAAGGAGCCTAGTGGCTTAGTGGGCTATTTATTATTTGTTCTTAACAGCAAGATCAACATTTCAACACTACTAGCCACTCTTCTGGATAAAAGTGAGGCTTCCTATCAAGATTTATTACATCAGAAACCCAGCAAGAGAGTTCTTCTGTGCTGTGTGAGATTGCTTTGAATTGGGATGAAATTGAGGGCCATGGTTCTAGACTACAGATTGTGCACAGACCACCTGCATGACAGGATGGTACTTATACAACCCCCAAGTGGTGTACTGTCCTGCATGGGGAACATTAAAGGGGTTCTCATAGCACTTCCTAGGAAGCTTTGGCATGACAATGGAAACTCACCAACCACTCAGAGAGAAACATGACACCATCTGTTCCTATAATGATTCTTTAAAAATAATTTTATTTGTGGCTCATACAACTCATCACAATTCATCCAATATGTCAAACACATTTGTACATTTGCTGCCATCATCATTCTCAAAACACTTTTGTTGTACTTGAACCCTTGGAATCTGATCCTCATCTTTTCCTCTCTTTCCCTCCTATAAAGATTTATAACACCAGGAACCCTATATAGAATCTCTGAGTGGTAGGACGATTACAGAGATTCATATAGTCACTCTGAGTGGTAATAACCGCATGAGGAGTGGCAGAGAATTGTCAGATGAGGGTCAGAAGATGAGCCCCTCAGGCCACAGGTACTCAGAATTTGAATGAGAAAGAGCTGCCTTCTCAAAGCAGGTTGATCATAATGACAGATATTGAGTAAAACTTATGGGACTTCCATTAGCTGATGGAACATTCTTTAAAATGAGAAGAAGCAGCAGTAAACATCAACAATCATAACTTAGAATGTACAAATTACAAATCTAGGAAAATTGGAAGACATCAAAAATGAAATGGACTACATAAAGATTAAAATATTGGAAATACTGGGGACTACCAGTCAAGTAAAGAGATCTGTCTTAGAAAAAGTCAGCCAGAAGGCTACTTAGCAGTGAGAATGGCGACAATTTGTTTCAAGTACTTTGCTATTGTCTGGAGAGAACAGTTCCTGGAGAAAGACATCTTGCTTAGCAAAAGAGAGGGGCAGTGGAGAGAGAGAGAGAGAGAGAGAGAGAGAGAGAGAGAGAGAGAGAGAGAGAGAGAGAGAGACTCCAACATAGAAAAAAGTTTGGAGCATGGTGCAGTCTGGACATTGTTTGTCCTGTTGTGCCTGGTTCACTGTGAGTCGGAAGCAACTGAACAGCATCGCACAATGAGCAATGTGTGATATTAAACATGATGGCAGTGGGCATGGTGATGCACAATTGTGTAAGAAATAATTGCAAACCAATATATGTTACTATTTTACGTATTCACTTCTGAATGCTTTCTTCAAGGCACGTGGGTATTTTTATTCCATTTATGTGTCAGTTCGGGTAAACTAGAGAAACGAAATCATAGGCACGCATATGGACATAAGGAAAAGGTTTATATACAAGAGGAATGAGACATGGAGAAAGCATCCCAGCCCAGTCCAGTTCAAAGTCTGATATTAACCCATATACGTGATGTCAGTCTATAAAGTCCCTGTCTGACTCATGAAGTCCCAGGCCAGTGGGTGCAGAGTATTGGCACCGACAGGGGTCTCCCCATGGCTCCTCGCTTCCAGGTCTCAGGGTCCATCAACAGCATCCAGGGGTGGTAGAAACAACTCAGCACTGGCAGGGATCTCCACATGGCTTCTTCAGCTTCAGAGGTCTGGTTCCATCAGGGTAAGGCCATGTGGCTTATCCTCAGTCTCCTTCAGCTCCACGGACACTGCCATCTTGTCTTGTCCATAGTTTGGTGTCTCGGAGCGTAACTCCCAACAACTGGGGAGATACTTCTCATCTCCACGAGGGAAATATCACAAGATTTCCCAGAAGTCTCAGGAGAAAGCCATGCCCATATGGAGGCCTCATTGGCTACTCAGATTAACAGGCTAGACGCCACCCCTACACCTCATTCATAAAATTAGCATACGCACATGACCGGCCACAATTTACAATATCCGACTTTCTGTCTCTGCTGTCTTTTTCAGTTTGTCTGCAGCTAACAAAAAATAAAATCTTACTATTCCAAGTGGATGATACAGGAACACCAAAATTAAGAGGTAGGCTATTCTTTCAAACAATTTATTCAAATATTTTTCTTCCCTAGGATTTCACAATTTATAACCTTTTCATGGAATATGAATTTAAAAAACAATTTACACAAACCAATAAAGATTGATTCTTTCCCTTTGGTTTTGTAATCATTTGCTCCAAACTTTCAGACTTTAGAATACATTTATGACAACTATTTTGAGAATGGTGCAGGAGCAGACAGCATTTCAGTCTATTGTACATAGGATTGCTATAAGACATGACCAACTTAATGACAGTTAACAGCAACTATGGAGACTTTTGACTGGTATTTTCAATATTCTTCTCCAGAACCACAATTGAAAGACATTGCTTCTCCTACAATTGGTTTTATTCAGCATCCAACACTACCCTGCCTAAGATGCAATGGAAAATAGCCTGACTTGTGTCAAGCACACCTTAGCCCTCACAGTAACATCATTCCGCTTTGATCCTCTAAAGAGATCTTGTGCAGCAGATTTTTCTAAATTCAGTACGTTTGTTGATCTTTGGACTGCTGCTTCCACTGTTTTTACTTCAATATACCTACATCTACCCTGATTCTTAACATGTATTGTTATCAGTGTGCTACCTCTACAGTTTCCTTTAAGATATTCATTTAATTTTGTCAATCTCTGATAAGTGTTATTAAATGTTATAGGTTCTTTATGCACAGGCACATAGGGAAAATTGCATTTTTATTTTAGAATTTATGCATTAATAAACTTAAATACTTTAAAACCCTTGACTAAAGATGATAGAGATGTTATGTTTCTGCTCATTATTTCATTTACTGTTTGACTTAAAAGTTCTCTGTAATTGTTAAAATACCATACACTAGCAACAGCACAAAGAATAAGGTGGCTAAGCCACATGCATAGAGGATCAAGTCTTACTGATAATTTAGCAGTAGTCAGGATATAAAATGCACAATAGTCCACATATAAGAAGCTGAAGAGGAATAGATGAAGCAAAGACAGGTTCAAATATTGTGGTCAAACACTTGTGACTTCCCAGTGTTCTCTTCAGGGACTGGATCCAGCCTGGTTCAAGCTAACACAGGAAGCATAGAGACTCAAATTTATTTGGCCTACTGACCCTTTTCCAGAAAAAAAATTGCTTAGTGCCCCACTATACCCATCCCTGGCAATTGAAAACTTTTGTACTGTAGCCCATAATCCCAGATAAATTGTAGGCATCTGCATGTGCAGCCTTCCGGAATCATTCCACTATTCTCCAGGGGATAGTGCTACTCCCCTTGGGAAACTCTCCGATGCATCACTTAAAAAAGTATTTTAAATCAAGAAAGATCTTCATTTCATATGCTCAAGTATTTATAAAGCATATGCTACAGTTTCAAGAGAACCATACCCAATAAATTCATAGATACCAGGTTTGTTTGCCATAAGCAATCCTTGAAAATCAGGTACCTTTTAGGAAAGCTTTCACAGGGTGGTGGACAGAATATAGAATCATCATTTAGTATAAATAACAACTTAGCAATTTCACAAGAAAGTCAACCTAGGGCCATGCCTTCTTTTTAGACATGGCTGACTCCCACCCTATCCTCCCCTCACTTATGCCATGTGAACTGATGACGTGATGCGGTAACAGTTTATTTCACAAAGTGTTAACACAACTTTTACTCAATTTAAGATAAGTTGGAATGTTCAGAACATCCAGAAGTTACATTTCTTTTAGTTTAGCCATGTAGTTTGTTC
The DNA here is from genome assembly GCA_004026705.1 of Nesogale talazaci. NCBI lineage: Eukaryota > Metazoa > Chordata > Mammalia > Afrosoricida > Tenrecidae > Nesogale > Nesogale talazaci. Next base: position 161,190 of record PVJH01001737.1, read on the forward strand.
ATTAAATGAGAATATCTAGTTGGATTCAGTACGCTTCTTCTCAAATGGACAGTTTATGTATTTGCTACTACAGAAAATGTCATAGCACATTTTTTTTATTTAATAGTGTTTGCTGAGTACAGTGCTCAAAAATATTTTCATTTTCCCTCGAACTTTCTTGAGTACCACACGTTTCTTCTTTTTTAATTTATCTTCAACATATGACTTGTTTTGGCCAAGAGAATGGTTTGAAATGACTATGTGCCCATTCTAAGGTTGAATCTTAAGTTTTTAATGCAAGAGGGGCTTCAAAAATCCATGGACAAAATGAGTTAGATGATAATGGAATTTCCCCACAAAGTCTTTGAATTCCCATTTTATTTCCATTTCCTCTGTACAGACTCTGCCATCAGCATGAATGCATGCCCAAACAGTATGTTGTATCTAAGGTAAAGATGAGAGGCACTTGAATACACATGCTAAGTATGGTCTAAAGAGAGCTACCCAAGCCCTGTGGAGATCAACCTATACTAAATCAACTCAGTTCCATGAAAGTCAATGATTGTTGTTGCAAGTAATGGAGTTTTGCAAATATCTGCTCCAGAATATAAGGGTGGCAAAAGCTCCATGCTTGCAAATATAAAGGGAGTATTCCTAGAACTAGAATCATTAGGTCTGTATATTTTCACATAAAAATATATATTTCATCATTTTCTGTCTATTAGACTCCCAACTAACCATGTCTCATAAAGTATCACAATATCAGGGAAACTTTCTGATACATGCCAATCTGAAGCTAATTGATATCACATTCTTGTCATACTGTACATTCTTAAATTATGAATAGGTTTGAGTATGTCATTTACATTTGTCCTGTGAAATACCTGTTGATGCTATTCTTTTGAAGTTTTACTTTCATGATTAAATTTGAGTTTTTCATATACTAAATGCATCAGAATATGTTCTTAAGCTAATTTGTATCTACTCAAACACATGTTTTGGATTTATTTCATGGCCTTAGTTTTCTTGTTAAGTATAAAATTGTCATAATTTCTTCTGCATTTATTCCTTTTGTGTCTATTTTAGCCAAGCTAAGATTATTTTTCATTTTATTTCTTTGGTAAGCTCCATATACCCATTTTTTAAATACTTTTCTTAAAGAAAATATTCCATAATTCCTGTGTATTGGAAACTTAATTCACTAGTAATTTTAAACATTTAGTTATAACACATATGTTGAAACAGTTTACTATTTGATACTAGACATAATGATTAATTATTTAATAATTATACATATAAATATTTATATTATTATTAACATACAGCATAGATCCTTTTGTATCTCCATTTATGTTTTCTAAATTTGGAAATTTACTGCTTTAAGAATATTCAGGAATATTCTTCCTGGTTATTTATTCATCTTCATTTGTTGACTAGATTTATGCATATAAATTATAGATATGGTTGCCTTATGTTTATACTTGTTAGAGTATAAACTTAGAGTATAAACAAAATTAGAGATAAGAAAGTCTACTACCAGAGTAATACAGTTATGTCTCCACTGACCATGTGACTTACCTGTTCGTCCTGTAGACCTGTATGTCCTTGTAGGCCATATCTTCTTGAAAAGACTATGATTAAGAAGCCCTTTGCACACTAACACTGCTATATGACGTATTGACCTCTAAACAGCAGGACTAAAAGTATAAATTTTAAAAATAATTGAAATCGTTGACACATTAAAAAATAGGTGTAGCTCAGCAAGAAAATGTACTTCCTAAGGATAAACTAAGTATTTTCTTTGTGGACATGATATGCTCTTGTTAAATTTTCTACTTTCCTGAAGAAAATAGTTACCATCCTACTTTGTTAATATCCATGACAGTATGTGCAATAGGAAACATACTTATACTTTAGACACATTACTGTGAGTAAAATCCGGCCTGAGAAATGCTCAATTATTATAAAAGTTATCTTGAAAACAAATTTATTTGCTTAAGCACGACAATTTCACACATTTCTCTGGGAAACTTCAGGTGTCAAGACCTTCAGGGGGTTGTATCTTCCTGAGTCATATTAGTTTCCCACCCAACTGCCAATTGTTTCCATATTTTTTGTCATTGTGTCAAAGGGAAGGATATTTAACATATTTCTCTGTGAAGGTCATTGCTGCATTGATTTTTGATTTTTGTGTTGATATCCTTCATTGTATAGAAGAGTCCTCTCTGTGAAATCTCATTGTAAACTTTTTCTTGTTCAATTCTACTTGTGTAGCCATATATGTGTGCATAGGTACTTCAAATTTTCATGTATTTATATTTATCCTACCCTTGTTACTACTTACAGTATATTTTTGAAAGAAACTGCACTTTAAAAGTACTTGGTAAGATGGAAAGCTTGAATAGAAATAAAGGAAGCTGTGGAAGTCTGAGAGTTGAGACTAACATCAGGATGTCCTTCATGGGACTCCGCATCATGGGACAAAAATGGATGCTCCAATTCATACTACATTCCACTGCATAACCACTAATCCAGCTGCACATTTGTTTTGACATTACTTCAATAAGAACAAACATACATCACTATTCCTTGGTTCCTTTCTTCCTCCATGCAACACCAAGAAGAAGGTACTGTCTGAGGAATTGTAGGGTGGTGCTCACAAGATCTTTCAAGTTTCTCTGCTGATTCATGACATGATACAGCCCTTTAAGACACCAAAAGTTATGTAATGCATCCAGATTTTATTAGGCATCAAAAAGGGAAAAGTCCTAGACATAGCAATCACTCCAGTGCAGCAAATCAAAATTATTATCTTTGACTGTTGGACTCAAGCTGTCTATAAAGAGATCTGAATTCAATATTTTAAAATTATACATAATTTGGAATATATACATATATATCACAAGGGCTCAGAATTTAGCATTATTAAAATGAAATATATATATATATATAAATATATATGAAGGCTTTAAACATGCCTAGAAAATTAAATTAACATATAGTGGTGTTTTCTGTGAACCTATAAAGCCCCTTCATATATATGTATATATAAACACACATATACATATACACACACATATATACACACATACATGCACTCATATTTGCATAAGCATTTTGTTATCTAAGTAAATGTAAATGAATTACTTTTAGATGTACTTAACATTTTCTGTTATATTTCCCTGCATTTGTAAACATAATTAATCAGAAATCTCGTAAAAATGTTACTCAGTTTATTCCAACTTCCAGCCACCCTTGCAGGATAGAAATAACTGATAGGGTTTCAAAGATAATAATCTTTGTAGACTACCACACAGGAGCAGATGGGTCCCAATCACCAACTTTTTTATTTTCAGCCAAATGATTCACCACTGTGCCTGATATCTTTAAATTATTTGAACATATGTTGTTTTTTTTGAACATATGTTTTAAGATCTGGGGATAATTCTTTACTTTAACCTTACTTGAATGACCTTGATCTTTCCTTTTAAGGAACAAATATGCCAATTAAAAAAGAGAGTACATTTCATACCATTTAGAAAATTCACACAGATTTGGTTTCATGAAATGCCAGAATATCTTTCAGTATCTCCAATTTATAGCTTTTCTCGTATGTATTTACTAATATTTGTCACCAGTGTTTGATCATTATTTCTCCTTGCTTTTTCAAATAGAAGACTCACATTAGTACCTTTATTTGTTAAATCACCACAATGTACTAATTATTTTATATGTAAACTTACTGATTAAGTGAGAGTAAACAAACTTGGAGAATAGGTTATGTATCAGTACATAATCAAAGGTTATGTATCAGTACATAATCTTTTTCTGAGGAGCAAATATCATACGAATCATCTTGATCTTCCTGTAAATGTGCATATAATCCCCATCAGAAAGATTATCATGTGTAAGGAGCTCAACATCAATGGTGTCATTAGAAAAGATCAGAAATGATCTAAATATCACTTCCCCTAGATCAGAATATTAAAGACTGGTATAATTGCCAATCTGAAATTTTCACTTAAAAATTTATATGAGGTTATACATTTCCAGGGGGTGCAGGGAAGGCTCAGAATGAAAGCAATGTACTTCCTCCTTTGGCCCCAGTTCTCAACAGAAGAAACTCCACAGGAATTTTACCTGAACCTGTAACCCAACCCCCAATCTATGTCAGTACTGTATGAAAAAATAATTTTTAATTTGTTACATCCACTCTATTTTATCGCCACAAGTTTATTGCACTATAGGAACCTAGTGAATGATCTTAGGCATTATGTATGATTTAAATTTTTTTTTGCAGAATTCACTATTCTTTTATTACTCTTGGATGTTGGTTGATACATGGGTATTATGATCTTATTTTAAGACTCCATATATTATATTGTATGCAGAAAACATTGCACTTTAAAATATGAGACATAGGCCTACTAATCTGTTGTCAGATGATTTTAATATTTCTTCATATTCACTGGGTAAAGGGCATTGACAGGTCTATTCAATAATGTTTTAGAAACATACATCCTTGGAAGCTCCAGGTAGTAGTATCTGTCTCTGCTTCGACAGTGTCTGCTTCTGAGTTGCAAAGAAGATCTTTTTCTGAGCAGAGTAATAAAGTTAATAATATATCCATATTTTTACTGCAAAAATTAGGCAGTTGTGCTAGCTTATTAAAAGGATTGAAAATTCCTTATTTTCATAGTCCCTCAGAAATGATAATTCTATGAATATCATGTTCATCTTGACTTGCTTCTACATAGCCTCTCCATAACTTGAGAAAGCAAAGGTAGCTGATATAGACATGAAACTAAAATGTCCTGAAAAATAAACAGGCTCAATGATTTGATTTTTTTTGTTCCTTCCCAACCAATTCTATGGAAAAGTTTAAAATAGCTATGTATAATGTATAATGAAATTTGAAAGCTAACCACTTAGTGAGGTACTACTACTAAACCAAAATGTAGACAAAAGTGTAAAACCAGACACTTGTCCAACTTGGAGAGAGTTTAAATTTTAACCTCTAGACAGTAGGAAACACTAAGCTTTCTACTTTATATGGAGGTTCAGTGTCATAGCCCCCCCGCCCCCAGCCTCAGTTCTCCCCTGTCATGTGGGATCTTTTTAAATCAGAATTGACTTGACAGCAGTGAGTGAGAGTGAGGACAAGTGAGGAGAGAAAGCAGCATTGAGGAAGAATGCTTTGAAAGCATCCCAGAATGCTCCATAAGCTGTGAGTTCTAAGTGTTTGAGGCAGTAATGTGATAGATCTCCTGTCAGCATGCTGCCCCAGTACTCTCAGTGGTATGGCCTAGTACTCTCCCGCTGTGTACACTTACATAAGGTAATCAGTTCCACAATGGGATCTAATGTGAACAGTCAGTTTTAAGAGAGCTAGGATGCAGAGGATCCTTTTTGAGTTCCTTCAAGGCTTAGCCTATTTGTTGTATCAGTAGAGTCCACTTTCTTCTTGCTGGGTCTGGAACTTGCATCTAGCTCACCTAGTTCTTGGGTTCTCTGGATTTGAGTCAACATTCTGCCTTATTACCTGCTGACCCTGGAAGCCATCAATAGCCTGCTATCTGACCTGTCAGTTCATTGGACTCTGCCGTCACAAGTTTGACCTGCCAACATCAAGGTCATTTGTCTTTGTATCCACCTACCTGTGGTTCTTCTACTTTACATTCATGCTTCGTAGTGGGTCTTCCTGCCACCTTGGGTGGCCCTTCCCCATCCAGGTTCATCAGCCATGCCAGTGGAGAGGTCTCCAGTCTAACAAATAGCCCACAGATTTGAATGAGATTTGATTTATCCAATTCTGCAATTGTCTTAGCTATTTTATTGATAAAAATTTCTTTCTTTATAAACATATGTATGCATCACTGGTTTTGCTTCTCTGGAGAACTCAACCTAAACTCAGCATTTCCACATGCCACAAGGAAAGTTTGTTGTTTCAATGAACAGGGAAAATGGAAAAACCTTGTGAGACATGATAAAAACAAACCTGCCATTAATAGTCTATAGGAAAAATTCATGACCTGTGAGCCTAATATACTTGGGATATGAGTTTAATTTAAAGTGGGAGTATCCCTTGGTGTATTAGAAATGCAAATGCTAATACTGTTTAGACTGTAAAATAGGCTTCCTCTAAAATTTAGAGGAAGCCTCCCTCATTCTAAACATCAAAGGATTCCCAAAATAACTGACCAGGGAAAAAGAGGTTCTGATAATATGTGAATATTTGAAAAGGAAAATAGATCAACAAATGAAAACACTGTTGTTTGTTGTTTAAAACAAACCAAGCAACCTCTCTGCCTCTGAGTCAATGAGGACTCATGGCAATCCTTGAGGAGGGGGTGGAATCATTCCCCTTAGTTTCAGGGACTGTAACTGTTGGCGGGAATAGCAAGGCTCATCTTACTCCCATCGTTTGTTGTTAGCTTCTATCAACTCAGTTCTGGTGCACAGTGACCTGATACCCAATGGAAGGAAATACTACTGGCCTTGTACCATCCTCACAGGTACTCCTTTATTTGAGTCCACTTTTGCAGCCATCCTCTCTCTCTCTCTTTCCAAAGGTTTTCCACTGTTTCCCGCCTCTGTGCTTTAGGAAGCCTGATCTCCTCCATCGGGAACTGGTATAGCTTAACATGTCCAAAACATGCAAGATGAAGTCATTTCATCCTTGCTTCTAAGCAGTATTCCTTCTGGCTGCATGTCTTTTGAGATGAATCTGTTTGTTCTTTCGGCAGTCCATGGTAGTTTCAATATCCTTCTCAAACACAGGTGACATGCATCCATTTTAATTTGGTCTTCCTTACTAGAAGTCTATCCTTCGCATGGATCATGAAAATACGATGGCTTGGGTTCACGGGTACCTAAGTCCTCAAATTAACATTCTTGCTTTTCAAGGCTTTATTGAACTTTTGCACAGCAGATTTACCTAATGCAATGCATCATTTGATTACTTGTCTACTGCTCCCATGAGTTTTGATTGTGGATCCAAGCAAGATGAAATCCTTGAACCTTCAATACTTTCTCTATTGATCATGATGTTACCTACTGGTACTGTGTGAGGATTTGGGTTTTCTTTATGTTGACTTGTAATCGTACTGAAGGCTTCAATCCTGATCTTCATCCACAAATGCTTCATGTCCTCACTTTCAGAACCAAAGTTGTGTGGTCTGCGTATCTCAGTTGCTAATAAACATCCCTCTAATCCTCATTGACAAGGAATTCTTCTTCATATAATCCAGTTTCTCTGACTATCTTTTTGGCACAGAGATTAAATAAGTATGGTGAGAGGATGCAAGTCTGACACACAACTTTCCTGATGCAGTATTCCTTTGAAAACAGCCATTTCATTATCCATATACAGATTCCACATAAGCACAATGAAATGTTCTGGAATTCCTATTATTCTCAAGGCTACCCATAACTTGGTGTGATCTACCAGTCAATGGAACATAAATGTCCCTCTAGAATTCTCTGCTTTCAGCTGAGGTTCATATGACATCATCAATGGTATTCCTCATTCCATAGTTTTTCCTGACTCCATATTGAATCTCTGGCAACTGCCTGTCAATATACTTCTGTAAGAGTTGTCAGAGAATTTTCAGGAGCATTTTACTTGCTTGTGAAATCAATGCTATTTTCCTACAATTTTCTGATTCTGTTGGGTCACCTTTTTTTAGAAAGCCTGATGTCCTCCTCCAGGAAATGGTCTATCTGTACCCAAAGATAAGTGCTGTTAATTAATGTTCTATTATTTCTGAAGGTTCTATTTTCCATTTCATTGTCTACATGGAACTCATAGACAAAATTCATCATTAAAGGGTTTGTTTCTTAAGGCAGTTAGCAAGTTGCAATGTGTGGAATGCTCAGAGTTGAGTCTTTATTAGGACATGCTATCAAATTAGGTTAAATATACTATTAAATGCCCAAAGGGTATTCTACTCTGTTGTAAGGCTCAGTTCAAAGGCTTAAGCTCCATGATTCAGCAATCCCAGCTCTCTGAATTAAGTGTCCTGAGGCAGTCCACTCTAGTAAATTTCTGCCAGAAGTCCCTCAGCTCCACTTTGGTAGGTAAGAAAATTCAAATTCCCTACTTAAGTATCCTGAACATCCCACTCCACAAGCCAGCCTCAAAGTGCTCAGCTTAATTTGCTCCAGGGTTGAAAAAGTCCATTGCTCTGTTTGCTGTTCTGGCTCCTGGTTCTGCTGCTTCTCCTGTGTTGTAAGATCCAAGAGGTTCATTGTGAAGGATTCCTTCATCCAGACGATGCGCTCCACTCTTGGCTCTGGCTGATAAAGAAGTCCCCCATCCTGTTTCTCAGAGGTCTCGTGACACTCCAAGGAGTCCTATTTGTAATAGTCCTATTTGTGATAGGTAAATCTATCAATATTTTCCTTTACCTCCTTACCAGATCCATGTAGGGAAAGGCTTTTAGGAGTTAAGAGACTTTGACTAGAAGAGCTACATTAGATAATTCTCTCCCTCTGCAATATGGAAGTCATCCACTCAGTTGGCCAAGTAGTTGTCTTCCAAGTTTCTTGGCATAGACTATTGACTGTTCCCAGTGTTGGCTGAAACATTTCAATTGGTATTCCATCAGTTATTGGAGACTTGCTTTTGGCTAATGATTTTAGTGCAAGTAGACTTTCCTTTGTACTACTGGTTCTTTCTTTTTCTTTTAAATATTTTTTGGGGGGCATCACTGCCTTCTGGTGGTCATGGGAGCTACCCAGCCTTACTCCTAATAGCCACCGCTGGATTTGAACCACCAAGCCCACGGGCCACAGTCCCACATTCAACCACTTACACCACCGGGGCTCAGCCCCTTATTGGTTCTTTCTTATATGCTACCTCTTGAAATGGTTGGGTTCACTAATCATTTTTAGTACAGTGAAATTGTGTACTTTTCTGTCTTCTTTTGATACTTCCTTCATTACTCAATGTTTTTTCCATAGAATCTTTCAGTATTGAAACTTGAGGTTTGAAATATTTCTTTTTCTTTTTTTGGGGGGGGTCCTTTAAAGATTTATATTCCATCTTTATACTAAAATTATTATTATTTTCCTTTAGTTCTTTCACTTTAAGATATGAGCCTTTTTACTTTTTGGTTTTCTTTTTCTGGATCTTTGTACATTTCATTATGATATTTATTTTGTCTTCTAAAGCTGACATTTGAAATTTTCTATTTAGTTCTCTATTTAGTACTCTACTAATAAGACCAAGTTTCAAAGTGTCTTCTGATAGCTACAGTGATCTTTCCTTTGTTTTTTTTTTAAAAAAAATCATTGTATGGAGGCTTGTACAACTCTATAACAATCCATACATATATCCTTTGTGTCAGACACATTTTTTCCATATGTTGCCATCATTGTTTTTCCGTTTTTTTTTAATTGGGGGGGGGTCCTATACTCTTATCACAATCCATACATATGTCCATTATGTCAAGCACATTTGTACATTTGCTGCCATCATTATTCTTAAAATATTTTCTTTTTACTTGAGCCCTTGGTATCAGCTCCTCATTTTTTGGAGGGGAGGGGCATCACTGCTTTCTGGTGGGAGTGGGAAAGCTCCTCATTTTATCCCATCTTTCTCTGCTCCCTCTCCCTCATGAACCCTTGATAATTCATAAATTAGTATTTTTTCATGTATTGCATTGTCCATTGTCTCCCTTCACCCACTTTTCTGCTGTCTATCCATCAGCGAGGGGGTTATATGTGGATGCTTGTAATCTGTTACCTCTTTCTACCCCATCCTCCTTTCACCCTTCCAGTATCACCAATCTCACCACTGGTTCTGAAGGGATCATCTGTCCTAGATTCCCTGTGTTTCCACTTCATATCTGTACCAGTATACATCCGCTGGTCTAGCCAGACTTGAAACATAAAATTGGGATCATGATAGTGAGGGGGGAGGAAGCATTTCAGAACTAGAGGAAAGTTGTATGTTTCATAGGTGCTATCCTGCACCCCAACTGACTTGTCAACTCCCCGCAACCCTTCTATAGGGGGATGTCGACTTGCCCACAGATGGGCTTTGGGTTCTCAATCTGTACTCCCCCTCATTCACAATGATATGATTTTTCATTCTTTTTTTCTTTAAATCATTTTATTGTGGGATCGTACCACTCATCAGAATCCATATATACATCCATGTGTCAAGCACATTTGTACATTTGTTGTCATCATCATTCTCAAAACAAGTGCTTTCTACTTGAGTCCTTGGTATTGACTCTTCATTTTTCCCCACTTTTTAATGCACTTTTGCTTTCTTCATAAATGATATCACTGGTGTGTTTTCACATCTCTTCAGTTTTTCCACCATTAGTTTTTGATACATCAAATTTGTTCTTAAGATGTTCTTGAAATTATAGGATAGACTCAAGGTCATATTTTCACTTTCAGGGATGAGTTTTACTTTACTTCAGCTTTAGCCTGAACTTACACACAAGCAATTGATGGTCTGCTCCACAGTCAGTCCCTGGCTTGGTTTTAGCTGCTGACAGGGAGCTTCCTCAGTATTTCTTTTCATCAGTGTAGTCAGTGTGGTTTCTGTGTTTCTCTCTGGAGAAGACCCTGTGTACAGTAGCCATTGTGCTGTTGGGAAAAAGTTATTTACTTGGAATCTATGGTTGGTATTATAAAATTCTATCATGCCTTCTCCAGCTTTGTTTCTATCACCAAAACCATATTGTCCAATACATTCCTTCCTCTTTGTTTCAAACTTTTCCTTTTCAATTGCCAATAAGTATCCATGCATACTGATTCCTTACTTGATCAATTTCAGATGGAAAACTTTGGTATAATTCTTTAATTAATTTCATCATTAGCTTTTGTGATTGGTACATAAATTTAAATAATATTTTTATTGATTTGATTTCCTACATTCCAAAAGACATTATTTTATCATAGATAGCATTGTACCTCAAGATTTATCTGGAAATGTCCTATATGGTGATCAATGAAATGCCATTTTATTGATTGTGTCTTCCCTGTATAGTAAACCATATGATTTTATGATTCAAAATAGCAAATACTAGTTTATTTGAGCTAAATACTGCCTACTGTTTTTATCTTTATGTATTCCATTTTACTTTTAATGATCTCCACTTTAATGAATTCTCTAGTTTTATACTTTTTACATTCAAAATTCCAATTATTAATTGATGTTTGATCCCTTTTCTTCTCAATGATGCTCTTGAAATAAGAACAATCATGAGGATATTACAGACCATGTGGTAATTATTTGTTAAATATAAGATCACTATGCACTGGAATCAACTTCATGACACAATAGCGATATCAACATGTTTAAGAGAAAATTAGGTCCAAAATATTTTCTAGGTGTGGGACACTATAATAAGGTCCAAACACTTTGAAATATAATTAGACAATTGTAATATTTAGGAAAAAAAGATGAAACTTTGGAAAAATTAGTGAGCATATTTTAAAACTGCCAAAATTTAAATTTAAATAGCACCTGTCCACATTTACTTGTCAACCTCTCTCACACTTCTGTGGTAGTTTCATAAGCATCACAATGTTAATTATTATTATTTTACAAAAACCTGGAAGGAATACCTAAAACTATGATATAGCAGATGTACCAAAACACCTTGATTAGTGGAGAAATAGTGGCAAAAATTTCATAAAAGACTTGAGTTATTTGAATGAAATATCACAAATAGATCAAGCAATGATTAAACTAATTAAATATAAAAAATTAGGTAAAAAGTATACAAAATATGAAACAGAAGTACAAAAGAGAAGCCACACGTTTAGTTAGATAAGTTTCAGTCATTTAACAGCAATCCATTGTACATCATAACAAAATATTTCCCAGACTTTTGCTACCCTAAAATTGTTAGGGTTGAGCTTGTTGTACTCACTCCATCAATTGTATCAATCCATTTTACGAAGTGCCCCTCCCTTTTTTCCTACCTAAGCCTTTACTTTACCAGCATAATATCCTTTGTTTTGAGACTGCTCTTTCTTGATAACATACCTTGCTTAAAGAAACTTTAAGGTTGTTGTGTATCCTTTACTCAGTATTTATTTTAAGAAATATTTATTTAATATATTTTAATGCAAATTTACATTGCTTTCTTAAAAGTACCTTCAGTGTCAATTTTACATTTCCCATCATTTATATTCTCTTTAGTTATTGAAACACCTATAGCTTTAGGATATTGATCTCACTATCTGGAAATCTAATGGGTTTTTGTTAAGGTTGATAATTGTACATAATTCCAGGTTCGTGTACAATTATTTTCAACCCATATGACTTACTGCTTCTTTCTTTTTTTTCTTTTCCTTTTATCACTTAATTGGGTAAGGCTTAGATATCATGGAGAGACCATCCTACATTTCTCTTTAAAATTAGCAGCTATGAAGTTGTCTCATTGTTTTTGGTAATTTGAAGATTTAAAAAATATGCTTTTATTGCATTTTTTAGACATTTTATTAAATGTATGTACACCATGTTAGCTCCTTATATGGAAATTTGCATACATACTATCCAAAGATAGGAGAGGGAATTTTGACTGTGTGAACAGACTCAATATTCCCACTCTTAACCTGCTTCCATTAATTCGGCGTCCTTGCCTCCCTTACATTCTCATCTTTGCTTTCAAGTAAGTCTTGGTCATTTGGTTCCCTATAGATTTTTCTTTAAGCTACACAGGATTTGTGGGAGGTAGTACTCATTTTATAGTTCAACCTATTATTTAACTAAAAGATAGATTCAGTTAAGACTTTAAAGGGTATCACTGGGAATTAGTTGCAGGGATTCCTCTAGTGCAGTGCTTCTCAACCTTCCGCATGCTGTGACCCTGCCATACAGTTCCTCATGCTGTGGTGACCCCCACCATAACACTATTTCCATCGCTACTTCATAAGTGTCATTTTGCTGCTGTTCTGAAACTTCTTACAAATATCTGATATGCAGGATGTATTTTCATGGTTAAAATTTAACCTAATTAAAGCATAGTGATTAATCACAGAACCTATATGTAATTATTGTGAAATAGCTATTTCTAATTGCAAATAAATGGAATTTCATCTTGAAACATGGTGATGCATGGGTAATAATCTTAATAGAACAACAGTAAACTACATTACTACATTTTGCAATGTCAGTGCAAAGTGAGATAGCTACTTTCTCACCAGGTCTGATTATCTGCATGTGGGCAACCCACTTGGAATCTTACAGCGGTGTGGAAATACGATTTTCCGATGGTCTTAGGTGACCCTTGTGAAAGGGTCACTTGACTCCTAAAGGGGTTGAGATACACAGGTTGAGAATCACTGCTCTAGTCTCTACTAGTTCAATACGTCTGACCTTTTATATTTTGTGGATTAGAGTTTTGCTCTTAGTTGGCCGCTTTCAACTTGTTAAGATTTCAGACTCCTGGGATCTTACCAAGCAGACTAGAATGTAGGAAATAAACTTTATAGACATTTTGTGCCCACTGACAGAGTTGTCCCATGAGGTTATTTGCTCAACTAGTAGCCTGTGTGAGCCCATTGTCACAGTCTCTGTGTTAGACTACCTTGTTGAGGATCTTCCTCTTTTTCATTGATGTGATCTTCTTTTCTATTTTTTTTTTGGGGGGGGGTGCATCACTGCCGTGGTGGGAGTAGGAAGCCCAGCCTTGCTCCTGGAGAGCTGCTGCTGGATTTGAACTGCCAAGCCAGTGGACCGCAGTCCCGCACACAACCACTATGCCACCAGGGTTCAGCCGATGTGATCTTCTTATATTTCACCAATGCCCTATTTCATCACACATGATGCCTTTTCCAAGGAGTAATCTCTCCTAATAACACACTCCAAGTGCACGAGACAGAATCTCACCTTATTGCTTGTAAGGAGTATAGATTTGTTGTTGCTGTTGTTGTTCTTGTAATCCCTGGTACATTCAATATTCTTTGCTAGCTCCATTGTTCGACAGTCTCAACTCCTCTTGAGTTTTTTTTTAGTCTTTATACAGCATTGATATTCAATGAAGGCAATTAAAAATACCTTGATTTTGTTCAAGCACACATAAATCCTCACAGCAGTTTCTCAGCTCTTTAATATACTAAATGCATTTTGTGCATCGCGTTTGCCTAATACAACATATTCTTTGATTTCTTGACAGCTGCTCTCATTAGTTTTGATGGTTAATCCAAGTAAAATGAAATCCTTGACAACTTCAATATTTTCTCTTTCTTGTGATGTATATTAGTCTAGTTGTGGGGATTTTATTTTCTGTATGTTGAGTTAAGGTATCATATAAAGAAAAAAACTCTGAAACTTGTATTCTTTTAACTTCATTAAACACTTAAAGTCCTCTTTACTTTCAGTAAGCAAGATTGTTTCTTCTGCTTACCACAGGTAGCTAATGAGCTTTCCTAAAATCCTGATGACAGATTATTTTTCACATATCCCAGTTTCTCAAGGTTTGCTCCGTTTTCAGTAAAATAAATATGGTAAAAGGATACAACCATGACATATACTTTCCTGATTTGAGCCATATCTCTTTGTTCTATTTGAGTGACTGTTTACTACTCTATGTAGAGATTCTTTATGAATGCAATGAAATGTTCCTTGGAGTGCACAAAATATGCATATCTGCACATCAATTGCCCACATGGCTGTCTTTTAAATGTATTGACATGGGCAAGTGGGTGCTTTCAGAATTGCATAAGTTTGTTAAGATTGATATTCTGTCAGTTGCTAAAATGTTGTTTTTCACTGATGCCTATAATGCAAGTCAGACATTTCCCTTTAGTCCCATCAGTTTGTGATCAAATTCTGCCTCTCAAAATCATTGAATATGGTACTTTTGTTTTTCTGTCTTCCAGTGACTCTGTCATCCATTTTCATATTTAAAAAAATTAAGTTTTATTGATATATAGTTAATTCACATTCCATACAAGTCAATGTTTTAATCATATTAAAAAGGTTGTGCAATCCTCACCACAATTTTCTTAATTCATGTCCTCATTATTATTAACTCTCTATTACTCCTCAACTTCCATTGCCATGGCACTAAGCAACTTTTAATATACTTGCTATCTCTATAAGTTTATATTTCCTGAACTTCATATAAAGAAAACTACTTCCCCCCTCCAAAAAAAAACCCAACAACCATAACAAAATAAAACACAAAATATCCCTGAATAATTCAATGCTTTACCATCTTAGGTACCCTTGAGCCAATTATGATCCGTAGCAACTTTATGGATAACAGAAAAAAATCATGTCTGGTCCCAGGAATCATCTCATTTCTTCCTATTCTTGAGCTCATTGTTGTAACCACTATTTCAGTCATCTCCTTGAGGTCCTTCCTCTTTTTCACTGTCTCTCTACTTTACCAAACATGATGTCTTTCTCCAGGGGATAATCTTTCCTGATAAAATGTTAGAAATAGTTTGCCTGAAGTCTCACCATAGTTGCCTCAATGAAGAATTCTGGTGATACATCTTGAAAGTCAGAATTGTTTCTTTCTTTGGCAGTCCAAGGTGTGGTCAGTATTCTTTGTTGACACCTCAATTCAAAGACACCAATATGTTGGTCTTTCTGATTGATATCTGACTTTCTCATGTACATGACACAATTGAAAATACCATGGGTGGTGTCTGGCATGCCGTTGTTCTCAAAGTAATACCCTTCCTTCATCCCTAGAATCCTTCAATATTACAATTCCAGGTTTGAATTTTTCCTTGAGCTTAAGGAAAAACCCTTCAGATTTTTCAGCTTGACTTATGCTGTTTATTCCCTTTAGACTTTCTAATTCCAGATCTTTGTCCATTTCAATATAATCTTTACTTTGTTTTTTTAGTTGCCATTTGAAATGATCTTTTCAGCTCCTTTATTTAATCCCCTTCTTCCATTTTCTTTAGTTACTGTATTTCAAGAGCAAGTTTTGAAGTCAAGTTTGGCTTTTGCTTCCTTTATTGTCATATTAATGACAGCTTACTTGCTTTATTTATGATATGCTTTGTGTATGATAATCTTGATGTCATCCTCTAACCAACCATGTGTTCAATGCATCACATATCTTCTTGAGAGGGTTTTAAAATTTAGGTGGATGCACTCAGGTTATCTTTTGGCTAGCATTAACTTGTTTTATTTTTGTTTAGTTTCCTCCTCAACTTGTATATAAGCGAGTGATGGATTTTTCCACACTCAGTAGCCAGGATCATTTTGAGTGATGTGATTGTATTTCTCCACCACCTTTTCCATATATATATATATGCTTATTCCATCTCAAAAAGTTCATTCATTTCATTCATTGAGTATTGCTTATGTTGTTTAAAATATATTTGCCTCAGAAAAATGATTGGTCTCACAAACTTCTAACGAGAGATCTCCTGTATCATTTCTATTATTCAGGTCATATTTTACAACTATAGTCTATTCCTCCTTGTTTTCAATTTTTGCTTTATGATCACCATTAATTATTAACGCATCTTGATTGCATGCTTGGTTTTTCTCATGCTGAAGAATTTGGGAGACTGCTTCTATTCACAAATCTTTGGCATTAGTTAGAACATAGATGTGAATAAATGCATTAACTGTACTTCTGTGTAGGCACAAAAACATTATACTATCACAGACAGAATTGTACTTCAGAATAAATATTGAAGTGCTATTTTAATGATAAATATGACATTTATTTAATAATAACTGTATTCTAATAACTGTACAGGAGAAAAAAATGACATTGAATCCTGGAACACTAGATGCTCATAGAGTAAAAGATAAACAAATGTGAATGCATGAACAAATTTCCATAAGGCTTTTGAGCATGATACAAAAAATTTTATCTCAATGACTTCTTTTTATGAGGGTGAATAAAAGTTTAAGGGGTCTAGTTCCAAGTTTTCTTTTCTTTTATGTAAATGTTCTATGTATCATGAATAAACTCTAAGCTGGCCAAATTGACACAAATCCATCACAATATAGTTATTATTGTCTATTTAGTGTCTCTCCTTGTATGTTAGCTCTTTTTCTTATTTTTATCATACTTCATATCGCTGTGGTACTCAGAGCCTTTTCAGAGTGGTTTCACAAAAAAAAAAAAAAAAAAAAGAGAAAGAAAAGAAAAGAATGTCTCCAGGTCATTTTGTTCAAAAAAAATGTAACAGGTTCCTTAGGCTTTCTGGGATAAGCTTTGTCTACCTTTGCTTTCTGAACTGTTGTTGACAACTAGAAAATAAATAAATGAACAAAATGGTTTGGTTGAACTGATTGTAGTGATGAACAGGGTACCTTCTCCAGGGGAGTATGGCCGTGGGCCTGCTGCAATGAGGATGGATTTAAAACCTGGAACTTTATCTTACCTGCAGCGCTTGTTGCCTGTCAGAGTGAAGACCAGATGATTATTTTCCCTGACCCTCTCAGCTGCTTCCCAGGCCTTCTGCACACCTCTGCGCACTTGGAGGAGGCATTATGCCTATGGCTGGATTAACCTCATTTTTTCTTGTATCTTAAAAAAAGAGGATATCAAATTGGCAAAAGCTTCTTTGGTTACGTTTCTATTCTATCTATCTTTTGGAATGCAATTGCTTTCGACTGCTTTCAGGGACATTGCAGAAGGGAATTTTCATTTCAGATGATTAATATAAGCAGTTTCTTCCTAACAACTAAGTCAAAAATTAATACACAAAGGCACTTCCTTTGTATTAAGTTTGCAGCAGGTTGGGGACAAGAAAAAGTAATCAAATCTTCTTATGAACATACATGAATCACTTTGCGTCCTTCTGGCTAAGAGCAAGTGTGGTAACATATATGTAATATTCAAATATGTGAGAAGATAAATAATTTTGGTTAAAGAACAACAAATAATGTTAAATTATAATTGGAACAACTAAAAAGTGCATCTGCAAATGAATACATTCATTCGGTATCTTGGGGCAGCTTATCAATAGACTACTCCTCATCTGTGGTCTTGGATAGAATTGTCAATCATTCATTCCCAGAATTGGTAAATTGGCTATTAGTCAATTAAATAAAAATGGAATTAATTCCACAACGAATTTCTGAATTACTCTACTAATAAATGTTTAATATTCATATAATCTATTGGATCATTAGTTCATGCCCAGTCTTAAACTTGATCTAAGACATAAACCCTCTATCTTTTGTTTCTTGGCTGTCTAATTGTGTTGAACTCTTTTCCTTCTTCTGTGTGTGACTGAGGCATATTCTTTATTGTTAAAGTTATCCGTTGTGCTAGGCATTTTAATTTACTTTCTTAAACTTTTAACCAAGGACTATTTCAATTCGAACGAGCATACTTTATCACACTTTTTCAGATGATTACATTTTCTCTTTGAAGTTTTTTTTATGCTCCTGAAGCATATGAATATTTCCCCTCTAGTTGTAGCTTACCAAACATAACATTGAAGTCTTCCAGAAATTATTCTTGTATAATTTGGGGATTTGGGTCAGTGACTGACTGTAGTTCAAGAAGTGTATAATATTGTGAAATATCTACTACATATCATCAAATATGAACCATATTCAATAATCTTATTAATAGGACATGCAACTTATGCTAACATAAGTTAAATTTTGTTAACTTATGTTAACAAAAATGATTGTAATATATAACAATTACTATATTTGGAGAGTGCTGAATGTGTGCTATGTGTAAGGAAAGAATATCCACTCCTTTCCCCACACTATTTTTCAAAAAGTGGTGAGTGGCATAAACACCATTGTTGTGGTTCTGTTGCATTTAAGGGTAAGAGGAGAATCATTTTTATTGTATGTGTCTGCATATTCTATATATTTATATGTTTTAAAAAGAATCCCATTGAAGTTAAAAGTTTATAATTCCATAAATTATTTTAACAGAATTCCCAACTCTTTTCTGTTTCTTATTTATTCTCAATGTGATGATGAATAATGATGTTCACATGTTTATTAATTAATGGAATTGAGACAGACATTCTATTTTCCAATTTTTTTCTGTCTTCTTTTGTCATTGGTTATCTTTCACAAGCATGTGAAAATCATGACGCATTGCTGGGCAGTCAAAGAGAGCTGTTAGCTTATTATAGACCTAGATTATCCTTACTAAAAGAAAAATATAAGGCAAACTCCACCTTCTACTAACTTTCCTCTTGATGTCTCTGCCAATGAAGAAAATAGCAACTAACAAAATTTAGAAATGCAGTAAACAGAATATTCAGACACATAGTAGTTCAGTGAAATAAAGAGCATAAATAGCATGTATACACACACACACACACACACACACACACACACACCAGGGCTACTAGTCCAGCAGGTGTTGGAAGTTTCAAGACACCCAAGAAATTAGAAACACTGAGAAGTATGTCACTGATATACTTTCATCCTAAGGCATTTGATTTCTAAACTCTTATAGCATTAAAGATTAAGGAGTCAAGAAAAGTGCTGAACTTGATAGACTATAAACATTGGCAATTATTTTGATTGGTAAATCAGGAGTTTTCTACTACCCATAAAGAGCTACTATCTCAAAAACCCACAGTCAATTTTCCCCTGCCATGTCCTACAGGGTCACTATGACCTGACATAGAATGGATGGTTGAGAGAAACTCACTATGGGAAAAAGGAAGTAAATATAAACCAAGAAGGAAGAGCACAGTGAATTTGATATTCTACAAAATCATGTTCCACAAATTATAACTCAATTTTCGATCACCCTTTTCCATTTCTTTCTCTTATCTCATTTTTCCCTCTCGCTCTTGGTTAATCTTTATTCTTTCAAATATGATTCCTATATTGGTAATTTAATACAGTGTGATAGTAAGTGAAAATATCGCTACAGAACATTAAAAATATTTGAAAACATCTAAATATGAAGCTATGGTTTCTCATAATAACTTCTATCTAGGTCTATACGAAGCCATTGTTACTGTGTCTCTATAATTCATCACTCTTCTAGTTACAACATATAAAAACAGGAATTGGGGCATCCTCTGGTTCCATGTTCTCGAAGCTGTGAGAGCCAGATCTGGGAGAGCAGCATCAAAGCTGTAGGGTGAAATTATCCCATTAGAAGTTTCATAGAACAGCCCTTGCTCTTCTTTATGAATAAGCAGGCAACTTTTGTGATGGAAGAAGAACAAAATAGTTAAAGTTTCTCACCAATGAAGTTTTTAAAAATAATTTTATTGGAGGTTTGTACATAGCTTATCACAATACATAAATACATATACTGTGTCAAGCATTTTTGCATGCCTGCTGCCATCATCACTCTCCAAATATCTGCTTTTCCATTTGAGCCCTTGATATCAACTTCTCATCCCTTTCCCTCCCAAATCCCCCCTGCCCCAGCACCCTCAATACTTTATAAATTATTATTATTTTTTCATATCTTCAACTGTCTGATGTCTCCCCTCACCCACTCCTCGGATGTCCGTCCTCCAGATAGGAGGTTATGTGTAGATCCTTGTGATTGGCTCCCCCTCACTCCCCAGCCTTCCCTCCACACATCCAGCATCTCCAACTCTCACTACTTGTCCTGAGAAGTTCATCTGTCCGGAGCTCCCCAAATTTCCAGTTCCCATCTGTACCAATATACTTTTTGCAGTCCAGTTGAATTTGTAAGGTAGAATTGGGATCATGATTGTTTGGGGGAGGAAGCCTTTAAGAACTAGAGGAAAATTGTATATTTCACCTCTAATTCACTACAACCTGCCTGGTCTGCGACTCTTCTATAAGGAAGTATTCAATTGTCCATCAATTGGCCTTGGGTCCCCATCCTGTTCTCCCCGTCATTCGTAGTGAGTGATTCTTATTCTTTGATGCTTGAGACTTTCTTCCTTCAATCCCTCATGGTCATACAGGCTGATTTGCTTCTTCCAGCTGCTTTGTTGCTTTTGCACTAGATGGTGGATTTGTTTATCATCAAGTCTTTAAGATCCGAGATGCTTTATAATTTGGTAGCTGGGCACCGTCAACTTCCTCCACTCTATATGCTCCTGCATCCATTTGTCTTCAGTGATCATATCTGAGGGTGGGCACATAATGATAGGATTTTGGTTATTTTATGGCTGATACCTGATTCTTTCCACACCTCATGGTCGCACAGGCTGGTGTGCTCCTTCTATGGTGGGCTTTGTTGCTCCTGAGCTAGATGGCTGCCTGTTTACCCTCATGTCTTTAAGACCACTGATGCAATATCTTTTGATAGCCGGGCACCATTAGCTTTCTTCACCACTGTTGCCCCCACGTGTTCTCAGTGATCGTCTCAGGAAAGTGAGCACACAGTGATATGTTTTTTTCCTGTTTGATGCCTGAGAACTGGTCCTTTCGACAACTTGTGGCCACACTGGCTGGTGTGCTTTTTCAGTGTGGACTTGACTACTTCTCAGCTAGATGGCCATTCTTAATCATTTTACATAGTAAGCCACGTGTTTGTCCTATGACCTACTAGGAGTACACCTTTGGAATTCAAAAAGTACAGTCACCATAACCTTCTTAGCTGACTCCTTTGCCTTGAGTTTCAAGGCAGATACCCTAAGAGACCACTGTTTTCATTGAACTCTTTCCATGGAAACATTCTAACAAGACTAAGATAAATATTTTATTGTGAGAACTTGTCTGCAGTCACAGACTGATTGCAGACACACTCTTTATAAAACATTATTTTACTCATTTTATTGGGGATCATGCAACTCTTATCATAATCCATCCATCCATCCATTGTATGTCAAGCACATATGTACATTTGTTGCCCTCGTCATTCTCAAAGCACTTGCTTTCTAGTCTCTCTAGGGTTCTGCCTTATGGATTACAACTCAGTGTAAGAAAACAAAGTCTCAAAATTGTCCCAATTGACAGACTCGTGATACATAAAGATTGAAATCGTTCAGGATTTCACCTCACTCAGCTCCACAATTAACACTCTCAGACGCAGTCGTCGCTAAATCAAATGGGGTATTGCAATAGACACATCTATGGAACCAAATTAAGCCCCTGCTGCACCACCGTTGACCGTGGATCATGGGTGTGAATACCCTTGCAGCCATGTAGAATGTGTTGGAAAGTGGATTGGTGCAGATGCAGGTAGGTTGCAATTAGCACCCTATCATCTGATCTTTTTAATGATCCATTTAAATTTGTTCTGGTTTTTAATATTTTCTCCTGTCTTTTTGATTGAGGTTTTAACTTGCTTAACTTTGTTATTCTCATTATTTTTTTTTAAAAATCCTTTTCCATGTAGAAATGCAAGTTTGATGAATCTATAGCGAGAGTGGTTGCATCAAGGTTTCCTTGGGTGTATGGCCGGGGAAGTTGGGGGAGATGAAGAGCTAATAATGTTGACTACAAGAATGAAGAAAATGTTGGGAAACATTTTGTGGAGATGATTATACAATTCTCCTTGATGTCATTGAATCCCTGACTTGTAAAATACAGGAGTTACAGGTCAGGAAAACTGTTGGGAAAACACATCACTGCCATCAAGTTGATGCTGACTCACAGAGAGCGTACAGGGCAGGGCAGAGGCATCTCTCTGAGATTCTGCCACTGCCTCTAGAAGGAAATAAAACACCCGGTCTTTCTCCTGAAGACTGGCTGGTGGATTTGAACAGCTGACCTTGAAGATCAGATCTCCTAATGTGTTAACAAATATGAAACTATGGTGTACCTGATCAAAACCATGCTGTTTAAACTGCCTCTCATACCTTTGAAAGCTCAACAATGATTTTTGGGGGCAGAAGATGAATTGAGGTTGTTGAATGACGGTGTGGGTGAGGAATATTGAAAGTACCATGGGTGACCAGAAGAACAAATAAATCTGTCTTGAAAGAAATAAAGCCACTCTCACCAGGTGTCCTCTAGGGTGACAATGCCTTTAAACCCTGCTTGGCAATCTCTCACGTAACACTGTGATGCCCCGGGAAGCAGGGCAACCTGGAAGTCCAACTACTTCCTTAAAATAATCCAACTTTTGGATGATTATCCAAAATGCTTCATCATTGTTGCAGACAATGTGGACTCCAAGCAGATGCAGCAGAACTGCATGCCTCTCTGCTGGAAGGCCGTGATGCTGATGGCCAAGATCACCGTGATGGGCAAGGCCATCCGAGGGCACCTGAAGAACAACCCGGTCCTGGAGAAACCTGCAGAACAACCCAGCTCCTTTATGAGGGAACGTGGGGTTTGTGTTCACCAAGAAGGACCTCACTGAGATCACGGACATGCTGCTGGCCAACAAGTTGCCAGCTACCGCCAGTGCTGGTACCATCGCCCCATGTGAGGTGACTGTGCCGCTCAGAACACGGGCCTGGGTCCTGAGAAGACCTCCTTCTAGGCTCACCACAAAGATCTCCAGAAGCACCATTGACATCTTGACTGATGTGCAGCTGATCATGAGTGGAGACAAAGTGGGTGCCGGCGAAGCCACCCTGCTGAACATGCTAAACATCTCCCCCTTCTCCTTTGGCTGATCAAGCAGGTGTTTGACATGGTAGCATCTACAACCCAGAAATGCTTGACAGCACTGAAGAAGTTCTGCACACCTGCTTCCTGGAGGTGTCCGCAATGTTGCCAGCATTTGCCTACAGATTGTCTACCCAACTGTCGCCTCGGGTGCTCCATTCAATCATCATTGGGTTCAAGCGGGTCTTGGCTCTGTCTGTGGACTGAGGACACTTTCCACTGGCTGAAAAGATCCGTCTGCATTTGTGGCCACTGCTCCTGTGGCTGCCGTCACCACTGCTGCTGCTCCTGCTGCTTCAGCCCCAGGCCAAGCAGGAAGCAAAGGAGGAATCAGAAGAGTTGGAAGAGGACATGAGGTTTGGTCTCTTTGACTAGTCATCAACCAGCATCCCAAGCAGCCAGTTTTATTTGTGAAACAAGGAAATACGAAGACTTAGTTCTTTCAGAACAAGCAAACAAAGAAATAAAGCCAAATTAATTCTTAAAAATAAGGATGGAGAGACTTCCTCTCACATAATTTGGGCACATGTCAGGGAAAAACAGGATCTACTGTGTGGTAAAGCAGAGTCAGTAAAAAGATGGATTGATTCCATGGCTACACTGTTGGGTTTAAGCACATTTTTGAACATGGCACAAGAGCAGACTATCATTTGTGCTATTGCATATTATACCTAGGCTAATGGCACCCAAAATGACGATTTCAGTGCAGATCTCTAAATATTGCTTTAAGTTTTTATTTAGTTAAAAATGCTATTTCATTAAAATGTAAGAGGATAGGTTAATATATGGAGACAACAACTAGTTTAAGGATTACAGCAGGGGTTACAGCAGGGGAGGTGGGGGAGATGGAGTCAGGTGTAGATAATTTAACAATATCCTTAGCTAGTAAAAGTAAAACGTTTGAAAGTAGATCATTTAGATTCTCCTGTGGATTTTCCATCCTTCCATCCTCTCTCATCCCTGAACTTCTGTTGTTGGATGACCTTCCTTCATTTGCAATCCAGGATTCTGTATATATTCTTGTTGCTTTCAACAACTTGCTTATAACCCATTTAATCCGCTAACAAAAACAGCAAAATCTATTGAGAAAAACAAAAAGAGCACATGTATTTTTTGCAATAGTTACAGATACCTATTATGGACAAACCTTAGCTTACTGAAGGAATGTGTTTTATTTTCTAGAACAAACTTAGGAAATGGATGCCAACATTTGCATCATATCATTCAATGCAGCAAAAATATAAAGCTAAAAGAAAGCAGCGAATTTTCCCTCATTAAATGAAATGGATCTCCATTCATCTTGATACTGTTAAAATTATTTTATTGGGACTTCATATAATTCTTCTCATGATCAATTGAATGAAGTCTGGATTAGCTCTTAATAAAACGGTTTGGAAAACATTGATTGAATCAGGCATGTTTGTACATATGTTGCCTTCATTTTTTTCTAGACATTGACCTCTATAGAGTCCTTGGTGTCAGCTCCTTTTACTACCCCACCTTATAATCCCTTGATAGAGTGTACATTGTTATTGTTTTTGTCTCACAATGTCCGCTGTCTCCCTTCCCCCATGTTTTCTGCTTTTCTTCCCCATGCAGAGGGACGTATGGTTATGTGTCGATCATTGAGATCAATTCCCCCTTTCTCCCTTCCTCGCTCCTCTCCCCCATACCTTTCTGTTCCTGCATTCTGTGTGTAGTGAGCTCCCATCTCTGATCTATATCTTTGTACGTGTTCCAGTCTAGTCTGAATTGAGAAGCAGCCCTGAAGTCATGGTAGTGGAGGTGGGGAAGCCTCATGAAAAAGAGGAATATAGTGTGTTTCAGTGATGCTTTCTGCACCCTGGTGACTCATCCCTTCCCTGTGGCCACTCTGTGTAGGATACTTTTTTGTTGCATGATACATAAAGATTCTTTTTTAGAAAGAGTATTATTATTTCCAGGGCACACTCATGCAACTAGGAAATCCACAAAATGCATCTGGCTATAAAACAGCAGCAGCAACAACAAAGAAACAAGCTCACTGCCACCGAGTTGAGTTGGACTCTGGAGACCTGTAGGACAGGGTAGAACTGCCTCTGTAGATTTCTGACTCTTTCCAGAAGCAGAGCGACCAGTGGCTCCAAACTCTTGCTTGTGTGGTTTGCAGTCCACTGTGTGCCCACGGAGCCCTGGAGGCTTAGTGATTACCAGGTCTGTCTGCGATCCCCAAGGTCTGTGGTTTGACAACGCCAGAAATAACCTTGTAAGGTGACTCTGAGTCAGTATTGATCCAATGGTAGTGAAACCTGATTATACTATATTATCATTTCATCTATAAACATTTATATTCACCTTCGAAGGAAACATTTGGTTCAAAAACTTAAACCTGAAGTTTAAGTAAGAAAACTTTCATTCAAAATTCCAGACTTCCTTCAAGTCCAAATATACTTTTAATATTTTGTCAATGAATGATGTCTTAGAAAGATTACTTAGTCAATTGAAGATTTCAAATTCTTGTTGAAGCTCTATGAATGGCATACATCCTTCAACTCATAAATATCTAAATAATTATAACCATTGTATTTCATTAGAAAATATGGACCCTTTAAATTAAAATTTGAATACCTATTATAGTCCCAGTTGTATAGGTTTAATTTGAATATTTTACTGTAATGTAAATGCTATCAATACTTTTATTTCTTTGCAATGTAGACTCCATCATTATTTGATATTAAAGGGACACTCCAATTTCCTTTTAGGTTTGTTCTATGACAGTCTGAAAATGTGTGAAACTTGCTCAGGATGTATTGCTTGTTTTATAAGAAAATTGAGTGATCTTAAATTTTTAAAGTATAGGCATATTCCAAGCTACCAGATACTCATTAATCTGTAACATTTATCTTTCCTTTTTGGGGCATTCAGGAATTTTAGGACAGAAGAACTTGCTAAGAGGATGTTAAAATGCACATGGAAAAGAAAGAACCATATAATCCTAAATGTGGGTTTTAGAACTGGCACAAGGGTATTACTGAATAAGAAATGCACATTTTGCATATTATATATTATCCTTTCAGATACCTTTGAGAATTTATGACTATGATTTTTAAAAATCTCTTGGCATGTAAAATATTACAAGTATTCTTAATGACTTTTTCTCTATGTACCCACCTGTATTTTTTAATAAAATGCCAGAAAAGGTGCACATACACTTATGAGTCAAAGGAAATTAAAGATTTGACCATGAAGAAAAATCTTGCATGCTCAATGTAAGAAATATGTAATGTCTTTTATTATTTAATATGTCATAAAGAAGAGTTATTTGACTCTCACCACTTACAAATAGCAGTTAACTGTAAAAGTGTGATTCATAAATCATTAAGGTTTCCAACAATGAGAGTCATAATTCTTCAGTAATCAGTAGCCAGTTATATAGCTATGTCAAATGGACTCATGCTACATACAATACAATTTTAAATTGTGAAGCAGTGATCTTTTTTTAAAAAAACAATAAAGTGTTTTTCCTCCCACTTCTCTGTTGGTTAATTTTAAAATATACTTTACACCATATTATAATTGTTATATTTTCTTCTTACATGATAAAAAGCTCTTAGATTTATACACATGTAGATTTTTTTTCTGCATCACTGCCTTGGTGGGAGTAGGAAGCCCAGCCTTGTTCCTGGAGAGCCAACGCTGGATTTAAACAGTCAACCCTGTGGGCCGCAGTCCCACACACAGCCACTGTGCCACCAGGGCTCAGCTACACACATAGATTTTCAATTAAAATATTCTTTTCTGTAAGTACATAATATTCCCTCATGTGGACATATTGCAATTCATTTATAAAATATTGTGTGAACTAGTGAATAGTTATGATGTTTTCCATTTTTATTGGTGTTAGTACTATCCCAGATCTGGTAGTCTGGATTATGCATTGGGGAACTAATAACACGGTCAGCAGTTCAGAACCACCAGCCATTCTGTGGGAGAATGATCAAACTTTCTGCTCCTATAGTGTTTTTGGAGTCTCAGAAATCCACAGGGCCATCTCTACTCTGCTCTGTTTGCTTGCTCTCAGTCAGTCAAGTCACTGCAGTAAGTTGGTTTTTGTGTGAAGAATCAATATTTTACTCCATGTATGATTATTTCCATAGGATCAGTTCTTTGTAGTAAATATAATAAATTTTTGTAATATGGTCATAGATATTATAAAATTATAAAGCACAGATGCTAGTTATGAATATATATCACAAGGCAAAATGCCTTTCATATCTTTTGGTACATATTGATTGATATTCCAAATGCATCCATTGACTCATATTTCCGAATTACTCTCAACACTGTGTGTTGTCACAGCAGTGAATGAAAATGGCCTATTCCAGATTTAAATGTTAGATCAAAAATATTTTAACTGGAGTTTATTCCTTCTTATAGCCATTTCTTCATTTAGAGCTAAAATTAACATGAGATAAAATATATTACATCTTATTTACTATTATTTAGTATTTTAAATTAACTAATATTATTTTTAAAAATCATTTTATTGGGGGCTTATACAACTTTTACCACAATCTATCCATCCAGCCATTGTATGTCAAGCATGTATGTCCATTTGTTTCCCTCATCATTCTTATAGGGTTGCTATGCATCAGAAGAAACTCAATGCAAGTGAAGGATTTAGATTTGGATTATATTTTATTCCAGTGAGAAAAATATTATTTATATATTTTTATGCATTTTTCTCCACTGGGATATTTATTAACCCCACTCCAGATAATTTTATTGACTTAAAATTCACATATCATGCATGTCCATAAGTTAAATTATTCTTTAAAAGGGTTGTATATTCATCATGACGGTCAGTTCTCGTGCATCCTTCCCCTACTTCTTATAGATTTAGGGAAGTCTTGATGGCTTGAGGTTTACATGCTGGACTGTTAACAGCAAGATCAGATGTCTGAAAGCTCCTGACACTTGCAAGGGAGAAAGAAGGGCTTTCTACCCCATATTGCTTTTGTCTGAGAACTCACAGGAGATGTTCTACTCTGTGCTAAAGAGAGGTGACATCGATTTTATGGCAGGAAGTTTGTTATTTGGGGTTTTATAGATTTATAAAGCTATTACATCTTCACAGATATTAATTATAAAACTGTGAACTATATTTTATATTTGTTTTCTCCTTTCAGTAATGTGTCTATCAGTATTGTGCATTCTATGTTCTTAAAGTATTTTATAATCTAAAAGCACACATGCTATTTATTGACTTACGTAATAGTTATTTTGCTCTTATTTCCTAGGAGTTTCTTTCCTTTGCAAAATTTTTCTTTTAATCCATCATATTTTCTTCCATATTACCAATATTTCAAATTTGCCTTAACATTTTAAACTGATGCCAAAATATATTTTTCTGTATTTGTTAAAAACAGAAATATTAAATGTTATTTAATACCTTTTGTTTTGTAGTAGAAAATGCTTCTACATGATCAAAATTTTTAAATATGACAATGTCTTATTTCTTTTTTTGGGGGGGGGGAATCTCTGCCCTCTGGTGGTCGTGGGAGCTACCCAGCCTTGCTCCTGGAGAGCTGCTGCTGGATTTGAACTGCCAAGCTCATGGGCCGCAGTCCCGCACTTAACCACTATGCCACCAGGGCTCAGCCCACCAAAGTCTTATTTCTAAAGTTAGACTAATTGGACTTATGGAACTGTAGTTGGGTGCTTGGCTGCTAATCAAAAGGTGGCCATTTCAAACCCAGCAGTCCCACCATTGGAGAACTATGTGGAAGTCAGCCCCTGTAAAGATTTACAGTCTTAGAAATGCTTTGGGGGCAGATCTACTCTGTTGTACCGGGTTGTATCATGTTATAATCAACCCCAAAGAAGTGCAGGCCATGTGTTTATTTATTTCAATGAACCTCTTATCACAGACACACTATTTCCTTTAAAACTTCATGCTAGGACTCTGCCCATCTTCTGTCACACTGCCTCTAATGCTCTCACAGGACTCTCATTTGGGGGACCTGAAGATGAAGTCTGATAAGCTATATTGCCTTTCTGTCTTCTCTTGTCACTTTCGACACTGATTGACCCTATCTGGCTCCAGGAAGTAGTAATACACTGTTATAGTCTTCGTTTTTCATTCCTTCCTTTGAGACAAAATAAAGCAATCATGAACCTATTGATAAAAAACTGAACTACTGTCTCTGTGGGCAAAATACAAAACTGCAAGGACACCTAGTACCAGGATTTTCTTCCTTCTGAAGTGCTTACATGCATGAATTTTACTCTAGTATTTGACATTGTTATATTCACCATAATCAGTGTATTCAGAGAGATATTTATCAATGATTTTCCAGGAGGCAAAGGAACCCGATAAATTTGGGACTTTGTTTTAAAATATTAACCAAGTCAAATGATAGCATATTGCAGAGGAAGTAGTATAATTGTGCTTATGGTTCTATTCCTGAAAATGTTAGCTGCAGGGATTAATGGTAATTTTCTAGTGGTTTCACTTACTGCAGAAAACACCAGGACACTTAACTGGGGTTAAAAATAACAACTCAACTTTTCATTTGGCTCTTAGAACCGTTTTTTATTGATCAGTTCGAAAAATTGTGACAAGTTTCAGAGTAAAATTAGCTTGCTAATAGCAGGTGGTGTGCAACTGATTGCAATGTCGGGCAACCTTGTGCGCGCCAGACAAGATCTCTGCTCCACACGGCTTTCTGCGGTTCAACTTTCAGATGTGGCTCTCCAAGACTTTGCTCTGAAGGGCCTCTCAGTGGACTCCAGCCATCAGATTTTTTGATAGCATCTATATGCAGGTTAATGACATTTTTCCATTCAAGGATGTCATCACTGCAGGGAGTCAAAATTGCTTGGGAGGCGAGACCAGTGACAGCCAATATTGTTATAGGTTCACTAATATTCAGTGTGTCTTCCTGACCTTGCTTATCTGTCCTGTCCTTTCCTGGCATGTCCGACATTTCGGAAAATACTTCTGATTCTGCATGCTGAATCTATTTTCCCCGCATTTCAGACTACTCTGACCAGCAGGATTGTAGGATTGTGAAACTTCTGTTTCACCTGTTGGTTATAGCTTTCTTCATCTTAACCAGTGACAAAATTGCCTTTCAGATTCTAATTTCTCAGTGACAGTGCACTTTCTTGAGATTCTGCAAATCATTAATTAAAATTCTGCAGTCAACTTTCACACAATAATAACAATGCTCCAGGGTGTCCTGTTAGCCCCCTTGACTGGGTTCCTACATTTTCACTGTGACTAGTTGAAATATTTCCTCTTCCCTCTCCCTCACTCATGGAGATACATACACATAGCTTTGTTTTAAAACTGAAACTATGGTTCTATACTTACTTTTCCTTCAATGATATTTACGAATTTAAATTGCCATAATTTTGTGCCAGAGAAGGATAAATCCAAACTTACCTTTTCAGAATTATTCCTTGTATGTGATTAAAATTCCATTGATTTAATTAAGTTGGGTTGAATAGAGTGAAAAATGGTAGAATATAACTATTTCCACCTGTGCATGGTGAAGATTATATTAATTTTAGGAAAGAGGAACTGTGGGTAATCATTGAAAATATAATTATATTATTTGAAAAGAGAAGGGAAGCAATTTACCAAAATAAAGATATCCCTGTAATTTAAATTAAAGACTATGATAAAATCCTTAAACGCTGAAAATATTAATAATATTTAATTCTATTCCAAACCAGGATACAGAATAGTCCTTATTAAATTGTCATTTTTTTCTTCCAGAACTTAGTTCTTCATTAAGGTAGGATGCTGAAATCTGTATATTTGTCTTTTGTGGCCAATCTGTATTTCTTTCATAAAAGTGTACACATTTCATTCTATCAACTTAATATCACATTGTATAAGTTATGCATTTTTATTTATCCACCTGTAACTATTACAATAGTTTTGTTTTGAAGGAATGTATTTTGGTGTGTCCAATGAAAAGACTTTTTGTTGTGGTTTGGGTCAAGGAATTACTCTGTTTTAAAGTGATCCAGAGAGACAGAATAGAATCAGTCCCTAGAGTTAGAGGCTGAAATTTCAAAAACAATTTTAGTTACACACAACTCAAGTATCATGCAATGCAATACTTAAGGATATTAAAGAATTATGCACTTAACCCCATGATCAATTTTCACACTTAACCCTCATTCTTGTAAAGAGTCTTACCTCATTTCCCAACAACCTACTTTGTCATTCCCCTAGAAAATATTAACTCAGCTGCTGCCTCTTATATATAGAAGAAAAAGATTTATGTAAATTAAATCCCTTATAAAGGAAGAAATACCAACTAAAGAAATTACACCACCCCCTGAAATTAGAACTGAATAAAAACAAAAGAACCTCAATCCAAAAAGCAGTAGAAGAAGTTTAAAAAAAATAGGACAAAATGAAAATGACTTAATAGGAAACACATATGGTAAGATGTTAAATTTTAACCTAACAGTACCTGGAATTCTGATGCACTGTTTGAGGGCAAGACTTTTTTCATATTCTTGTTCCTGGGACAATCAATGGACAATTAATTAGCCTATGTGAGGGCTATGTCAATAGATTTGGAGTTTTCACTGTGACCCATAGCCTTCTGCAAATGGAGTGCTCAGAATTTAAGCTTCGATACAGTATCCCTTCTGATCTTAGGTTTTATTGTTAATAATTCTTTGATTTCATTGACCAATTTACTTTTTATGTAACGACTTCCCTTAGATGGCTTCTTAATTTAAGTCAAGTATTTTTTTTAAACTGACTTAATGGGACCATATGTGTGTCCATTCTCAAGAGAAACATTGTAATATAATGCACACATTATGAAACAATAACCCAAGTATAGTTAAATGCAAAATTGCTATCAGGGGTAAAGTCCAATACTAGTGATTCTTAGGATGGAAAAGAACTACCACAGAAGATTTCTTTTTTTTTTTCCACAGAGGATTTCTAAGGATGTAAATCATTTTTGTTTTCAAGTTTCATTTTTCAAAACAGCAACTTAGTTTGTTTCACTGATTTCTGCTCTGAAATCATTTCCTCAGCTTACTTTTGAGTTTAATTTGGCATTCTTTTACCAACTTCTTAAATCACTGATTTGAACATTTTTCTAATCTCTGATTTTAAACAACAAAAATTTCCCATAAGTATTTCAACTGAAATTATAATTCTCTGTTTTTATTGCATTTTGCTCACAGCTCTAATTTAATTTTAATTTTTTCTATGTCTTCTATTATATGGAAACATGTAAAGAGGAATTGCCAGTTTTTCTTTAACTTCTAAATAATTATTTTTAATACTCTTTTTGGGGGTTCTTATATCTCTTATCATGATCCATTCATTCATCCATTGTGTCAAGCATATTTGCAAGTATGCTGCCATCACCATTTTCTTTTTGTTTTCTTTTTTTATAATTTTATTGGGAGCTCTTACAGCTACTACAACATTCAGTACATCATTTGTATCAAGCACATTTGCACACATGCTGCCACATACAATTCCAAACATTTTCCACTTGAACTCTTGGTACAAGCTCCTCTTTAAAAAAAAAAAAAGCTCCCCTTTCCCCTCTGTCCCCTTTCTTATAATGAATCATTTTATTGGGGGCCCATACAACTCTCATCACAATCCATACCAACATCAATTGTATGCAGGCCACATTTACACACTTGTTGCCATCATCACTCTCAAAACATCCTTCCCCCACCTCCAGGTCCCCAGTATCAGCTTCCAAAATTCCCTTCTTCCCCCGCTTGCACTTGAACCCTTAGTAATTTACAAATTGCTATCATTTTCATACTATACACTGTCCAATGTGCCCCAACACTCACTTTCCTGTTGTCCATGTCCCAGAGAGGAGGCTATGTGTAGATCTCCATACCTCCACCCTCCAGGTATTACCATTCCTATTACTAGTCTTGATGGATCATCTATCCTAAGTTTCCCATGTTTCCAACTCCACTGTACATCTCATGGTCTAACTGGATATATGTGGTAGAATTGGGG
>PVJH01001738.1:0-176277 GCA_004026705.1 Nesogale talazaci
GATAAACATTAATCTTTTCCTACCTTTGGGAGACAGGAGCAAATGGGGTCAGGAACAAAACTAAAAAGAGACATCCTGGGTGGTGCCTCTCTCAGGGTCTGAACTTGGATATTGGGAGGGGCCTTGTTATGGGTGTGTAGAGGTGAAAAGGCCTGGTCTTTTGATTCTGCAGGAATCAACGGTGCTTCTTCCCTGCAAAGTTTAACATAAGTCTGGGCAAAGTCAGATCCTCAGGAGGTGCAGAGTAAACTGCCTTGGGAACCAGCTCCTGGGGACCTGGGCTGCCTAGTGCACTATCTTTAGTTGTCAACAAAGACCCTGAGGAGGAATTTGCTAACATCACCTGGTGACCTTCCTGCTTGCACATGCTTTTTAACCTTGCCAGTAGTTCTGAAGAAGATTTAGTCATACATCAATATAGGCTGGGGATTGATCATAAGTTCCTATTGACAGCCCTCCCGATCCCAAATGTAGGCCACTCTAATTCCCAAAGGACTCAGTGTTTTCTAGGACTAAGCTATACGCCATACTCACCAGTAAATTCAGGTTTAAAATTGGTCAGCTTGAACTATAGAGGAGTGCTATTGGTAAAATACGAGCCTTCCATGATGCTAGTTCATTCAGAGGAGAAAGAATAGGGGAAGGATAAACAAAGAAACTTTTAGGGGGTTAAGCTGAGAGAATCTCGTGAAACCAGAGGCCAGTAATCCACTCAAACAAATGACCTAGGGTCCATGTGTAAGGAAGAAACTATCAAATATCTTGCAACAGTCACTGAATGAAATAAGAAAACTGAGAAATCCAGTGGCCCAGAGGGCTATTTGATCAAGTACTGTAGGACTAAAATCAATGTGAACCCCACTTATTTGATCAAGTGCTATAGGACTAAGATCAAGATGACCCCCAAGTAATAAAAGAGAATCAGCCAGCAGGAATTTCTGGAAGGGAGTTCACTCTACTGGTTGTTGGGAGCCATCCAGCGGACATGCTTAACCTGGAAACAGGCCGGATTTGCCTGAACTCTGTTGCAGTCTGTTGCCTGAGGTTCGTAGTTACCTTTGTTACTGTTAACAGCCCTGGCCTTGGAAGCTCAGTTTGCAGCTGTGCTGCCATTCACTTGTTAATTTTGAAGATCACCATATGCTAATTGCCCTCATGCCTGCCCTATAAAACTGGTTTACTTCTCCCAAATAAACGGAGACTTGATCAGAATCCTGTTTTGTCTCCATTTTTCGCGTCTCCTGTCCCCCCAATTCCCGCTCCTCCTTCCAGGACTTGCGAATTACGGACCCGCAGGCCGGGACAACTGGTCAGTCACTTCCAATCCAAGGGCAAAGACCAATATAAGGGGTAATGACTAGACAAGGAAGGAGGCTGGGCAAGCAAGACCAGACCATGTGAAAACGAAAAAAAAAAAAGGGGGCACCATAACAGCCAGACTTTTGGGAGAGTTATGACCAATTTCACCCCTCTTCCCCCTGAAAGGCTACTTTAAAAACGAAAAATGAGGTCTTACCTCTGGAGGTGAACCAGGCAGATTACAAATAGAGATTTGGGGGTGGGCATTTGCCCGCTTCCAAACCAGGTCATTGAGAAAGTCTGGAGTTCTGGAACATCTTAAGGTGACCCCTCCCCTAGAGTTCTCCCATGAGCTTAAGGCTATATTCCAAAGGGCAGAATAGTTGTCTCGCTGACACCACCAAAATGTTGTGTGTTGCAAGAAATGAAAAAGCACTCTAATGTCTTTTATGTGCAAATTGCAAGTCTTTATTCTAGCTGGCAGCCATCAGTAGGATTCAAGTCTCAGAAATTCCCCACTAAGGTGACCAGAGGAGCCGCTTTTAACAATTTGTCCACATCCTGCGTCATTTTCAAATTAAAATAAATATATTACAATACTATTTTTATGTTCTTTGAAAGTTTTTGTTGCTCCATATAGAACAGATTTTTAATCAAGAAGCCCTCCCCACCCCCTGTCATTGATGTTCCACTTAAAATCTGGTCACTTTACCTACCAAGACACCAAATGATATTCAGGCAGGGTTTATAAGGGCAAACACTGAAGCCAGTTTGGCAAGGGCGGTGGGGGTGTGGGGGGTGGGGTGGGGCGGGGAGTTGAGGGTATTACATTCCTTTGAATGGGTAAGCAGGGAAGGGTCAGGGCTTCCAAATTCCTTTCAGCAAGCCCTTTACAGAAGCTAAGATAAGCAAGCATTAATCTTAACTCTGTGAGACAGGGTGGAATGGCGTAAGGGACAGAAGGCACATTCTGAGAACAGGAGGATAATGACATTTGGGTAATAATATAATGCCAAAGGACAGAACAGAGTGGGGGAGGGGCAGGGAGAAAGAGCTTACATACTTTAGTGATGAAAAAATCCTGGACAGCATTTCAAAAATTATAAATGGGGACACAAGAGTCAAACTTGAGAGAAGTTGTTATAGCACTGCACTGCTAACCAAATGACTAGTTATTCACACTCACCCAGAATGCTTTGGAAGTCAGGCTTAGTGAATTTCTTCTCAAAGGTTTCAGACTTTAAAATAGAAGACTGAGCCCGGGTGGTGTGGTTGAGTGCGGGACGGCAGCCCACAGTGTTGGCGGTTCAAATCCAGCAGCAGCTTTCCAGGAGCAAGACTGGGCCTACTACTCCCACCAGGGCAGTGATGCCACACACACACACACACACACACACACACACACACACAAAATAGAAACACAGTTCTGCTCTGTGCACAATGGCTCACAGTGAGTCAGAATCACCTCCATGGGATCTAAATCATTGATTTTGTTTTGATTGTTTTTTTTTTTTTAATTTTAAATTTTTTTATTTTGGGGGCATCACTGCCCTCTGGAGGTGGGAGGAGGTCCAGCCTTGCTGTTGGATTTGAACCTCCAATGTTTAATTGTTATGAGCCTATAGAAACCCTGGTGGGTAGAGCATTGAATGCCTGAAATCCAGCTTCTCGGAAGAACGATTAAAGTGTCTTTTTCCCAAAGATTTACAATCCAGACTCTACAATGCCTTATGAGTCAGAATCAACTCAGTGACTGTGTTTGTAGTCTAATTGTATGATTTGAGTCAAAGAATATGTTCCTCTTATATTGTGGAACTGGTTTAATAGCCTCCAACTGAAAATACTTCACAGGAAATGTAAGCTTCCCCCCTTTTTTTTTCCCACCAAGCTATAACCACTAAGTGAAAAATAAATAAATAAAAGGGGCAGCAAACCAATTCTCAAAGGCATTCAGCCTGTCTTGGGTTTCTGACATTTTCTGGCTGTGGGTTTTTTCACTGTGGTTTTGGCATAGTCCATAGGGGCAGTGACCTCAGACTGCAGGCTGATCATCTGAAGATGTGCTGTGCTGACTGAGCATGAAGAAGACATTTCCTTCTATACAGTCCTCAAGGAGACGCATTGATACAGTGGCTGCAACAATAGGCTCAAACATAACAGAAATTAAGATGATGCTGTGTAATTAATTGGTAGGTGCTCTGTGGTCAGTTCTGATTCCCTGTAAGTCTGCATGGAATAGAAGGAAGCAGTGTCTATCCTGTGCCTACCTCACCAGTGTCATATTTGAGACCCTTGCTTCAGATATGTGTCAGTCCATCTTCATAAGTGTCTTTCTCAAATTCCTTTTGTATTTGTTTTCTAAAGGATGGTGTCGGACTAGGTGATATTGGCTCTTATTGGGTGTATGGATTATTCTGCAACAGCAATGGGAGAATTAACTTGTATCAATCTACAGTGAGAATGAAAATTTATATAGTCAGAAATTTTGTAAATTTCATGGTAAACTTTTCTCTTTGGAAGTCTCTTTAAAACAATTTTAATTATATTTCTCTGTCAATTCTGTTTGCTATATATAGTATTGATTTTAAAATTACATTTTATGATTATGTCACCACTTCCTTCTTGGCTTGTTTTTATTATCATTTGGCATGTGGGTTTGTATATATGTATATATACATATACATATACACACACACACATATATATAAATCATCATTGAATTTAATCCTTGTGTAACCCAAGTTGTTATAATCATGTCCTTAGGGAATTTCTCCTTGTAAAATACAGTTATTCTAAGGTGCTTTACTGAGTTAAATCTCTATGAAATTCTTATCACTGTCCACATTGCTCAAAGGCAGACAGATTGAGCATGGATGGTCCCTAAAAAGGCCAGATAATACTGCTTTATGTGAATTTTTGTAATTAACATCTAGACCCTGCCATCCAGTTATTAAACAAAGACATCATGAGTCTGGCCGAAGGCAATATTATTGGTCTGTATATTTGTCAGTGGATTGCAGATGTTTCCCATGGTTACCCTGAAACCTGAGTAAAGGTAAAATATGTATAAATGACTCCTCAAAATGTACACAGCCAGTGCTGTGAATTCTGTACCCATTTTGATATCAAACATGACACAATAGACATTCTATTTTGCAAGGACTCTGGGCTCCTCACTGGTATACCTTCTAAATCAAAACTGTTCTCTCTTCCTATGACTTGGAGAGACTGAATTGGCTGTACCACTTCAAAGGGAGAAAAATCTTACATTTCAGGTGGCATTACTTGACTAAAAACAAGTTTCAGATTTGTCTAAATAAAAATAATTTGGTTTCTGAATACGGTAGAAAGTGATAGCTTACTGTGTATAATATATATTTCACACACCCCACCCATCTCTTTCCCATGGGGGAAAAAAGAAAAATGAAAAAGTTGTAGGGTGGGCACCAGGAGGGTCTGTGTCTCTGAGTCATCATTGCCAGATTACAGAAACACGTGGATTAGAAAGATTCTAAATTTTATTTTCTCATGCATAGAAAAAAGAACAGGAGGATCCTTGTTCAAGTGACAGTCCCCCCTGGTCTCTTTGCTGAAACAGATATACGTTACAGCAATAGTCTAGGAAGACAAACCCCACAGAAGACACTAGTGGCTAATGAGAGAAAAACTTACCAGTTGAAAGTCACAGTTTCACCAATTAGTTCAATAATTCCTATAACACCCAGACCTCATTTTCCCTCTAGAAAATTAAGCAAAGAAGAATGGGTTCTTTGAGCCTCTTCCATTTCTCTGAGTTTTGTTTGTGAGGAACTTAGGTATTCTAAATTCTCCAAATTAACCTCATTGACCCTGTTCCTATATTGTTCTTTTTCTCAAGAGATATACAGAATCCTTCCTACCACCAAGGTTGCATCTGCCAGCTATGGATTCTCTGTTTCCAATGTTTGCATTACGTTCACAAGTAATTACTAATGTCACTTGATGACATATATGTATTAGGCTGGACGAACAAGAGCGACAAATGCAGTGACACTCATATATATGTAGAAAAAGCTTTATATGAAGGTGTACTTGTATATCAAGAAAACATTCCAGCCCAGACCAGCTCAATTCCTTAAATCTGATACTAGTCTTTAAGTCCCTATTCAGACTCACAAGACCACATGTAATGATGCAGAATACAGAATATCACAGCTGGTAGGTGAAAAGTTCTGTGGATGCAATGGTGGAGAATGGCTCTCCAGGGTTCTGGCAGCAACCAGGGTCTGGCAGCAGGAAGGTGAAGGAAGATGGGACTTTCCATTCCTGCAATAGTTGCAGCTTCAAAAACTCACAGAGGCAGTTCTACCCTGCCCGGTAGATTTCCCTATTGCTGACCTTGAGTTTGACCTTCTAGTTTTCATATTTTCTTTTTCTTGGGCATCACTGCCCTCTAGTGGTCGTGGGAGCTACCTAGCCCTGCTCCTGCAGAGCTGCTGCTGGATTTGAACTGCCAACCCGTGGGTCGCAGTCCTGCACTCAACCACTACGCCACTGGGGCACAGCCCTGGTCTACATATTTTCAACAAAGTAAATTTCTATTCTTAAATGCTCTCTACTTGTGATGTCAGGTTGCAATAACTTTCAGAAAAAGCATTTATGCAGAAGTTCATTTTATGATGAAGAGTCACAGTTCTCTAATTAAATGTCAGCATAAAAACAAAGTAAATTACTTTTATCTTCATCATAATACTAACAAATTGGAAAGTCATTAAGTTCTAGACTGCAAAGGATGGAATATTGTTAACAGACACCATCCTGTACAGTGAATTAGCATGCAATAAATCTGGCGAGAGCCGGAGCCCAGTGGGGCTACCTGATCACTCCGTCCCTTTCAGTTCCGTCCACTGTTGACAGGAACTAAATTTACCATTTTTCTATCACTTATTTTGTGGGCTATACTTGTATTTCACTTTTGTGCCAGGTTTTACCCTTCTAGAAGCACCAACTTTTAGGGGTTTTACTATTGTCTTTTCCTTTGTTTGAATTTAAGAGACAGTCCCTAAGGAAAGGATACTAGGTTTGAAACAGTCACCTTGTGGTTAGAAGGCCAATACGTAGCTTTCAACAACACCGTGTCTCTTGACATCTCGACCCATGGGGCCTATTTCACAGGTTATTATGTTACTTTCATGCACACTACCTCTTTATTGTGCAATGAACTTCATACTTTCTATATTTTAAACTAAGGGGGGGGGGGAAGAAAACTTTGCAGATCACATGATATAATTTAGGAAGACCAGTCACTTCTATGCAAATTCCTTTTAGAGTGCTAGTTCAAGCTTGTCCTATAAGGTCACTTTGGGTTGTTAGTGAGATTTTCATGTTACAATTTAGGAGAACCTAGTACCCTTCCTATGATTGTAAACAGAAACTCCCCTGACTATCTTTGAGAGTGGTGTGAACAAAACCAACTGGAGACACAGCAGAAAGCCCATCTGTGCTCTGCACCTGCTCCTGGATCAGGGTCTGTGCTCTTGTCCTGAGCGCACCCTGCAGGTGTGGGTGCTCTGTATACTGCAGCCTCCTCCAACCCCTTACCCCAAGCTTCCTGCAGGATAGTTTATATGAGGACCACACTGACTTCCCACTCTGTGTCCACATGCACAAGAATACATAGATGTCTCCTCGGTGCTGACAGGTGAGGGGTAGAGGGAACTGTTTCTTGGAAGGGTCAAGGTCTCTACTACAGTGACTTGTTAGAAGATCCCCATATTCCATGGCCTCTCCCTGGATGCTGCTAGACTGAATTAATCCAAAATACCCTCTGCCTGACCCCAGGGTAGGGCCAGCACCTTCAGAAGAAAGAGGGGCAGGAAAGAGGTAGACATTGCTGTATCAACTCATGCTGGCTCTGTAGCTTCTGGATTCTCCTACTCTTGAGATCACTTTCAACCAGGAAATGATACCAACCTTTGCGCTAGGAGTGTAACTGACCAGTGTTAGGCCTTGGATCCATAGGCAGTTTGCTAATGTCACCGAGCCGCCGCTCCACTAGGAGGTTTCTACAAAGCTGTTTCCTAAATCAAGTTGAATGCAGACAAGTAGATCAAGTAAGACAGCAAGGAAATGAAAACATGTGATAATAATGGCTACTTATCAGGAAGACATTCTAATAAAACTGGGAATGGCTTAAGAGGAGCTATGTCAAGGGCTCAAGTAGAAAATATTTGGAAATGAATATGGCAACATGCATACAAATATGCTTGATATGAATGATGTATGGAATGTTATAAGAGCTGTAAAAGCCTCCAACAAAATTATTGAAAAAAAAGGAGGGGAGGAAAAAGGAGTTTAAACCAAGGGCTCAAGTAGAAAATATTTGGAAATGAGTATGGCAGCATGTGTACAAATATGCTTGATAAGAATGATGCATGGAATGTTGTAAGAGCTGTAAGAGTCCCCAATGAAATCATTGAGAAAACAACAACAGAAAACTGGGAATGGCCTTGATGAGAAAAAAAAGCCAGGAAATTTGAGCTGAGGGTTTATTTTTTCTTATTATGACAATTCACCTGTCCATTTTTCATGGCCAGTAAGAGCTGAACTCTGAGAATTTCATGAAGAAACCTTATGTCATCTGCTCTTTAGTCCTGCTGTTATTCAGAAGTCACAGCGTTGGCTGCTCCAGAGAACTCCAATCCAATAAGAGGCATCTGTGGCCCCATGTGGGGAGATATCTTTCTGTCATGTCAATGCCTTGTGACATGATCTCATGTTCTCAAAGTCTAGGGGGCAGCTGACAGTGTGTATTCTGGTGCTGAATTGAGAGATGCCTCTGAGACTTCTGCTGTGCAGCTGCATGTGGTTGAAGGTTTCTGCTCTTCTCTCTCACTGGGTCTCATGCACAGTAATGCATGGCCATGTTTGAGTCCTTCATGCTGCCGTACTGCAGGTACATGGTGCTGATGGAATTGTCTGTGGAGATGGTAGCTTTTCCTTGGAAGAATGTGTTGTACCTGGTATCAGAGTCACCAGGTTAAATCATTCCTATCCATTCAAAGCCCTTGCCAGGTATTTGCTTAATCCAGTTGATCCACTTTCCAGTACAGCTGTCCCCAAATGTCTTTCAAGTGATCCTCAAAGAGCCCTGCATTCTTCTCCTCTGGCCCAGACAACACCAGTTGCACTTGAGCAGCACAGACACCTGTGTAGATAGGGTTCAGAGATCAGAGTCCCTCCTCTCTCTCTCTCTCTCTCTCTCTCTCTCTCTCTCTCTCACACACACACATCTTTATTCATCTTAAACCCTGTGGTGATCCACACCTGGGAGAAGAGCAATGAGAACAGTTAGTGTGACAGACCCCATCTTGCAAGGAGGATGGAAAGAAATTGCACTGTGGTCCCCAGATGGGTGATGAGGAAGCTTCTGCTGGGGAGGTTACCTGTGGGTCCAAAATGGACGTCTTCCACTTTCATATTTCTGCCCTGTTCTCCCTGTTAGACTCCTCCAGCCTTATTGACCTGGAAACTCAAGGGTGCTGGGTAGGGTGGTGGTGCTGGTTATGGGACTGCTGGGATGACAGAACCTAATTCTAATAATATCTCACAAAACACACACACAGGCACATCACCGACGGAGAGTATTATTGAACTGTGGCTCTCCACTCAGTGCATCTCTCAGTCCACATCTGGAGAGGAATGGTTTCAAACTCAGTGTGAATCTGCAGCCCAAGGAGCTGGGGCCCTCACAGACGGTTTCTCCTTGCTGTCTGTGGGGGAATTCTGTCCAAGGTAGAAAGTACCTCTGTCTCTTTAGTGAAGACTTTGAAGAAGCTGATCCCAAATGGTCCCTTCTCAATAGGCCTCTCAGGTTTCTCCAAGATCCAAGATCTGCTCTGTGCTTCCTGCTGCCTGAGGAGAGGAAAGAAATCTCAAGGAATGTAAGATTCACTGTGCGTTGTCAGACAAATCTGTGCAGGTTAAAGCCAAAGATGAGTGTGTCATTTTCTGAATATTCATGTTAAACTTGGGCCATGTTACAGTCTCTCTGGCAGTGTAGCTCTGTTCAGAAGAGAAGTTAAAAGTCAAGATGGGGAATATTTCAGCTTTATCAGTTTTATAATCCGTTGCTAAACATTTCCCTTACTTATCCTGATCTAAACTAAAGAAAACAAACACCATGCTAAATTATTTTCTCTCACTCTCTGACAAGGTTTTAGGGTCTGGGGACACCAAGAACCACTGACAAAACAACCCACAAGGACAAATGTTCTGCATCTGGGGTTTGAGAGTGAGTGATTGAGGTCTTTAAGTCACATCATGTGCAGTTATTTGTTTCTCCCTTCCAAAAGTGATGATAATTGAAGACACACAGAAGCAATTAGTCCAATGTTGTAATGAATCATGAATACAAGTCTCAAACTCTCAAGGCCAGACGAAATCGATGTTTCCCTGATATCACTGCCAACGCTTTTTGCAATGGGCAGCATTAGAAGGTCTTGGGTAGAGAGGGGAAAAAGTGAAACAAAACAATAACAAAAAAAGAAAATAAAAAGAATAGCCAGCTATATCTTCCTTAAACTTATATTCTCTTACCTGTTTAAAAGAATTTAACAAAAATGTCATTTTAACAGGCATAAATTTTTCACACTTCCTCTCTTCACATAAAAACCAGCCCTCAAAACACAATGGAAGAAAAATTGAAATTCAACCCATTGAGTAATATACAAATGTATAAACTCTTCAAAGCCATACAATACAATCTTTAAAATACAAGTAAATATTATCTTTATCATATGAATCTGATATTATTCTGCAACTAAATTCAATTAGTTTGCAAGAGATCTTAAAGATACACTAACAAGACTAACAGAAATTGTACTTTTTTTTTTTTTTTGGTATCACTGGTTGTGGATGTTACCCAGTGCTGCTCCTGAGAGCCTCCACTGGATTTGAACCGCCAAGCCCATGGGCCACAGTCCTGCATTAAACCACTTATGCCACCAGGGCTCAGCCCCAGAAATTGTACATTTTAATTAAAAATTGGTATCAGTGCTGTGAGGGCCCATACAACCAGAATATATCACTATAAAATTGGAAAAATTTCAAGAGCACAGTACACATTTTCAGAAAAATGCTTCCTTGACTCAATGGTCCAAAAAGAATCTAAGAGGTTAGGGCTTGACAGAACTCATGAACTTCTGAATGATCTTCAGTATAAGGCCAGGGCACTTCTTTTTTTCCCCAGATTTCAGCTAGATTCTCAACTTGTGGGTCATGACCCCTTTAGAGGCTGTCTTTAGTCTTGGGGAATAGGCTTTCTTTTTTGCCAGCCTCAAGGGAAGGACCTTGTCTCTTCTGAGGTGTTGCTGCTGCCAATTTTCTTGTGGCTTCACATCTTTGCCGATCACGACTCTGTTTAGTTATTGTAGTTTTTTTTAATTTTGGGAGGTTTAAACAATTGCTATGGATCAGAAACAACTCAATGGCACCTGGCAAACAGC
Organism: Nesogale talazaci; assembly: GCA_004026705.1. Lineage (NCBI taxonomy): Eukaryota > Metazoa > Chordata > Mammalia > Afrosoricida > Tenrecidae > Nesogale > Nesogale talazaci. The sequence goes on from PVJH01001738.1 coordinate 10,785, forward strand.
AAAAATTCAATCTATCATTATCTACCTTTTGCCTACACCCACCACCCAAAACCATGTCCTTGCAAAATTGAAAACACATTTTAGTCCAAGACATCAGCCCAGAATTCTTAAATTAACTCTTAGTCCACAATCTTTTCTTTGGAATCATCTGAGTCAAATATGGGCTAATCTTTAAGCATATTCTACCTGGGGAAAATAATACTTGTTTTTCCTGTTGAATTTTAGACTACACGTTATGTTTATAAATGAAGATAGTGGAACATGTAAAAGGTAAACATTTCCATTACTAATGAGTGAAATTGAACAGAAACAAGGGACAGTAAATAAGCCCAAATCCAGCAGAATGGTTTACTTTAGCTCTCAAGATTTGAAAACAGTTCTCTGTTCATTGAGATTGTGCTCTAGGCTCTGGGTGTTAGCTGTTCCCTCTGAATACTGGGTGCTCTCAGTCTTGGGTTTTATCTCTGTCCTCTAGACTCGCGGGGACAGAGAGCATGTGTTCCCTCAGAAATGGGCTGCAATTCATTGCCCTTGGCATCCTTTAACTGCAACCCACAATCCCCTCCACCCCTTACTCTTAAAACCTAGGTTGTGTGTCATCCTTTTGAGATCCAGTACATCCTGGCCCCACCATTTAAAAACAGGAAGTCCCACTTTAGTGTTCTGTCCACTAGTTCCTTTGATTTCCAGGTTGCTCCAGGGATTGTCCTTTTCTTTTCTTAACAGTCAGGAGCTATAGTGTTTAGGACCTTTTCCCTGTCTTTAGAATCCCAAGAGGTAGATAAGGTTCTTTCCTTTTATCTTGTGTCTTTATTCAAAACAGAAGGGTTTTCACTGTGATGATTAGGTGCATCAGTCATGTCCTTAACAGCACATTGTGGAAACATATTCTTGTTGAAAATTTTAGGATATAGGCCCTTAGTTTGTACAACATATTTTCTTCAGTAACATATTTGTATTTTCATTTTGTAAAGTCTTCATGAGAAGCACATTTCACCTCCATGTTTCTAGTATAGCTCTGTTCATTGTACCATAAGCATTCTCCGAGATGAGGAAGACTTTCTCTAGGACTCTCCTCACCTCCTTGTGAGACCTTACCAAAATTGCTTTTGATGTCTTTACTAGCAATTACTCCAAGGTAAGTTAGGTGTTTCAAGAGCCTTAAAGATCAATATTTACCATTACTCAATTCCAAAACTACATCAAAATTTTAGGTAGCTTTTAGACTACCACCCCAATTTTTGGTAGTAAAATCCATCTGGGTCAGTGGTTCTGAACCTTGCTAATGCTGCGACCCTTTATGTTGTGGTGATTCTCCACAACCATGAAATTATTATTTTGCTACTCCATAACTGTAATTTTGCTACAGTTATAAATAATCAGGTACATATCTGATATGTGGGATGTAGTTTCATTGCTATGAATTGAATTATAAAACAGTGATTAATCAAAAAACATGCAATTTGGGGCTGAGCCCCAGTGGCGTAGTGGTTGTGCGCGGGACTGCGGCCCACTGGGACGGAGGTTCAATTCCAGCAGTGGGGCTGGGCCTCCTACTCCCACCACCGGAGAGCAGTGATGCCCCCCCCCCCCCAAAAAAAACCATGCAATTATATATTGTGAAGCATTTATTTCTAATCACAAATCAATGAACTTGTGTCTTGAAGCATGGTGTAACATGGGTAACAGTGTTCATACAGGGTAGTCCTTGTGGGTGTTTCGGCATGTGGATGAGCATGCCTGGAGATGAACATACATATGGTGTCTTGGTTCCTAAGACTAGGAAATATCTTTTCTGATGGTCTTAAGTGACCCCTATAAAAGGGTCATGTGATCCCCAAAATGGTCATGATTCACAGGTTGGGAACTGCTGATCTAGATTATTTAATACTGCTATATAACAGAAATACTACAAGTGAATGACTTTACTAATTAGAAATGCATTTTCTCACAGTTTGAGGGTCTCTGGAAGAAAACAACAACAACACAAAACTAACTCATTGCCAGTGTGAATTCGGACTCATAGTGACATTATGGACAATAGAATTGCCCCTGTAGGTTTCTGAAGCTGTAAATCTTTATGGGAGCAAAAGGGCTCATCTTCCTCTTAAAGAGAAGCTGTCCAAGTGGACAGCAGCACAGCAGAGAACCCACCATGCTACCAGGCTATAGAGAAAAGCAAGCTTCAGTGGGGAAGGTTTTCTTTCTGCCGACTCTGGAGGAAAATCCGTGTGTCTTTGAGTCATACTCACGTTACCTAACACCTCTCTTTCATCTATGCTCTGATTTCTTTTTTTTCTTTATATCACTAACATATCAAAAGTACACTCAATATCCAATATTTGAATCTTGCTGCATTTGCATAGCAAAGACAATTTATTTCTGAGAGGGACTCTAGAAGGTAGCATTTACAACATATTTTTAAATCTTAATAAATCATTTTATTGGGGACTCTTACAGCCCCCATATATCAATTGTATCAAGCACATTTGCTCATCTGTTGTCATCATCATTTCCAAAACATTTTCTTTCTACTTGAGCCCTTGGTGTCAGCTTCTCTTTTTCCTCCTTATATTTTTGAGGGACACAATTCGATACATGATGATATTCATCTCATTTATTGTGTTACACATATCCCAGCAACAATTCAAGCAAAGATTAGTATATCTGAAGAAGTAGTAAAAGAGAGGATAGTGCCTCCTTCACAGTTTGTGACTACTGCAGTATCAATTTGTTTACATAATATTAAAAGCAAACGACAAGTTTGATTTGAAGGAATACAAATATTTTATAAAATGCTCTAAGGTTCTGGAACAAAATAAATGTAGGAACCAAAAATTTTAGTTGTAGACTTAGAAAATAATTTCCCACAGATTAGTCAGACACACTTTATTTTCCATTGCACACAAACTTTTTATGTTGAGTCACTGCTTCCAAACCAAAAAAAGAGCTGCAAGACTGATTTGGTGAATAATGACCAAGTTTGCTAAGTTGCACTGGTCTGACATTTGTTTTTTAAAAAACAATTAGAGGTTACTTTGGAACTGTTTTTGACTATTGTGATAAACAATTTTGTGTAGCATGTTTATGTAATTACACATTAGTAATTGTAAACAGGAACTCTTTATTTTACTTTAATAACTTTAAACCCAATGAAGGTGCTATCATCATAGGAGTCACGAATTTCCCAGCGACATTAGATAAGTATTAAAAGATTTTGGTAAAGTACTGGTATATATTAATGGTGTGTGTTGATCTTAAAAATAATATTGTAGGAAAAAATAGTATTGTAGGAATCAGTCCAAGAAGAGTCGCTTATGATTCCATTTCTATGAAATGCCCAGAATAGGCAAATTAATGCAGATAGAGAGTTTATTAATGGTTCTCAGAGACTGGAGAAAATAGTGAATGTTAATGGATAGTTTTGGGGGTGATGAAAATATTGTAAAATCAGATTGTGGTAATGTTTGGACAACTCTGAACTTAGTATGACATCTCTAAATTTTCATAGTACATAAATACAATTAAATGAGTGAATCTTATGGCTAAAATATTTTTCTTTCTTTTTTTTGTGACATCACTGTCCTGGTGGGAGTAGGAAGCCCAGCCTTGCTTCTGGAGAGGTGCTACTGTATGTGTACTGTCAACCCTGTGGGCTAAAGTCCTGGACACAACCACTAGGTCACCAGCCTCAGCCATTTTTCTTTTTTAACACTTTTAAAGGACTCATAACTTACGTATTCAAGAGGTTTATTTCCAATAGAGACAATTTTTAAAGTAAAGTTTTCTGTGTTATTAACATGCATATTTAAATTCTATTTTTATTATAAGATAATAAATTGTGCATATTGTTATCAAAACAAATTGTCTTTAAGATTCTAATCCAATATTCTGTACTTTCCAATTGAGATGGGCTTGTAGAACAAAAAGAAGCAAAGCAGGAAAGTTTATTCTGACATATAGCAACCTTGTCGGGTGTTCAATATTATAACTTTACTGAAGTCAACTAACTCATCTTTATCCCACAGAGCACTTTTTGGATATAAACTCCTAATGGGTTGAATAACCTCCAAATACTTTAATAACTGCAGCACTAGGCCACGTTAGCTCTCAGAATAAGACCACTGTTAACCTCTTCGTTCCTTCAGAGACCTTCCATCCTTTTGCTTTTGAAGGTGTGTGTGACACAGATGCAAACAGATCTATGTTAATCTTTGTTTTGCCTTCAGGTGACTATAATGACTGTTATTTGAACCATCTATTAAAAGACATACTGTGAACATTTATACTTCAAACCCCTTTTTATCTTTGTTTTTGTTAGATGCTCTTGAATCAACTTCTAATTTATGGTGACCACCTTGCACAACAAGATTAGTCTTGAAGATCCACTGAAATGTGTTCAACATCAGAGCAACACACAAACCTCCTCATGATAGTTGGGTGTCAGTGAAGTCTCTGGCTGCAATTTACCATCTTAGTAGGATTATCTCCTAAATTAAGAGTTCGTCCTACCTGGTTCATTTGTACATCAATATGTTAATTCATATTTGTGTTTGTGTGGGCTTCTGTAGAGCCCTGATCCATCCTGGTTGCTTTGACATGCAAGTTACAGTTCCGAGACCAGATGTGAGATGCTGACCTGAAATTTTGAAATGGTGCCTCAATAAAAATAAAGTTTTTATCAGTGTAAGTTCAATTTTACAATGTCAACATTTTTTTAGGCACCACTGCCCTCTGGTGGTGGGAGTAGGAAGCCCAGCCTTTGCTCCTGTGAGCTGGAATTGAACCTCCATCCCAGTGGGCCACAGTCCCGTGCACAACCACCACGCCACCGGGGCTCAGCCCCAATGTCAACATTTTTTACTTTACAAAAGACCTATGTTAGTTGATAAATATTTTAAAATGTGAGTTTACTTACCTGTCTGTTTTTTTATCCATTCTATTATTTTAGACTCAGAAGATTTTTATCAATTTGAATCTTAGTTCAAAGGCAAGCTTTTCTTATTTCAAACAGATCATACATTTCAAATCAACATATCTAAAAGTATTTTTAAGAAGCACTTAAACTGGGCTCTGGTGGCGCAGTGATTGTGTGCAGGACTGCGGCCCACAGGGTTGACCATTCAAATCCAGCAGCTGCTCTCCAGGAGCAAGGCTGGGCTTCCTTCTCCCACCAGGACAATGATGTGGGGGAAAAAAAGAAGCACTTAACATAGAATAAAATGCTCCAGAAGAAAACAGTTTTTTATAGCCAGTTTGGAGCCAAAGGAGGCAAAACCCAAAAATATATGGCATAATTTTGTTCAATAAACCTTTTCAAAGATAACCGAAGAGATTCAGAGAACCAAGTGTATTTTCTATTGTGCTAATCTCAAGAAAAGCTTTTATTAACCTTGACTAATGAAGCAAAATGTTGTGATTTATTTCTAGTTTATGGTTAGTCTAATAGCAGTAAAAATCAGTAAACCCAAATCTAAAGATTTGTAATTCACCTTGGGCATCATCTATTGTGTTAGTCCGGGTAGACTAGAGGAACAAATTTCATAGACACGCATATAGATGTAAGGAAAAGGTTTATATACAAGAGGAACAGGACATTGAGCACAGTCCAGTTCAAAGTCATAAGTCCGATATTAACCCATATGCCTGAAATCAATCTATAAAGTCTCCTTCTGACTCACAAAGTCAGTGGGTGCAGAATCCTAGCGCTGGCAGGGGTCTCCACATGGCTCCTTGCTCCAGGGTTAAGGGTCCATCAACAGCAGAAGTAACTTATCGCTGGCAGAATTCTCCATGTGGCCACCCCAGCTTCAGAGGTCTGGCTCTATCAAGGCAAAGCCATGTGGTCTCTCTGCCGGCTCCTCCAGCTTCTCGGACGCTGCCATCTTGTCTTGTTTGTGATTCATTGTCTCTCAGAACTAACTCCCAACAACTAGGGAGATCGCTTCTCATCTCCACGAAGGAAATATTGTGAGATTTCCCAGATGTATCAGGAGAAAGTCAAGCCCACATAGAGACCTCATTGGCTACTCAATGGCTATCTCCAGATTAACAGGCTAGACTCCACCCCTACATCTCAATCATGAAATTAACATAAGCACATGATTGTCACATCTATGTTTGTTTCTTACACAGTGATTTAATTGGCCTTCACACTCCTAAGAATTTTATTTTAATTTATTTTTGTTTGTTTTTGGGGGGCATCACTGCCCTCTGGTGGGTGTGGGAGGCCCAGTCTTGCCCCTGGAAAGCTGCTGCTGGATTTGAACTGCCAAGCCAGTGGGCCACAGTCCTACACTTAACCACTATGCCACCGGGGCTCAGCCCCTCTTAAGAATTTTAGTGAAATAAATTTATTGTTGAATTTTAAAAATTATATTTCAGAATAGCTGTGTTCCTCTTTACTTGGTGAAGAGCTGTATCATTAAGAATGAAGTACCAATTATTTTCCACATCTTAACCAAAAAAGGAACAAAAAAGTGAATTTTGGATTCTATTGTCATTGTTTTTCTTTCAACGTAGCTGTTGATCCAGAAATCATAGATCAAGGTATGTTCTGGAACAGAATTGGAGTATTCTGTGCACCAAGCTGCATTAAAAGCAGCTGTTGCTATCTAGCTGCTAGTTGCTATTTAGCTATCTATCCAAGCCACAAAGCCCCCATGGAAAGATCACACCAGCTTGTGTCACCATGAGGTGTGACCATGAGGTATCGAGCATCAAAGAACTAAATATTATATTCTTATAAAAGAGGGGGAATACAGATTGGGGACCTAAAGCCCATTGGTAGGTAAAGTGACATCCCCTTAGAGAAGGTTCCCGGGGAGGTGGCGAGTCAAAGGACTGTGTAGTAACAATGAAATATGCCACTTTCCTCTAGTTCTTAAATGCTTCCTCCCTCCCACTATCGCGATCCCAATTCTACCTTACAAATCTGGCTAGACCAGTGGATGTACATTAGTGCCGGAAACACGGGGAATTCAGGACAGATGATCCCTTAAGGACCAGTGATGAGAGCGGTGATTCTGGGAAGGTGGAGAAGGTGGAGTAGAAAGGGGGAAACAATTGTAGGGATCTACATAAAACCTCCTCCTTGGGGTGTGGACAACGGGGAAGTGGATAAAGGGACATATTGGGCAATGTACGATATGACAAAATAATGATAATTTGTAAATTATATGAGTTTATGAGGTAGGAAAAGTGGGGAAGGAAGGGAAATATGAGGAGTTAATACCAATGGCTTAAGTAGGAGGAGGATGTTTCAAGAAGATGATGGCAACAAATGTACATATGCGGATTGCATACAATAGATGTATGCATTGATTGTGATAAAAGTTGTACAAGCCCTCAATAAATGATTTTTAAAAAGAGGAACTTTTACAAAAGGCTCAAACAGAAAGTAAAATGTTTAGAAAATGATGATAGCAACATGTAAAAATATGGTTAATGCAATTGTTGTACAGAATGTTCTAAGAGCTGTAAGAGCCCCCAGTAAAATGATTTTTTAGAAAAAGCAGATGTTAAAATGGAAAACAAAACAAAACAAAAAAGCAGCTGTTGATGGAAAAGAAAGGGTTACCATGAAGGAATTAGTTTTCTGAAGATAAAATTCTAATGGGTATGTTCTTTTCTTTAATTTTGCTTCATCTACCTTGATCATATTTTCTTGGAACTGTTTTTTCTGTTCATGTAGCTGAAGTCTGTGACAATGTTGAATATACTCTTACTCTAAAACTTCAGTATCTAAATATTCAAGGTTTATAATGAATACTCATACATGTTCCCAATTTGAAAGTCAAACAGTGGTAAGAATTAAGCACTACTTTATTTTACTCATAATACTCATCTTTCAATAGTGTAAAACTGTTATATATATAAAGTTATATATATAAAAGTTATATAGCAGTAGATTCATTAGTATTGTCTTAAAAGAGAAATATTCTAGCTGGAGAAAGAAAACGGTAAAATAGCAAGGTATAGGAACATGAAAATATATGCCTAAATATAACCACTTGTCATTTTGCAGAAAAAATATATTCAAATCACTTTTGTGATTACAGTTAGCTCATGGAAAGGTCGTTGTTTTTCCTCTCATAATATTACTGATAAAAGAATGGTGAATTTTGTTCTATTTAAGTTTGGACTGACACTAAAACAGGTTAATAATGTTATTCATGTTCATATTCAGGTTACATTCATTGAAATCTTTTCCAAATTTTTTACTTAAATTTTGACACCAGGTCCCAAGTGTAGAAGTATGGAGATTGATAAAAACAAAACCATCACCATATATCATGAATCTGGCCACACTATTATTGCATATTAAAGATGCAATGCCTATCAACAAAGCTACAGTCATCAAAGCTACAGTCATGTTACCAGGTTCAATACTTGGGCACACTGAGTGTCTTTTTTGTTGTTGTTTATTTCTTGTTTTTTAAAAAGTGCAAATTTAGGAAATGCTAGTGTAGCAATTGTTGCTTATGTAGGAAATTATTGATGAAAATCTTTTAAAAAGGAAGTGGGCATACTTTATAAAAGTATACTTTTTGATATGCCTATTTCCATAATGAGACACTCATGATATTTTTCTGCTTAAAAAGAATTAGTTTTTTACTTTAATCTTGCTGTATGTTTATGGTATATTGTGAAATTTGGTTGAGAACTGACAGAAACTGTAATTTTTTTTTTTTTTTTTTTTGGTTTTTGGGGCATCACTGCTCTCCGGTGGTGGGAGTAGGAGGCCCAGCCCCACTGCTGGAATTGAATCTCCATCCCAGTGGGCCGCAGTCCTGCGCACAACCACTATGCCACCGGGGTTCAGCCCGACACTGTAATTTTAAATATCTAATTGCTTCTTTCACCTACAAGAAAAGATAGCATGTCATGGTGATTGGTTCAAACATTTTTCTGTGGAATTTTCACATGTAGTACATATTGCCTTCTCATGGATCTCTCCTATTATAGACCTGCTTGACATTATTGAACAACCGGTAATAGAACAATCCTGTTGCAGCATTATAAAGGGATTATTTGTAAAATATACTTTCTTGTTTTTAACCTGTTGGTTTTGTCATGGGCTACCAGATAGTCATCACTGTAAATTTGCCTTGTAGATTTTAGCATCATGGCATTGAGTATAGCAGTGTGACCCCAAATGAAAATTAATATTTCAGATTTGTACTTAATGTTGTCCTTTTGTTTACTTTTGGGTATTTTTGGATGATCTAGGTGTCCCTACTGCCTGAAGTGAGAGATGGAATGAAACAAGAGCCCAGCCACTTGCAGAGATGGATGTCAGTCTGGCAGGAAGACTGGCAAAGGAGCTTATATTTGAACTGACCATATTACAACAGGTGGACTGTAAAAAATGACTTTATTTCAAATTGTATTTGCTGGTTAAAAATGAAAAAACCTGAGTAGTATGTATAGATCCATATTTTAGGGGCTTTCAGTGATTTTGATAATGAAACTAAAATAACAAAATGAGTGGCTACCAGACTTGGAATGAGTGAAAACGTAATAAAAATTTTAATTGCTATATTTATAGTTTGATGATGTGCCACTTGCCATTTTATTAGAAAGGGCTTCTAAACAAAATTATAGTGGTATTCATTGGTGAACTTAGAAATAGTTAAAAGGGCTCATCATATAATACTCAACCCTTTTCTCCTTTGTAGTTTTAAATGTTGACGTGATTTCTAAGTTAGAAAAAGTTCTAATTACAATGTAAGGAATCCTTATATGTTCTTGACATAAATCACCATTTGCTGTCATTTGTTCATTTCTTCCTCTCCCTGTTCTGCCTCTGGACACAGATACACAAGTTTGAAATGGATAGTCTTATCTATCTTACTGAATTCACTTAAAAATAGTTTACAGATTTATGTTGATTTGCATATTCTAGAATTCATTTATTATTAATATACTAGCCAAAGATTTTGTGTAACCACTGTAGTTTTAGAATTACAGTCAGGCTAAAATGTTCTTAAACTTATTTGCAATAATTTCTTGCTCTGCCCCACACTCCAGGCAACACAGGTCTTCTTTCCTTTGTTGTCAATTTGCCTTTTCAGTACATTTAATATAAGTAAGTTCAAAAGATATGTATCTCTTGCATCTGGCTTCTTTTCAGTAAATGGTTTTGACATTAGGCTACTGTTCTGTTTATCGTTTCTTTATAATTATTCTATTTTCTTATTGATCATTTTATTGGGGGCTCCTACACCTCTTATCACAATCCATCCATCCATCCATTGTATGTCAAGCATATTTGTACATGTGTTGCCCTACTCTATTCTCAAAACATTCCTTTCTACTTAAGCCCTTGGTATTAGCTTCTCATTTCCTCCTGCCTCCCCACTCCCCCCTTCATCATGAACCCTTGATAATCTATAAATTATTATTATTGTTATGTCATATCTTATACTGTCGATGTCTCCCCTCACCCACTTTCCCGTTGTCCATACCCCAGAGGTTATATGTGAGTACTTGCAATCAGCTTCTCCTTTCTACCTGACTTTCCCTCCACCCTCCTGGTATTGCCACTCTCACCCCTGGTCCTGAGCATTAATCTATCCTGGATTCCCTGTGTTTCTGGTTCCTATCTGTACCCATTAACATCCTTTGGTCTAGCTCTATTTTAAAGTAGAATTGGGATTATGATAGTGGGGAGGAGGAAGCATTGAAGAACTAGAGGAGAATCATATGCTTCATCGTTGCTACACTGCACCCTGACTGGTTCGTGTTCTCCCTGCAACCCCTTTGTAAGGGAAGTCTGTTACCTACAGATGGACTTTGGATATTATTTGTACATAACCACATATATTTACCAACTCATTAGTTGGTAGACAGTTTGCTTTCACATTTGGACCATTAAGAATAACATTGCTATTAACATTAGTATCCAAGTCTTCATCTAAATGAATATTTTCATTTTTAATTGAGCAGAAATCTAGGAGTCTATGTTTAGCTATAAAGGAAAGCAAGAAATGGTTCCATAGTTTTTATTCCATTTTACATTCTCACCAGCCATATATAAAGATTTCAGTTTCTACTCATCCTTCACAATACTTATGGTCTGTCACTTTAATTACATCTGCTCTATTGATTGTGAAGTGGTAGCTCATTGGGGATTTAATTGACCTTTTTCTAGAAATTATTGATGTTAAGCATATTTTCTATGCTTATTGGCCATTTGTGTATTTGTATTTCTACTTTATAGAACTGTCTATTTAAATCTGTTGATACTCCCTCCCCTTAAGTTTTGCTTTCTTTTGTAGCTTCAGATTTTAGTCTTTTATTTTTTTATTTAAGTTTTGAAAGATATATTTTATGGATAATTTTTTTCATCAGTTAAGTCTTGCTTTTTAATCCACAACAATGGTCTGTCATTTGAGTGATGTTTAGTTCACTCATATTTACTCTTATTGGTGCTATTAAATTGATAGTTGTCAATTTGTTATTTTATATTTGTCTTATGCCAATTTTCACTCTCTTATTCCCATTTACTGTCTTTTCTGTACCATAATGTTAAGTTCTTTTTAATGTGCTATTTTTATATTATTCTGAATTATGTCTCCATATTTGTTCACGGGATAATATTTCTTATCACAATTTTCTTCAGAATCATTGAATTTAACTGTGCTAAAATATATGAACCCATACCTTCTGTCCATTGAGGATGTATCCATGGAAGGATAAATGGATAGATGCCATCTAATTGCCTGCTAATCATAAGTAATGATATAAAACTTTAAAAATAATAAACTAACTTCATCATCATGATCAGCATACAGCAATATATTTATCACTTTATAGAATTTTCTTTCACCGCTTTTGCTTATCTGAAAATGTTTTAATTGCCTTTGTTTTTGAAAACAGTTTTGCTGGATATAGATTTCCTAGCTGACAGTTTTGTTTATCATCACAATGAAAATGTCATCTCACTAGTTGTAGTTCCCATTGGTTGAAGGAGAAGACTGCGGATCATTATATTATTGATCTCCTGTAATAGATGATGCTAAGGCTGGGGTGTTTTTAATTTTTTTTCTTGTTGATTTTAAGATATTTTTTCTCTTTTTGTCTTTTTTTCTGTCACTTTGATTATGATGTAGTTAGGGATCATTAATTCTGTGTTTTTTACTACATGTGATACTTAACTTTATCTGAACTATAGATTTAATTTGTTTTGCTAAAATCAGAGAAACTGGGGGCATTATTTCTTTAATGCCCCTACTCGCAACTCTTCCCTCCTCTTCCACAAGTCATATTACGTAGCACGTTAGAACAAGTGATTCTCTCCCTGCCTTTCCTAGATCTTGTCCTTCATTCTTTTTCCCTCAGTATTTTTTTTAAATTGCAAATCTTTTATTGATTCTTTTTCAAATTTACTGAATCCTTTGCATGCAAATCTATTTAAGTTCTACTTCAGAGATTATATTTTCTAGCTTTAGAATGTCTGTTTTTAATTCTATTAGTAGTTGCTGTGAAGTACATGTTCTGCTAAATCCAACATCTAGAGACCCTCAGATACAGTCAGTTCCACCTATGCTCATTAAGGAAGAATCACATACAATTTCATTTTTTCCTTTCCTGGTAACTTTTGAGCTAAGTTTTGGATATTATACTTGTAGTAACTACAGTTTCTTATTATTTTCACCAGTCTTGTTAGTTTGTTGTGCTAGTTTCTTTTTGAAACACTTGAATGAACTACATTTGTGATATCTGTCTATGATGTATTATATAACTTCTGCTATCTCAGCTCAGATTTTTCCTCTCTAGTTTTATTAAGTCTGGTTTAATCTAGGAGTCACTGCTCTCTATATGATGCATAGATTGGTCATTGATTTTCTTGAAACCCTTTCAGACAGTAAGACTTCCAGTGGTAAATCTCCTGGTGGATTTGGGAATATCGCAAGCACATTCCAATTTTAGGTTGTTTTCCACTCTGTTTTGCCCTTGTCTGTAGGTCTGTTTGTGTTTTTCTCCCATTTAAAAAATATGACAAAGGCTGAACCCCGGTGGTGTAGTGGTTGAGTGTGGGATTGCAGCCCACTGGCTTGGTGGTTCAAATCCAGCAGCAGCTCTCCAGGAGCAAGGCTGGGCTCCCTCTCCCACCAGTGGGCCATGATGCCTAATATATATATATATATATATATATATATATATATATATATATGACAGAGCTTTATTAAAGGTAATAAATGTGCAAATAAGGGAGTCACAGGGCTGTGAGGAATCTGCCCAGTACTATCTGAATTCTCTTCTGTGTTTCTACAGCCTCTTTCAAATGCATGTAAAAACCTCTTTCAACCAGGGGCATGACAAGCTTGGGTCATCTCCACTTTCTGCTCTGATCCAGCCTTTGGTGAACCTAAAATATGTGGGGTGCTGTCAGGTATCCTATGATTGTCTCTCCTACCAAGATTGGAACTTGAAAGACAAGTGGATTCTCTGTTTACCTATTTCTGAGATTACTAATCTAATGTACATGGCATAAAGTCAAATGAAACTGGAAACAGAGCTGTTTTTTTTTCATCATGTGTTCTTGGCCATAAGGAATCCCACTGTATGAAGAGCATGCATGCAGGCTGACATATGAGCCAGTCCACACAAGACTAGCACACAACCCAGTGCTTTTCAAGACATTAGTGGTTTCCAAGAATCAACACTTCTTAATAGGTTGTATTTCTTTAGTAGATTTTGAAGAGTGCTGAAATGGTTGTTTTTCACAATTGAGTCCACCTTTTATAATTGTTCTTTAAAGCATGAAAGGATTTATCAGCTTCTGTGGGCCCAGTCCTATATCTGGATGGGTTCTAAAAGGTTGCCATGTAGTGAAGGGTACATAAAAGAGACATGAGACAAGACATGCAAAGGTTAACCTCTTACAATGGAGACCAAAACCAGAAGGAGACTGTCATGTATTCTGTGGGCATTCAAGCCACACTAAGTACATATGTATCAGGGAAGTGTTGTATATTAGAGGCATACCCACAACATGATGATAACTAGCTTGGGATATGCATATCAAATACAGGATCTCCTAGACTCTTTACTGTATTATAGTTAGTCTTCATGCAAACACTCTTACTGGTTCTGTTTCGCACAAATTTTCTCTTGCTGAAAATGAATTTCTGCTTACTTAAAAATATTTTTCATGGGTTTTCGTGAAAGTACACAAATAGGGTCGCCAACTCCAACTTTGTAAATCACAATTTATCCCATTGAATTTAATGAGAATGAGTTTATAGTGGACCTTCAGACTGTAACTACATATTCTGTTTGTATTCATCATCATCAAAATGTCAGCCTTTCACTGTAACCCATACTATGAAGTAGATTACATTTAGTAGCTGAGTCTTGCTTGAATTTGAGAAAACTTTTTATATTTTCGTACCATTTTATAATAAATTCTTACATATTTTCATTCTAGCTGTGCTATTTCTTAATGTAAGGAAGTAACATTAATGAAGCACATTGGAATATAAACTTGATTTTTGGTTTGGGAAAACATTGCATGTAGACATACTTAGGATTAATCAATGCATTTTATATGAAGCACTTATTTTCTACACATTTGTTTGCCCTCATTTCACATTCATGTGCACAACCAATTGAGTTATATATGAAGGATACATTGTTTTCATTATAATCATCCTGGTAATTTGTTTGTTAGAAATTTATTTCAATGTTGATATTGTGCTTTATAGGCTAGGGAAAAGAAAAAATATATATAAAACTGCCAAAACTGGAGAGAGGAAAGGTCCTTCTTATATAACACATAGTATGAATAGTGTGTTAGTGTGGGTAGACTAGAGAAACAAATTCATAAACTCACATATGTCTATAAGGCAGAGGTTTATATATAAGAGGAATGGAACATTGAGAAAGCATCCCAACCCAGTCCAGTACAAGTTCATAAGTCCAATATTAGCCCATATGATCGATACCAGTCCTTAAGTCCTCATCAGAATCATGAAGCAAATGCAATGACACCAGGATAATCACAGGCCCGTGGGTGCAGTCTTGTGTATCCAGTAGTGGTAGGAGCAGTAGAAGCATCTTGGTGCTGGCAGGGGTCTCCCATGGCTCCTCATTTCCAGGGCCCAGGGTCCTTCAGCAGAATCCAGTGGCGGTAGAATCATATCAGCATTGGTAAGGGTCTCCCCATGTAGTCCCGAGCTTCTCAGTGCTGGTAGGAGTATACATGTGGTTTCTCCAGGCCCAGAGGTTTGGTTCCATCTAGGTAAACCCATGTGACTTCTCTTCCAGCACCTCTTGTCTAAAGGATACAGGGTCTATATGGTGCTACTGTAGTGTCTTATCAGTAGACCATCTCCAAGAGACCGAGTCGCATCTCTTTCCTCCAATTGGGAAATACTGTGAGACTTCTCAGAATTCTCAGGACAAAGCCATGCCCACACAGAAGTCATCTCCAAATCGACAGGCTAGACTCCACCCCTACACTCCCGTGCTGAAATTGACACAGATCGGTGACTGCCACAGATACCCTAATATCATCAGTAGTTTCAGAAACAGGTGATTGGATTGACTCATACTCGGGAAATCTCTATTCCCACAAAACCTGTAAGCTGCTTTCCTTGAGGATGATTGAATCACTGCTTTGCAGCAACTGCTGGTCACCTTCATATATTTTTGACAGAACTCATGAATTACATTTAAGGGCCATATGTTGTTCAAGCATAAATAGTGACTTGACCTTACGAAAGATCAAGAAATGTGAATAGTTAGCAGGAGAGAATAATCCAAGGCAGATCTCTGCACTGAAGAGTTTTCCTTCACTGCCAGGTTGTGGGCATTCACTCAGAATAGAGGGACTGTGGGCAAGAACACCTGCATGCACAGAAATGTCTGTGAGAGAAAGTTATAAAAAAAACTGCCCGACCTGTATTGCTGAAGATCACCCTAAAGTATCATCAGAAACCAGAACCAATGGAGAGGACCAAGATACAGACAGAAGAAATGAAAGGCCACTGCCTACAGCAAACTGGGATATTTAAATGGGAATAAAGGTGAGGTTGCAGTTCAACTCATCTTGTAAATCAAAGATAGCAGCTATAGATACTAGCTTGCTTTTGCATGAGCACTTCAATAATACCTATGATTTTTCGAAACCTGACATATTTGATCCTTTGATTCCCATTATTTACATGTGAATTGCCTTAAAATAGATTGATCCTTTGAAATCAACAATCCCATTTTCTTGATGTATATATATGTTTTTGAAATGAATTTTGATTGCAGAGCATAATTTACTCTCAGTCTTAGAAGAAAGAAAACCAGAATGCACCTTTCAAAGCAAGATGTTGGTTGAACTGTTCTCTTGCTTGTTTTAGATATGGCATCAGGAAGACCAATCTATAGAGAAAATAGTGTGTGTGAGAAACTCAGCATCAATGTAAACTAATGAATTCTTAAGTAGATGGACTGTCTTCAATTGCCTTGCAATATCAAAGGTCATGAGGGGCTCAGCCATCCTATCAGAAGCTCCAATATGGCCTAGGATCAGGTAGTGCTTTATCCTGCTCTTTCTATGGTTAGAACTGATGTAGTGGCAACTAGCAACCACAACATATAGTAACCGTTCCCTAACAAGTCTAGACAAATTTTTCGTAGTCTAGGTACTGTGTGCTTTGCCACCATCATTAAAATGATAGTGTTTATATCCAGCGATTTAAGATGTTGTATATTAATTGGAAGTATGAAATTACTTTCTAGTGCAGTTCTAAGTAACTGAAAAGCAGATTTATCATTTGGGATCTGTTTTCACTCCATGTCCTAAACACACAGGTAGAAGTTTAAAGTACAGAAAAGATCTAAAGAAATATGAGCAGAAAACTGCAATGAATGTCCTACTTGAACATTTTGATCAAGTTGCTTTTCAGCTGTTGGTGAGCTAGGTCATGCACTATGGAGTACTGAGGATTTATTTAAAACTTTGTTCTCAAAAAAATAAAAAGTCAATGGGTTCCAGCAGCACAACATCCTTCACAGGCCACATTTCCACTCAAACTGGAAATCCACTAACTCAACCTCAATCATATCTGTAGCCCTTAGACTTAAAGCTAACACTCCTTAGTATGAGAAAAAGTACATTAATGCTGTCCCAAGGATTTAGAACTTTCAGGCATTCATTTTTGGTTCAAATCTTTTGCCTTTAGGATACCCAATGAATGGTGGCCCATAACTATCCTATACTTAATATTTTAATACCATTCTCAATTATAGCATGTATTTGCCTGGTATTTGTGGTTCCATCATGAATAAATAGTGCTTATAGGTTTTCCCTATTGCCAACTCCATTGTAGAAATAGTGTCCAGTTACCTAAAAGAGTTTAATCTGTACAAGTCAACAATTGATATGTTGTGATTCATAGCTGGCTCATAGACCTATAATTATCTTCTGTCAACAGGGTTTCAAATTCTGTTTGAAATTTGGTTAAATTAATGACAATATCATTAGAACAGAATCCATCACTTGTCTGCCCTACTTAGGTGGCCAGTGGTTCTGGGGATGTGGCTGGTATTTCAAAAACCTACAGGGTCATCCAGAGTTAACAGGTCTGGTGGTTCTTCCAGATTTAGATGACAAATAAGGACTCCACTGCCCACTTCAGAGGAATTATCCACTGAAAACCTTACACATAGCTTTGAAACACTGTCAGATCCTAAAGGACCAAGGAATGAAGGAGCATATTGTCACAATGGCAGAGGATTGGCAGCTTGAATGCGACCGTTGAAAAGTTGCTTTCATGGATGATATATATATATATCAGGTAAACCTGGAGTGGAGTCTTCATGATCTTCTCTTGCTGAAGAAGTAGAGTCAAGTTCATGAAAGCATATGACCTTGATTCTATCTCAACTAAATCATGAGAAGATTTCAAGAATTGATTTGACTCATTAAACGTCATGCCTGAAGATCTGATGAACTGTGGGAGAAACTTGAAGAACATCATGAAGAAAGTCAACTGTCATGAAAGAAAGAAAAGATCAAAGTGGATGCCTGAAGAAACACTTGAGATTTACTCTTTATCATCAAGTAGTTTAAGCAAATGAAAGAAATGAGCAAGGTAAAGAGCTGAATAGAAAATTTCAAATGGTAGCTTGCTTAGTAAAATAAAAGAAATGTAAAAATACCTAGGCTTATAAGACAAAAAAGGAACAAAATCAGCATGAAAGAATTGAAGGAAAAATCCAGTCTTCGGTTGTAATAGTGAAATTCTATGGGCAAAATATTAATGATGCAGCAAGCAACAAAGAAGGTGGAAAGAGGGGCTGAGCCTCGGTGGTGTAGTGGTTGTGCGCGGGACTGCGGCCCACTGGGACAGAAGTTCAATTCCAGCAGTGGGGCTGGGCCTCCTACTCCCATCGCCGGAGAGCAGTGATGGGCGCCCCCCCCCCCCAAAAAAAAAAAAAGAAGGTGGAAAGAATACAATCACTGTATCAAAAAGAACTATCAGCATCCCACCATTTCAGGAAGAAGCATGTAAGCAAGAATCAATGGCGGTGAGGAAGAAGGAAAAGCTACAATAAATATATTAGTCAATTACAAGGTTATAGGAATTTGTGGAATATCATTTGAAATCCTTCAAGTTGATAAAGGACCCACTCATCAATGTCCAGAAATTTGGAAGACAGCTTCTTGGCCATCTGGCATCAAGATCCAAATTTTAACTCATTCCAAAGACAAGTGACGCAAGAGAATGCTCAAATTCTAGACCAAGACCGTTGATACCCCAGCAAGAAGTGCTGAAGATCTTTCAACAATAGTTCATTGATAATTGGTAGCGAGCTGCCAGAGGTTCAAGAATAGGGTGTAGAGCAAGGGATACCATTGCTGATGTCAGTTGTTGAGTATTTTGCTGTAGTGATATGCACAATAAGTATTCATTGAAGCAGAATTCAAGTATGTTCTTTGAAGTCTAAAATGTACTTGAATTAAGTCATGGTGTTTTTCATTACCTCTTATGCAGGTAAATGTTTGACATTGAATAACGAAAACTGAAGTAGAATGAATGCATGTGAATTATCATTCTGGTGAAGCATATTGAAAATATTGAACATTATTCTGCTAAAGGGACAAATACCTGTTTTGGAAGAGGTATGGTCAGAGTGTTCCTTGTAGGCAAGGATGGCACAACTTCATCTTGCTGTAGCAGTGGGCTCAAGCACAGGAAAATTTGTGGGGGTGGCAAAGGACTGGGTAGTGTCTCAATTGTGCTTAAGGTCACTGAGGGTCAAAACCAACTTGGTACCTAAAATGGGTTAAAAGAATTATCTTCTACCCTGGGGCAGGGAGGTGATTTATAATGTTTAAATGATAGTGATGTCTTGAAAGTGAACCAGAGACATATATAAACTAAAGATAAATGAATGAATTTTGCCTTCGTGCTCAATCCTAGCCCCAACTTGAGACCAATTAAATCTTGATTGCCCTGATTGTTTCTTCATGAAGAGATCGTGGAGTTTTGGTGCTATAGCAAAGTGTGATGAAGAAATGAGATGGTGCGTGGGTATCAGAAGGAATAGTATCCGGGGTCTTAAAGCTTGCTTTCAAACAAGCAGTCATTAAGTGTGGTGTTGAAGAACACCAGTCTATATGATTCATGGATTTTAAATAATAAGTTATAAAATTCAAATCCAAAGGAGGAAATTATTTAAAGGGACACTAAACCTTTATGTGAGTAGAAAGCCCGTTTTCTCCCATGAAACAGCTGGTGATTCAGACTGACACTGAGGTGAACCTCTCCTGAGCAAGACCAAGCTTGATAACATTTCCAATGGAGATTCCTATGACAGAGTGGAGAATGCCACATGACTTGCCGAACTGATGATTCCCAGTCAATCCAGGACTACTTAAAACAAAGAAATCAGCCCAGGCAGATAAGGGCTGAAAGTTCCTGCCCAGCTCTCACTACTCTCACCTTTTCCGTAGTGTAGACTCCCTCAGCTTGTCCCTACCATATCCTAACTTACTGCTTAATAAATCTTCTGCCTCCCATCTGTTTCTTAAGTCTGCATTGTGATCAAGTCTGCCCCTTTTGAGAACCTGACTTCCAATATCCATCCCAGAAAAGGTCACTGTACCCAAACACCTAAGGTAAGTTTGATTAGCAAGATAAGAAAACCTGGCATATTCAATATTTAAAACTACTCACAATCCTCTTGTTCTTCAATAAAAAGTTCATCTTGTACATCTTTTTATTATTTAGATTATATCGCTCTTCAATACTAAAATTTTGTGTCGTAATTTCTACTGTCTAGTTTGTGCTTTCCGTTGTAAAAATTTGTCCCTAAATATCTAATCTAAATAAAGCTATTTGGTAATGTGACTAAACTGCCTGGGTTTGTAAAATTTTTTGCGGAAACCTGCCGGGGTAAGAGGTGTCTGATTTAGGAGTGAGGATAAGAAAAAACAATATACAAAAGCTGGGAAGAAGAGGATGAAGTCTGAAGACTGCCGTGCCAAGTTTAATATATCCTGCCTCTTTATAGGTCCAAGGCATGACATAACATGCTTATTCCAACACTCTTTCTCATGACTAAGGAACGTTGCTATCTTAAGTGAAGTTCACCACATTCTCGTTCTTATCAGCCATCTCCTGGAACACAGCCAAGCTGCTTCCCGTTTCGACCTTAGAAATCTCTACCTGCTAACATAAACTAAGCTACATATATCCAAACAATCATTACAGTAAAACATGTGCACAACTATGTGAAAAGCAAAATGTACTGGGAGCTAAGGTCATCACACCCTAGAGCTATGTTCTCACGAACTCTTGCTTTCAAGACAGCTCCAGGAAATGTTTCAACTACCTGCTTGCAAGGTAGCTCCCCACAATTTCCCACTCTGGCTCCCCTGTTTCTGAAACCTTGTGAAACAGAAAATGTTGCAGAATGGAGTGAGATAAGCCTCAGCCATAAAACTATTTCAGACATGAAACAGCAGGACTGTTACTCCCTGCTCAGAACAGCTAACTGAAATTTCTGTTTCTGTAGGTGCTAGCTTGCAGCCGCCAGCTCTGGACCTGCATAAACTGCAACCTCCCTGAGCTGGATACTGCTGTCTGGCTTCTGCGAAAGCCGAGACAGTCCCTGAGTACACATTAAAGCTCTTTTTATTTGACATACATTTAACGTCTGAGTGTGCTAAATCTCGTGGGTAACAACACCATAACTAATTGTCAGCCCCTATTAGTTTCTTACCACAAGACTGTACTTTTAAAAATTCTCTCCTCTGGGTGTAAAATAAATACACAGAAATCATAACCATTATGTCCAAGTTGATATGAAAACTATATCATCAAGTTCAAGACATGACAAATTCCAGAGAGAAACACATCAGAAAGTGAACAGGATTTCTCCCCCCCCCCCCCCCCCCCCACAAAAAAAAAAAGGATAATATGACAACCCTATTGAATAGGGGAGAACTGTCCTGGTGACTTTCGGAGTCTAAATCTTCCAGAACAGAAAGCACTGCCTTTTTCCCAGCACAGTTGACAAGGGACACAGTATGTCAATCAATTCTGACACTTGATGATGGGGGGACTTCAAAAAGCTACGGCCAAATGGAATGAAGAGTTAATGGGGGTTTTCCATGAATCTTTTTGAAGCCGTCTTGTAAGAAATCTGATCAAGAGATTGACTCCCAATTTAGACAAGCTGCCCTCACTCAATTTCAATAAAAACATCACCAACAATTATTTTCAAATTGGCATGTTTATTACAATTTTCACCTTAAATAGAGTAAATGGTGCCAAGAAAATATTGAAAAGAACGAGAGGGAGAAATTTGGAATGTACCAACAGATGTTAAAATATATTTTTTATATAGAGTGCAAATGAAAAAAAAAAAGAATGCAAATGAAACACCATCCTTCGCTTGCCTGAGTTGAAGAGCAGGCCAGGGGAGTGGGTGGGGAGGTGATGCGGATGGTTATAGGGCGTCTGTTGTGTGCGTCTGATGTCAGAGGGCTAGCCTAGCAACTGGCGTGATGACGTTAGATACGTTGGGGACGTTGGTGATGTGTGCATGCGCGCGCGTGCGCGCGCGGTTGTGGTTCCCTTCACTTGTTGCTTGACCGTTTGAGTCAGCGGCAGGACTCTCCGAGAGAGGGACCATGGAGCTGGTTGTGAAAGCGAGCAAAGGCTTTCGTGGGTTGAAAGTTAAAATGTTGGCGGTGCCCGTCAAGCCCATCAGATGGGCCCACCCTGATGCAGAGTTTGAAGAAGAAGATATCGTCACCGTCCCGAGGTACACCATCGACGTCCAGGATCTGCCAGAACTCCACCGCGCAGCCTGGGCTGGGAAGACGAAGAAAGTCCAGAACTTTCTTTGGTATCAAACACGCAAAATAAACTTACGAGATATCGAGCACAGGTAATGGGGACAGTGTGACAGACTGGCCAAGGGCAGAAGTAACCCAGGCGGGATGGCGGACTACATTGTGGGACAATATCAGGGGCTGGCACCACGATGATTGCCTACAAAGTGCTTGTGTACTTTTCCAGCATGAATTCGTGCCTGAAAAAATAAAATATCTATAATTTACTGCAGAGAAACCCAGGGAAATTTTTTTGTAAGCTTCACTAGCTTGTACCTGTAAGAACAAAACCCCACGAGTATTTACTTTGTTGAATCATCAGATCTCTCGTTAGATCTGCGATGGTTAATCAATTAAAACAACACTTAGAATCATGGTTTTGTCTGCATACAATGCAAGTTATGTTGCTTTTCTTGGAGCTGGTGTTTTATAGTCAATGATATTGTCAAATTGTCTGAAGTTTGAGCTAAAATAGTGTGTTAATTAACATTTGGGAATCTACATCAGTAAGTTTTTCAGAAGGAAATGGTAAGTGGAGGTGAAAGACAATTAAATTAAAAACAAGTAATTCCCATGCAGTTACAGATCTAGTATCTAATAGAGTTACTTAGTGTATTCCATTTAATGTAAAGCCTTATGGATTGTAAGAGACCCTATTTTATGTATCCATAAGACACTTTTAAGAATCCTGATTATCTTTAAGACATCATAAGTTACAAGTTGCATTCCAGTCTGGAAATTGTTAAAATGTCAGAAAATGAGTACCTTAGAATCAGTAAACATCACTACGATGTCCATTTCCTTCTAAGTATCTGCAAGGTAGAGAATTGCTTCATTTTTTTAGTGATTTGAAATGTCTTCATTTAGTAGAGAGGAACACTAATAAATGAACTGTGAGCAATTATTAAGCCTCTCTGTGCAACAAATTGTTCTAAATGCTTGGGAGATATTCTTATGTACACATGACAGGTGTTCTGTGAAGTCATTGCTATTTCAATTCTCATTGCTGAAGACATTGAGGAACAAAAACACTGAATAGTAGGTAATAATTGACAGTGCTAAAATTGAATTCCTACGCAAGTCGGGCTGAATCCAGAGGTCATGCTTACATGCATTAAGATATAAATAGGTGGATGGGTTTATGTTGCTCTTTCATTAAGGTAGTAAGTGATTGGAGCTACCAAATATTTAAAGTTCTGCAGGACCCAAAAATGATGTAATTGAAGTTCCAGCAATTACACTTTTTCCTGTGTTCACCATCACTTGAAAAATTTTGTATTTGGCGATAGTGTGCTGTGAGCTTTTCTAAACTGTCCTCTTTTATAGAACTGCCTTACATCTGGCCTGTGCCAACGGACATACAGAGGTTGTCAAAGTTTTACTGAAGCTCCATTGCGACTATAACCTCTGCGATGGGCAAAACAGAACACCTCTGATAAAGGTATGTGGCAGCGAGCTATTTCAGTATGAATTGGATTGCAGGATGAAAATGGATCTATCTCATTTAACCATAGTGTAAAATGTTGGCAGTGCCCCTTATTAAAACTTTATTTTGGTAGATACATTGTACTAAAACACATAGAACATAAAATTTGCCCTTGTAAGTGTGTTTCAATGGAATTAATTATATTCACACAATTTTGAAACCATTGCTATCATCTTTTAATTTTTTTGTGGGCATCACTGCCCTCTGGTGGGAGTAGGACGCCCAGCCTTGCTTCTGGAGAGCTGCTGCTGAATTTGAACCGCCAAGCCAGTGGGCCACAGTTCCACACTTAACCACTATGCCACCGGGGTTCAGCCCCATCTTTTTAATTTTTAGAACAAAAACATAGACTTTTTGATAATCCCAAAGAGAAAATCTGTACTCGTTAAACAATAAGCCAGTTGTCTGCTTCCTTTCACCTTGTTGCTGTTGTTTGATGACATTGAGTTGTTTTCAAGCTGTAGCTACCCTCTGCGGAGCAGAAGGATACACTGCCCAGTCTTCACAATTGTACCTATGGCTGTGCCTTTGTTGTAGCCACTGTGTCATCCATTCTGTCTGGGGCCTTCCTCCTCTGTCCCTCCATGTTAATAAGCACAATATCCTGCTTGTACAGGGACTAGTCTCTTCTGAAAATATGTTCAAAGCATGTAAAACAAAGTCTTGCTGTTGTTGCCTCCAAGAAGTATGCTACACCTACTTCTTCAAAGACAGATGGGTTTGTGCTTTTTGAACATTCCAAGGTCCTTTCCATATTCATTGTCAGCACCACAATTCAAATGCAGGAAATCTTGCATCTTCATTACTCATGGTCCGAATCTCATGTCTGATGGACTGAGTGGAGCACACAAAGAAACATGCCCGGAAGATCTCTTGTGCAGCGGATTTACCCAAGGCCCTTCATCTTTGGATCACTTGATGCTGCTTCCATGAGCATTGATTGTGAATCCAAGTAAGAAAAAGTCTACACTATTTTGGGTCAGAATCCATTCATCAGTAAGTGCCTCAAGTCCACCTTACAGCACATTTAAGGATTTTCCCAATCCTGATGCCACATTCCTCTTTAAATAAGCCAGCTTTTCCGATGATTTGCTTTGCTACAGTTTGAACAAGTATGATGAAAGATATAAACCTGGACGCACACTTACAACTTCTTCTTGATCCATGTGCAAGTCCCACATGAGCATAAAAAAGTGGCATGCAGTTCCCATTTTTCTCAAGGTTCTCCATAGTTGGTTGTGAGTCACACAGAACAATTTCCTTGAAATAGTCAATAAATTTGAACATCTTTTGGGTATTCTGGCTTTTGAGGCAAAATCCTTCTACGGCAATGACATCCCAAGTTCTAGACCCTCTTCTAAATCCTAGCTGTTTCATGTGAGTGCAGTTATACATTGTTGTCTTTAGTGTCTTCCTTACTTCACACAGGAAAATGTTTCCAAGGGTCACTCATTCATTGGTGTGTATTAGAGTTTTATTTTGCTTTGTGAATAGCATTCAGTGGTATATGACTTTACCACATTTTGTTTATCCATTAACCTGTTGTTGATCCCTCATGGTGGTATTTCTAACTTATAGTTATTATCAGTAATGCTGCAATAAACACAGTTTTACATGTATGTGTTGGAATTCCTATTTGCGAGTTTTATGACTATGTCAAATAGTTTTTCGCAGTGGTTGCACCATGTCCTGTTTCCATCACCAAGGTTTGGATTCCAAATGTTACACATATTTGCCAATACATGCCATTTCCTCTTAAAAAGAAAAAGAGCATTGTTTTTAATTGCATTGGCTGTTTATTCCATATTCTTCAAATTTGCACTCCATTTGTCTTTCTAATACCTACAGGCAGTACAAGGCCAATTTAAAGACTGTGTCGAACTACTGTTACTCAAAGGCGCTGACCCAAATGTGAGTGATTGTGATGGGAACACAGCACTGCACTATGCTGCCTGTGGTGAGAGCTCAATTGTGGGACAACTGCTGTACTGTGGTGCTAACATCGAAGCCAGAAACAAGGTATTGATTAAGAAACTGTTTATTAAATAACTGAAATACATGTTTATATTACCTGTTTTAAAGGGGGTCAGTTTTACATGTTTTCAAATGGAGACCTTTTTCTAAATGCAGATAATATTTTGAAATATTTTGAAATTACTGAAGATAGCACTTTAAAAGATACCTCTAAAAAACATTAAAGGGTACAGCTGCCCTTACGTATTGTGAGGACATTCAATGAAGTTGTTAAAGGTCAAGTTTTTCCTAGAGGTTCCTATGTTCCTGAATTTGTTATCTAGTGCTCGTGTACCAAAAGCACTGCCCACGGAAATGTGTGCTCTTCATAGATTAACCCACATCTGTGAGTCGATTTGGACTCAGAGCCACCCTCTGTCAGGTTCCCACAGCTGCAAATCTTGATGGAGCAGCTGGGGGTTAGAACTGTCCACCGAGCTTGTGGCTTGCAGTCTACTGCTTATCTAACCAATTATTTGGGCAATGTCAGGGCCCTTCCTTAGGGGAAGGCTTGTTCTCTCTGTGGACTTGCACTTTAAGCAGAAAGTCCTTTATCTTTTCAACATATCTGTGTACAGCATTCCTTGGAGATTGCCATGGGACCCAGCATCAGTCTTTCCTTATCTAGGATGTTCTAAATACAGGACCTGATTCCACAGGACCAGCTTCTGCTCCCTGCTCTTCTTTCTTGAGAGTACACAGTCCTTTATTTGCTCACTTCTAAGACAGAAGGTGGTGCAGCCCTTCCCCGATGCCTCTGATCTTGAAACACTGGTATGATCTGTGTAAGGGTGTTGCCTTCCACTCTAATCTCCTTAAAACTGATTTAATGATACATTAGACAATGCCATGGATGATGCTTTTATCATTCTACACCTCCCAGCCCACTGAGAATCATAGCTCAGACAGGTTGGCAAACATTTATATAATAAGGATCATTAAAAAGAAAAAAAACCAACCCTCCCAATGATTTCTCTTTCAAACTTAGTGGTTTTTGTGGCTTTAAAAAATTAGAAAGTGGAAGAGAAAAAGTAAAATTGAAATGGACTTGGGAGTTTTACTGACAAAATCATTCAACTCAAAAAAATAGGAAGGTTAAAAGAGAATTTTACTGCTGGCTGCATAGTACCGAGTATGAGGTAGGCATTGGTGATTTCATTTGGTTGTTTCTGCCAACCAAGTCTCAAGAGTGGCAGAACTCACCCACGCTACCTTCCCAGCCAGCTAACTCTCACACCTCCTGTATCATTTCCCACTGCTAATTTAAATGATCTCCTATCTATGTGATCTGTTTGAGGCCACAATTGGTGTGAGTTTCATTAAGACAGTGAGTGTGGGTTTTTTCCATACTGGGTTGACCAGCTACACAGAAATGGCTCAAGATCAGACACAAACAGGAAACCCCCAAACCCTAAGTAGTTTACAATGTACCCATGGATTACGGATGATCCTGTATAAATATGATGAGCCCTGTTGCTTGGGAAATGTGGGCACAGAAGAGGGTTTAGTGCATGAATCTTTCAAGACATTTCCCCAAAGAACCCCCCCCAAAAAAGGATATATGTGGGAATGGCAAGTGTCTGCAGCAACCCTGATTGCGGAGACACATTTTTTTTTTTTGGCATCACTGCTCTCCAGTGGTGGGAGTAGGAGGCCCAGCCCCAGTGCTGGAATTGAATCTCCATCCCAGTGGGCCGCAGTCCCGTGCACAACCACTACGCCACTGGGGCTCAGCCCACAGAGACACATTTAAACATGCTTAGAAAATACCTGTGCATGTAATAATTGGAACCTGAGTAACACTGGTTTTGACTTACCCTTGAAGAACCTTCTGCAAAGTTTTCAATTCAGTTAAAAAATGGGTAATTTTTTAAGTTATAAATTGTTTTTTGATATTTTGCAGCATGACCTCACACCACTGCTACTTGCTATCAATGAGGAAAATGTGGATATGGTTCTATTTTTAATAAAGAACAAAGCAAATATACATGCTGTTGATAGGGAAAAAAGGTACAGTAGTTCTTTCTCTTTGACTGTTCTGGAGAATAAATGATCAGGTTAGAAAGATTGCATTATAAAATGATTAATTTGCAATTATCTATGAACAGTGAACAGATCACTACCAATCACCATTCATATAGGAAAGCAATTACTCTAGCTATACAACATGATGAATATTTACAGTATATACTTGTATATATGTTGAGTTTTCAGCACATTTTTAATGCAGTTCTTGTGGCTGATATTTGAGTCAGCTTATACTCCAGTACCTACAGTATATTCCTTTTTAATCTTGATTCGTTTTTTGGGGGAAATGGCAGCAGCCATCTGATGTTTAATTAACTGAAAGTGTTTCATAGTAATCATAAAAGAACATGTTCTGATACTTAGTTTATTTTATGATATATTAAACTCTTTAACCTGTGTTTTTGGTTTGATACTTTTAGAATTCTGCTATTTATATACAAGCTTGAGTACTAGAATTAGAATAAGCAGAATTGGATTGAAGAGAATGGTGACATTTGCATGTGCTGACATGTAAAATGTCCCTGAACACACTGCATAGAACTGCTGCATAAACTTTGATAAAAAGCATGTAGAAATAGGAGTTTACTAAGTGGGATTAGGTGTAAGAGGATATGTGTAGCTGTGAACTCATCTTTATGAAGTGCAACTAGGATGACTATTAGAAGTCATAATGGTGCTGCTGGGTGATTGTGGAGATGCTAGCTTCCAGAGATGGGGCTGTCTGCTCTCATAAAGGTTTAGTCTCCCTAACCATTCAGAGAAGCTAGCTATGCATTCAATTCAACTCCATTGGAGTGGGTTTATTTTTTGTAGACTCTATTATAATTATCATCATTGTAATTAATAACACAGTTTTACATTTTCATGTAATTGATCCCTAGACCACTTTGAATTGCAATATATCAGAGTAGGGAAGAGATGAGAAAATTCATCATTAGATTATAGACTTCAGTTATCTGAACCAAACAGGGTTTCATGCCACGAAAGGACTTTAAATGAGTAGCTTCTACAATGTGTTACACCAGTGGGAGAAGAGATTTTTCATTTGTCCCTTCCTTTTAGACTTGGGAGTACACTACAAAATAACCCACACTTCAAAGATGCTATGTTTCTTAATACCTGCAAGTAGGTTATTTCTCATAGGCTGGCAAGATGTTTGTTTGCGAAAGTATATCAATCAGTCATGTTAATAACCACAGTTCTTAAGAATGAAATTATGTCTTCATTATTTTAGAACTGCCCTCATGCTTGCAGTATGTTACATCTCAAAATGTACAGCAAACGTTCTACTTTATGAAGGCATTAATGTCTTTGCTCAAGATATCTATGGCAGAACAGCAGATGATTATGCTGCATTTTATGGCTTTGACATGTAAGTGTTTACAATAGAAACACTCTGGTACAAGTGCTTATAGGATGCGATTAGATAGCACTAAACTGTAAGGTTTCTGCTCTTAACTATCAACTTCTTTTACAAAAGCTGATGTAGATACTTAAGTTGCTCAGGGACTCTTGGAATAGCAAAATTCACAATAAGGAACAAGATAAAAGACCAAGCTCACTGTCAAGTGAGCTAGACTAGTGTCAAGAAGCAATCAATGCAAGGTTCTTAAAGGGAAAGTAGGAGGGGCTAAAACTTCTGAGATCCTTATGCTTACATATCCTGACAGTCCAGGGTAACCCCTGTGAATGTGATAGAATCAGGCCATTTTGCTTTTCCTAATGGATTGCATGATTCCTAAACAGTCTGCTTTAGCAGTCTGTCCTTTCTCTTGCACCTTCCCTTTGAACTTTCCTAGAACTCCAGGTGTAAAGAACAATTATGACAAGTCATGTGGTGGTGGTCAGGGGAAGAAAAAGAAGTTCTGCTTTCATTTTTTTTTTATTGCTTCTCTTGGTATCCTTGCATCACTGTTAACAAAGTCTCCTGCAGTCTATTCTTGATTGGCTTTGGCTCCCAAAGATATCCTTGCTAAACTAGATCTCTCAAAGCATTCGATGTCAAAGTTATTTATTTATATTTAGTTCACATATGCTTATTTATTCAGTCACTCTTCCCAAACACCAGCGTCCTACCCTGGTGGGTCCTACTAGCATTTGCAATTTGACCCTTTCCCCTGCACTCAAAACCAAGGTGAACCCGCATCCTCACTGAGACTTTTCATAACAAATCACCCTCTCAGGCCCATATTTACCTTCTGACTAGCAGTTGTTTGTAGAAGGCAGGGGGGCCTGCAAAGTGGATCAAATTATGTTGCAGGAAAAGATCAGTTTCCTTTTATCACTAGTCCAGATCTATATATCAAAGTTCCATTTTACCCATGAAACACTTTGCTTTTTCCTCAGAATAGTTGGGCCAGCTTACCTTCTATTTCTTAGTTTAGCTTGGGCTTCTGGTGTCCTTCTCCTGCACATATGAAAATCTCCATCAAGACTTGTATCTACCGCTACTTTTCAGAGAGGCTGGCATAATTTAAAAATTAGACTAACAGGGCAGGCAGTCAAATTGTTTGAATCTAGCTGTGTTAGTGGAATTGACAAGTTACATTCATGACTAATTAGTATTCATTATTAAAGTAGAATTACATCTTCCCTGTCAACTGACCATGAACATGGAGATTAAGTCTCATTTTCATAAGTATCTGCTAGTTGAGAATTACTGTGGGTAATTTACAAAATAGTAGCTCCACATAGGTTTTAACCTCTATTAATTTTGTACCCTTATCATAATAGAAGTGGGGAATTTATATCACTTATGGTAATTACTGAGTTAATATGTTCATGGAATAGATATGTTTATGTGCAAATCACATAGTTGCCGCGATGCCCTGAAATTATGAAACAAAGACAGGAAATGCTAATAACCAAAATTATGCACGGTACTGTTTTCTGAAGTACTGCAACATTTGAATATAGAATGTAAGGAACAGCACACAGAAACACATATTGGGAATGCCAAAGAAGCTCAAAAGTGTAGTTCAAGAGTCAATCATTCCACATTCACCATTTCTATGAATACTTCCCACTTCTTAATGTCTCACTATGTTTTCCCAACAACATTATAAAAAGGATATGAGAAAGGACCTGTTTCATAGGTTCATGTTGTACCTAAAAACACAGTGGCATATGTAAGAACAAGTAGATAACGTACTTGTTTATTGCTGTTTGTTACAGGGCTAGAACTGCTTCTGAATTCAGGAGATTGTCCATTATATCATTGCTAATTTCAGTTAATTTATTCAGCTGTATTGTCCTCAATTTAGAGTCATATTATATTGTTCTTTTTCAATTAAATGCTTAGCAAAAGTTTCTTGATATCAGCATATTTTTTGTGCAAATAATGCATGCCTTCTACTGCTTTTGCAAAGTGCACAAACTCTTTTCATATTAGTTTCTAAGTATGCTATAGATATGGTGTTATATGTGTATGTGGGTGCATTTTGTGGGTGCATAATATGTAAAAATGTGGCAACTGCAGTATGTGGGCTGAAGTTCTGAATTAGTACTACTTATGAAATGTAACATTGTTGGTAAATATTCATTATGTCAATATTAAAATGTTATCTCATTTTTTACTCCTTAGCTATAGGCAAATGATAAGTGCTTATATAGAAGAATCTAAAGCTGATCTTCCTGAAGAGTATGTAACAATAAGTAAGACTTCTTAAAATATCATTCCTCATGGGGCTTGTATCATAGATAAAGAAACGAAGAGCAAAGTTTTAATTAACTTCAGGGCAGTTTTAAAACTTAGTGTGCAAATTGCATGTATATATATTTTCACTTTGAATAGTCTAAAATATAGATCTATCCAAAAAGTTAATTGTAGGCACCTTCTATTCTGAAATACTCCTGTCTAAAGGGAAATTTATTCATTAAATCATGGCCCCTGAGAGCCCATATCATAGCATAGTGTTCACTTAACAAGTACCTATGAAGTGTTTTATTTATTTATTTATTTTGGGGGCATCACTGCTCTCCGGTGGTGGGAGTAGGAGGCCCAGCCCCACTGCTGGAATTGAACCTCTGTCCCAGTGGGCCGCAGTCCTGCGCACAACCACTACGCCACCGGGGCTCAGCCCTCTTTTTTTGGGGGGGAGGGACACCTATGAAGTGTTTTAAAAGTACTATTATACTGTTGTAGATTACAAATATTTTAAGCACACAGGCCTTGGCCTCCACTTTCTAGTTACTATTGTCATTTTATTTTTATCCTACTTTAGTCATTGCTAGCTAAGTGCAAGGTACTGTCCAGGAGTTTTACTTATAATTTTCACTGTATTATACTTAGTCTTTCCTAAGTGTCTGACTCATATGAAGCAATAGCAGCATTGAAAAACGTGGGTAGAGGGGCTGAGCCCCAGTGGCAAAAGTGGTTGAGTGCAGGACTGCAGCCCGTGGGCTTGGCAGGTCAAATCCTGTGGCAGCTCTAAGGAGAAGCACTGGGTAGCTCCCATCACCACCACAGGGCAGGGATGCCCCGAAAACAACAACAACAAAAAGAAAAACGTGGGTAGAATTTAAAGTCCGTAGATAGCCAAAGTATAAGCTTGTGAGTTGAAAGGCCTAAAGGACAGTGTTTGGCAGAAAGGGACATCTAAGCAGGCTGCATATCTCACAGAAAGGAATGAGTTAAAAAGGCTTAGATGCATGAGTGAACTTGCATGATGGAGGAGCACGTCAGGTTTGCTGGTACAAATGTGATATGGGATAGTTTGGGAGTGAGGAGACTACCTAGATAAGGTAGGCTAATGGAAGCTTTCCCACAAATAACTAGCAGTCGCTAAAACAGTAGGGGAACTGGAGTTGTTTGAGTGGTTCATGGTTGTAAGACCTAGGTGCTATTTGTGCTTCCTCTCCTAATCATCTCCAAGTTCTGAGTTCTCATGTGAGAGTATCCAAAGGTAGGAAGGGATACCATTCTCCATGTTTCTTTGAAACAGAATAAACACAAAAACTTGCATCACACTTCCACTCACATTTCATTGACTGGTGTGCATCACATGCTCATTCCTAATTCTGTCACTGAAAAGGAAAGGTCATGAAAGTGATTGTCTTGAAGTAATGGTTTTTCATTTTAGGCTTGGGTAAGAACCATGTTCTTTGGGGTGAAACATATCTAAAAGAAATTGTGGGAATTGAGGGGAAAGAGGAGTTTTTTTTTTTTTAAGAGGAGGGTTCAAGTGGAAAATGTTTGGAAATGAATGTGGTAACATGTGTGCAAATGTGCTTGATACAGATGATGTATTGAATGTTACAATAGCTGTAAGAGCCCCCAATAAAATTATTTAAATTTAAGAGAAAAAAAAGAAAAACAACAAAAAAAAGGAAATTGTGACTGGACAGCTGGAGCGTTGGTGGGGTAGAAAGGGAGAACTGATTGCAAGGATCTACATATAAACCTCCTTGGGGGATGGACAACAGAAAAGTGGGTGAAGCGAGATGTTGGGCAAAGTAAAATATGAAAAAATTAAAATAATTTATAAATTATCAAGCGTTCATGAGGAATGGGGTCTGGAAGGGAATGGGAAAATGAGCTGATACCCAGGGGTCAAGTAGGAAGCAATTGTTTTCAGAATTATGATGGCGACCAAAGTACAAATGTGTTTGACCCAAATGGTGTCTGTATGGGCTGTGATAGGAGTTGTATAGCGCCCCCACCCCAAAAAAGATAATACTGATACAAAGTATGTATGTCTTAATTGTTGTTAGAGCTGTATGAGTCCGTGATAAAATGACTTTTTAAAAGATTGTTGATTGTTATTCTCCATTAAGACAAGAGTGTCAGGAGTGCATATTGGATAGGGAGTCATCACTATCTCCTGCAGGGATCCACTGATGTGCTTTGAGGCATGAGTCACAGAAAGAAATTTAGCATTCTGGCTGTGGTATGGAGCAGGAATCAGCGAATTTTTCCTGTAAAGGACCAGGTAGTAAAAGTTATAGAATTTGCATGGCTTTCCAGACTATGTCATATCCACTCAGTTCTGCGGTAGACCTGTGCAAACATTCATGCAAAGAAACAGCGAAGATACGTTGGCCTGATTATTGTCCAATCAAGTAGAATCATTTACCTGTCCAGGCAACAGAGTCCAGCTGGTATATGATTTTAGTTTGTTTACCCATCATAGAAAAGAAAGACAAAAGGAAAAGTAAGCAAGATCAAGGGAGATGAGACATTTGCCAGAGTCAAAACTAGCACTGCTTGTCAGCAAAGCGTGGACTGCTCCTCGTCCATTAGGGTGCTTTTGTCCCCTCATGTGAAGCAAGTGAAGTTTCCATGCTCAATTTATTCAGTATAGAACTGTGGACTTATATTTATGTGCATTTTATCTTTCTCACTTGTTTTTCTTTTCTCATTGGTTTTCCTTAAAGTCTTACTCATTTAGAAATTAAAAATAGTGCTGCTTTCTCCAACTGTTTGACTTGGCTTGTCAGTAAAATTTAACTATAGCTTTATGAGAAATTAAGAAAAAAATTAGAAAAGGAACTCTCTGATCAGGAGTACATTTGTACAGTTAATAAATTTAGCCAATTGACACCTATTATAAAGGGACTTGAACACTATTTATCTGGGTAGAATTGTGCTATGATTTCATGTTCTTTATAAGAGCCTTCTTACGGTAGAGTAAATTCTTAGTTAACATAATTGCTTTTCATATGGGTTAATAAAGAGTTGCTGCTTGGCTTACATTAATTTGAATATTGTGTCATTTTTCCTCCATGAATGCAGTGTGAAAGAAATCTGGGGTAGTATATGAAATGACAATTGGCAAGCTATGAAATCATCTTCTCGGGCTGAGCCCCGGTGGCTTATTGGTTGTGCGCAGGACTGCGGCCCACTGGGGTGGAGGTTCAATTCCAGCCTTTGCTCCACAGGAGCAAAAGCTGGGTCTCCTACTCCCACCACCAGAGGGCAGTGATGCCCCCCC
Organism: Nesogale talazaci; assembly: GCA_004026705.1. Classification (NCBI taxonomy): domain Eukaryota; kingdom Metazoa; phylum Chordata; class Mammalia; order Afrosoricida; family Tenrecidae; genus Nesogale; species Nesogale talazaci. The sequence continues at coordinate 45,595 of PVJH01001738.1, forward strand.
AAAAACAAAAATGTAAACATCTTCTCATTATTAACTTACATATAATAGCATATTATGTCAAATAATAAAAGAAATTTTATTTTACATAAATTAAAATAAAGTCTGTATCTTGCTGTATTCCATGTTATTAGAAGGCTCATCTTCCTGATAAATACATTGAGCCAGAGGGTCTCAATTTAGTCCTAGGTTTAATGATTCACGCTTAGGATGCCCAGGGCTTAGAATATAGTTGTATTGCTGGTTGTGATTCATTACAGGAAAAAAATACAAAGCAAAAGAAGTCAAAGAAAATGGCATATGGGTGAAGTCTAGAGGAAAACCAGGCACAAGCTTCTGACTGTCCTGTCCTTGTGGAATTAATTTTGCCAGAAAAAATGTTGAAAGCCCGTGTGAAATTGTGTCTTGCTGATACTCTAGTGCCCACGGTTTTTTATCGGGGACTGGACATGTGGATGTCCTTTCTTAGGGTGCACCACACCTGCAGACTCCCACGGGGATTGTAGGTATCCAGCATAAACCACACTGTACAATCACTTTGGACACAGTGATTGAGTCTTCGAATTTTGGAAATGATGGGAATGCTCTTGAAATATCATTTCTCAAATAGTAGCCAATGGCTAAACTGGCAACAGGCCTAACCAAGAATAGTAATCTCATACCTGCTATGTGAAAGAACACTGCAATTATAGTCCAGATTGAAATGTGGATTCTGCCTTAAAAATTTCAGTAGCAAATAGTATGATGATAGAATCTGACAAATAGCTGAGTCTTTTATTAGGCTCATATTATTTATGCTGATCAAATAAGGCATTCACATCATCTTATATTTGTTAAGTACTCCGTGGAAATTTCTTTGCTTTAAATATTGCCATGTACTTTAATTTTGGGAATAATACCCATATGCTATGATTTTGACTTTTATCTTTAACTTTCAAAAAAAGTCTGCATCTTGCTGTAATCCATGCTATTAGAAGGTTCACCTTCCTGATAAATCCATTGTTGCACCTATCTAGATTCCAGAGATGAAGAAAAGGTGCTATGTGACAACAACATAAATATACCCTCTTCTCCCTTTCCCTGTGTTAGAAATCCAGGAGCACACTATTTAATTTTGATTGTCTCAAATTAAGATACCGATTTCAATAATGCTACTATTCTCTTGGACTGAAAGGGGTTTGAGAAGCTTTGGTTAAGATTATGATCACTGTAAAGGACATTTGAGTTCTAGGTAGGGAATTTTGATAAATCACATTCTGCTTTCCTTGCAAAGATAAAAGGTAAAAAGATAAAATATATTGAGGGTAGAGAATTCATAATGCATCAATTGACTACCAATAGGATAATTACTATTTACTTCAGTATAGTATTTCTGTCCAAGTGTAAATTTAGAGAAATACCACGTAACCAAAGATCAGACTCTGTTACTTTTAATACCTTAGATTTTCCAATTCTGATTTAAAACGTAATTTTCCTTCTTGTGCTTAACAGTGGAGGAGATTTCGGAAGAAGGTTCTTCAAGTGGGTAAGATTTCCCAAGTCTTTTAAACAGGGAATTCAGAGAAAAGGAGTTCATATTTGTCGAGTACTTTACTCTGGGCTACATAACATAATACAAAGAGGTTTCAAAAAACTAGCATATCTTTTCTTCACATAATTTTTTTTTGCATCACTGACCTCTGGTGTGAGTAGGAGGCCCAGCATTGCTCCTGGAGAGTTGCTGCTGGATTTGAACCACACGCCAGTGGGACACAGTCCCGCACTCAACCACTACACCACCGGGTCTCAGTCTCTTTACATAATTTTTATTGGGATCTCCTACATATATTGCAACAACCCATAATTCAATTAGCTTAAGCTTAGTTATACAAATACTACCCCCCATGAGTTTCAAAACGTTTTCTTTCCTCTTGAACTCTGATATCAGATCCCTTTTATCCCCCCACCCTACCCCACAGAGAACCTTATATTATGTAATAATTTTATTATTTTCCATATCTTACACCATTGAATGCATCTGTTCACCTGCAACTCTGTTGTTTGTTTCTTTCAAAAGGGGTTGTCATTGCTATCAGCCCCGCCTTCCTCCCACTCTCCCCCATGCTAGACCCTCAGGGAATCATTACTCCTTACTGTTTCTGAAGGTTTATCCAGCTTGGCTTCCATGCATCCAGCACTCTTAATTTTACAAATGAACCCACACAGGTCTAACAAGATGAATGAGGTAAACCAAAGGTCATAGTATAAGGAGTATAAGGGGAGGGAATATGAAAGAACTGGAGTATAGTTATGTGTTTCATTGCTGCTATACTGCTCCCTACATTTATCATCCCTTCCTTTTGGCTCTTAGGGGAGGGACTGCCCAAATATCTTACAGGTGCGTTTGGGATCTCCACTCTGTCCACGTTTCTTCATGCCAATTAGATTGCTTGTTTTTTGAACTCCTACTTATTCCCGTTAATACCTCATGATCACGCAGGCTGGTGTGCTTCCTCCATTCGGGCTTTGTTGATTTCCTGCTAGTTGGCCACTTGTTTAACTTCAAGCCTTTAAGACTCCAGATTCTATATCTTTTAAGAGCTGATAACCATCAGCTTTCTTCACCATATTTAATTAAACACCCATTTTGTCTTCAGCGATCATGTCGGGAAGGTAAGTATCTTACAGGCAAGGTAAGTAACACACAGTGCCACATTATTAGAACAAACTCTTCTTGTCCTGATGGAAGATTTAAGTAGAGGTCCCCAGCTCATCTGCTACATTATATAGATGAATACACTTATCTTTATTTTTGCATGTATTTGTATATATGCATGTACATGTATATTTATACCTATATATAATTTTTTACTTTCTTTCCTCTCTTATTTTTGCTTTCCTCCTGCCCCACTATCATGTTTACCCATTGTTCACCTCTCAGTGATTTCTCTTGGATACATTTCAGTTGATCCAACAGGACCAGGCATGCTGCACCCCCCTCACCATGAATTTTAACACCCTTGCTTTTCTCCTGCTCCTGTTGCTGTTGAGTCACCGCTCACATCCCACTTTCAGTCCACTCGGTGACTCCTTGGGATTGCTTATTCTCCATGTCTTATACAGACAGACTCTAAACTAGAAAAAGAAAAAGAAAAAAAAAAGACCATACAAATAGTTCCAAGTCTAGCTGATAACCTGACTCAGAATAGATGAATCTCTCTCTGTTACATAGCAAGCAGGATCTTTTATAATTCACCAGTCCAATCCCCTTTTATTCCATATGCTGGGACTTACTCACCTCCCAGTACTTATGCTCTTTTAGGCCTCAGTCTTTCTGGCCAAAAGTTGCCTCTCCTACACGTTCCCATTGCTTTTCCTGCAGTCTAGGATTAAATGGTCTAGCAGCCCCCTCCTTGCTGCTTACACCTTTAGACTTTCAGTGTGGCTCCCCTGTGAGAAACCCCAACCAGTTCAGGTGAGCTGCCATGCACTGGCTCCTCCCCACCTTAATTGGAAGTCAGCAATCAGGATTCCTCAGGGACATGGTGGCTTTGCTCACATTGCTCATCTTTTGCACTCGTCTCTTGGTTTGCGCCCATGTGAGTAGGTCTGAGCAGTCACTTTCCCCGAAATGCATCCTCAATTTATGTTAGCTTGTGAAGGGAACTAACATCTGGATTTCTTTTTCTGTGGTCCCATAACTGCATCCTCAATAAATGCAGTTATTTTTGGATTTTTTGTTCATATCCATTGATCTGTCTATCATTATGCCAGTACCATGCTGTTTTGACAACTGTGGCTATATAAATAAGTTTTAAAGTCAGGTAATGTCAGCCCTCCATACTTTTTTCCTTTTGAGTTTTTTTTTCTTTTTTGCCAATTCTGGGCTTCTTTTCTATATATAGGAATGAATTTGGTAATCAGTTTTCCATTGCATTGAATAAAAGGCATTGGTATTTGTATCAGGATTGAGTTAAACTTTTATGGGCCTCAGGTAGGATTAACAATTTTACCATACTGGGTCTCCTGATCCAGAAACATGGGACATTCTTCTATTTTTGAGGATACCTTTTGTTTTTTGTGATAATGCTCTGTACTTTCGCTTGTACAGATTGTTTGGGTTTTTTGTTGCTATTGCTAGAAATATTCCTAGATACCTTGATTTGTGCTAGCTTGTGAAGAGAACTAGTTTCTGGACTTCATTTTCTGTGGTTCCATACATTGTGTATAGCAATATAATTGACTTTTCACTTGAGAAAAGGCATCATGGTTGGTAATGGCGGCAGCCAGACTTGAAGAGAAAACCTGCATTGAGAGCTATAACAGTGTGTTAACATATGAAAGTAGTTGTGTCTGCTCAGGGCAGGCAGTGTGGGCCAGAACTGACTCAGTGACCACTAGTAACAGCAGTGATACACAAGAGAAGAAATTATTGCCAGGTCTTGTGCCATTGTCACTGTAGTAGCTGTGTGCTATTCCTGCAGTCTCTCCATCAGTTCCTCTGCTGAAGGTTATCCTCATACTCTCTGACCATCTGCTTTATCCTGCATGGTGACCTGCTACTGGAACTATATTCTTTCCTGATAATTTGTCCAAAGTATGTGAGATGACATCTCCCCATTCTCCCTTCTAAGGACCATCATAGATATAATTCCCATTCAGCCTACTATTGTGTGATGTTTTAAAATGTCTCTAGAATAGTTTTTTTGTGTGTCTCTGTATTTTCTGTAATCATTCCTTATTTATGAATTTTTGGTGCTTTTGCTCTTTCCTTGTGCTTCCTTCTGTTTCCCCCATTTTTTCCAACTAGGTGTTAGTCCTCTTTTTCTATTGATAAATTTATAAGTACATACATTTGAGGGTTGTAGGGAATTCAAGGGATTAAGGAGCCCTTTGGGCATTGTGGGCATTGGATTGCAATGAGTGACTCCTCATTGACTGCATCATGGAGAGGGAGAAGTGAACCCAGAAATAGATAACTTAATGCTTTTTTGAAGTGCATACCTGTATTTTTATGTACCATCTCCAAATTTTTTGTCATGTTCTTCCCCTCCCTAGCCCTACCATTATGCCTTCTGTTTCTCTCTCTCTCTCTCTCTCTCTCTCTCTCTCTCTCTCTCTCTCCCCCTTCCTTCCTTCCCTCCTTTCTTCCTTCCTTTCCTTTTTAGGTTCTTTTTTATTTAAGTCATTTTATTGGTGGCACATACAACCTATCACCACCACTATATACATCTATTATATGCAAACCACATTTGTTGCCATCATCATTCTTGAAACATCCTCCTCTTCCTCCTTCAGACCTTGCTACGACCTCCTCCTTTCCCCCCCTCCCTACTCCCCCCCCACCATGAACCCTTGATAATTGACAAGTTATCATTATTTTGTCATATCCTACACTGCCTTATGTGTCACTTCAACAACTTTCCTGTTATCCATAACCTGGGTGTTTGTAAGTACATTTGGAATTATATTTAACTTGTAGCTTGTAACTTGTAAGTCATGTTACATCAATATATTATGAATTAGTCTATCAGACTTGTGGAAATACCTAGGGTGAAGATGCACTTGGTTCAGTGATCACAACCTAGGAGATTACCCTATTTCTGTGAAAATGTAGCAAATTGCCAATTTTTTTTTTTTTTACTTTTTAGGTGACATGAGCTCACTTATTTTGTTGTATATTTTTGTTCTAAAGTCTTCTGAAACAGCATGGACCTGATAATCCAAGGCCTTCTTCTATTGAAATCTGTGACTCAGAACCCAAGGTAAAGTGCTTTCTCCGAAAATTAGTCTTGTGTAGTGTTTGCTCATAAAATCGAGCAATTGTCTATAGAGTAGTGGTAATGAAAAGGTGTTAAAAAGGTAATAAAACATGGCAAATTGAACTTTATTTATTCTTTTAACCAGTGTGAAAAGAACTGGATGAGTGAAATGAAAACAAAATGGGTAGGACAATTTATACTGATGAGAAAACTATATTGAGGAGACTTTTTCCATAGGAAGAAAAGAATGAAGAACAATCAAGGCATCCTAATATGACTTTTACAGTTGTGAAGCCTACATTAAAATTTCATGATTGAATTAACTATTGTAATTAGTATAAAACTTTTTAGTTCTTTCTGTACCTTTGAATTCTAAAATATATTCTTTGTGCTTTTATGTTGATATTGCACATGTATTTGAGAGAGCCCTTATTCTCCATTCCACTCTTGGTTCTGTATGTAGACTAATGGGATCTGAGGAATTGTGGATATTTAGACATTTTAACATTTGTTCCCTAAGTTCCTTTCAAATGGGATTCTACTGTATTTTCTAATGCATTACACTAAGCTGAGATTTTTTAAAAAATCTTCATCTGAAAGCAGGACACGTTTTACCTAAAATAAATCATCTTTAGATTTCCTGGTCAAGATGCACACTTGGAGATAGGCAAAAGAAAAGTCCTTCCACAGAAGAGTAGAAGAAAAACCAAAATGAACGAAAAACCAGGTTCCTGGATACTTGTAAGACAAGATAGAAGTTAAGGGAAGAGAAACCTCCATACTCTAGAGACTATGGGTGTGAACAGAAGTAAGGAAGGAATGGGTGGACCTGTTCCACCCTTGGGGAGATGGAGAAGGGGATGAGCCAGCACTGATTCTCCAGAAACCTGGAGAACTCAGGGTAGACACAGCTGTACACTCTCACAGGTGGATTGTAGCTTCAGAGTCTGCACTGAACCTACAGGACTGACAACTGTTGTTGCCCTACATTTCCTGGTGCTTCCCAGTACCATGGCGCTCTGTTGGCATCCCAGTGCATCTCCACCACTTTGCCACTCTCATAGGCTCTGGCCCATTGCCTCCTTGGACCTCCCATTGTACCCACCCTAGCCCAATAGTCCACATCCTACCCTTGCTGAACTGCCTGTACTCCCATGATGCTACCTCTAAATGCCCAACCGTTCTGCACCATTGAAGGCTGGGGGTACTCATACATTGTATTTCAAAGGGATGCTGGTCACTAAGGGAAGAACTCTTAAAAACAGGATTTATTCCTTAATTATATTTTTCCCTTAAAAATTCTTTTTACGTTATAGTTTCCATTTTTCCTCCACCTTGCCACTTAATAGGGTCAGTTATCCTCACAAAATCCAGTCAAAAAGTAATTTCCTTGAGAGTTAAAGGCTCTGGTATCACCAGAAAAATAATGAAGGAGAAAGTTGCTCTGGTAATTTCAACTGATGGGGAAAATATTGAGAGATCTATAGAAAACATAGAAAAAGTAGAATCATTATGTCATTAACACCCAAAACAATAAAAACCAGAATTTTCATTTAAAAGGAAAAGAACTAGACATCACTTTACAAGTTCAAAATAAAAATTGAAGCAATGAAAAGTCATACTTATGAACCCGAAGAAAAAAATCTTTGAATCCAGTTAGCAAGAGCAATGTAATAAAAGAGCAGAAAAGTCTGGAAACTACTTAAACCATTTGTTACAGCACTATGAAGAGGAATAACTTACAACTCATTAAAGTTATGAAATGAGAACTAGCCTACAAAGGCACAAAGAAAATATAGTACACGATTTGCTGGTAGAAAATTTACTTCAGAGCAGAAAAGAAGGTAAAATAATGATTCAAGGAGCTGAGAGAACACCCAGAAGAAAAATTCCAAGAGAAAAAGCATTGTGATATAGTGTAGTCAAACTTTTCAATAAGGAGAAAGTGAGAGTTCTCAGAGGCGCAAAATGGGACCCTTCAAATGAAAAGAAGAATAAGCTTGTACTTTTCAGCAGAAACTTTGCAGGCAAGAAAGCAGTAAAATGACATATAATGCAGTGGGGAAAAAATCCAGGCAAGAGTTTTATATTTAGAAAAATATTTCCCAATTATACAGGTGGATTAAGGGTAATTTCAGAAAAGGAGATATTAAAGAAAATGATGAAAACAAAACCAGTTTTACAAAAGTACTGCAGACAAACACTTTAGAGCAACAAAAGCATCAATGTCCAGAAGTTAACCTATGTAAAACAGAATTCAAAATAAAATATAAGATTTTAAGAAAAGAAAGAGGGGCTGAGCCCCGGTGGCATAGTGATTGTGCACGGGACTGCGGCCCACTGGGTTGGAGGTTCAAATCCAGCAGCAAGGCTGGGCCTCCTACTCCCACCACCAGAGGGCAGTGATGCCCCCCCCAAAAAACAAAAAACAACAACAAAAAGAAAGAAGCAGAGATATCGCTCCACAGTGCAGGAAAGAAACTATGTGAATAGAGGGAAAAATAAAGATGTAAAGCATACAAATGGGAAGGAGGAGAAGTAGTTTTCAAGAGAGGATCAATCCCTGCCATGGAGCAAATGCTGACTGTTAGCAACCGCCGGGGTGTTCCCCAGACTGTAATTTCTTATGGTAGAAGCAGAGCTTTCCCCCACCCCCAAAGAACTGCTGATGGTTTTGGACCATTGGGATCACAGCTCAGCATGTAACCATTACATCACCAGGACTCCATCACCTCCAGAACTCCTTAAATATGGGAAGAAAATAAGAATAAGGTATCCTAAAGGGAACAAAAACCTCATCCAAATAGAAACAAGTAAAGCACTAAAAGCTCATAAAAGAAAGAAAAAAAATAACAATAAGGGGAAACACACAAACAAAAGAACACAGAAGACAAAATTAGGACTATTAAAACTATATCACAAAAAATAAAACCACAGCAAAATGACAGCAGCAAACGCATACAACTCAATGATGAAGCTGAATGTAGATGAGTTAAATGGACCAGTCAAGAGACAGATACGAGGAATAGAGTGGATAAGAAAACATACAACTTTTCTCTGGGTCTACAGTGCTTCCTCGCTCCCACCATCATGATCCCACATCTACCTTACAAATCTAGCTAGACCAGAGGATGTACACTGGTACAGACAGGAATCAGAAACATAGGGAGTCCAGAGTGCATGGTCTCTTCAAGACCCAGTAGGGAGGGTGGTGATATTGAGAGTGTGGAGGAATGGTAGGGTAGAAAGGGGGGGAACAGATTTTAAGGTTCTGCATATAATCTCTTCCTTGGGGTATGGACAACAGGGAAGTGGATGAAGGGAGATATCGGACAATATAAAATGTGACAAAATAATACATGAATTATCAAGGGTTATTGAGGCAGAAAGGAGTAGGAAAGAAGCAGAAATGAGCTGATTCTAAGGGCTTAAGAAGAAAGCAAGTGTTTTGAGATTGATGAGGACAATAAATGCTCAAATGTGCTTGCCATATAATAAATATACGCATGGATTGTGATAAGAGTTGTACGAGCCCTAATAAAATGATTTAAAAAGGAAAAGATCACTTGAGATTAGGTTAGTTACAAGAAATACATATAGTTCTTTGAACTCATTAAATAATGAATGTCTCAGATACACTTAAAATGCTCAAGTAACTGCCTTACAGATTTGGAGAATGGACACTTTCAAAATAAAATTGAACAAAGAATTCAATAGTTAAAATTTTAAATAAAGAGTCATTAATATGCAGCTTTAAAGAACGACACCTTTTGCAACCAGAGGCCATCTAAAAGAGGCGTTCACTAAGTCCACTCAGGAGAAGCACACCAGCCTGTGTGATCCAAAGATGACAATAACAAAATCCAAATGTGATGAAGGGCCAAGAAACAGAGCTTAAATTGTGAACACTCAATGTAGAGAAGGCTGTAGGCACTGTGAGCGCAGGAAATCTATTTGTAGACTATTTACTCAGAATCAGACACAGTGAGATCCTCTCTGGCCACAGTGAGGGACACCAACAGCTTTGCTAACAGATAGGGATGATTGTAAACTTGATTATGGTGCCTGCAACTATGGCATACTATGGTACAGGACCAGTTGCCTTCCCTCTTGAACTAACCTGAATTTGCTCTAGGGTTAACTATTCCTTGCTTATTCCACTGCAACTGTTAAGGAAGACAGTGTAGTGTGTTGAGTTTCTGTTTCAATGTTTAAAATTCCCACTTAGTGGGCTGAGATCTAGTGGTGTAAGTGGTTGAGTGCGGGACTGCGGCCCGCAGGCTTGGCAGTTCAAATACAGCAGTGGCTCACAGGAGCAGCACTGGGTAGCTCCCACGACCACCAGAGGGCAGTGGTGCCCCAAAAACAAAACAAAAGTCCCTTTTAACCAGAGTGCAGTGATGCCCCCCCGAAAACAAACAAGCAAACAACAACAACAAATTCCCAATTAGCATTTTCCTGATACCACCTTAGAATTTTTCTTTCTGGCTTTTTAGTTATTTATTCACATGTTCATGTGGCTGGTGGCCTTTTCTTTCTTAACTTTTATCTTGCTATTAGTTTTTTTTCTTTCTGTGCCATTTTATTTGCTTTTTATTGTCTGGTTTTCTAGTTCACGATGTCAAGAAGAGTGGATGCATAGGGACAATAACTGATGGGAGAACTTAGAGAGATGGGGAAAGTGAATAGAATGGGGCGCAAGTAATGAATGCAGAGATGGAGGACTGGAATGGATCATGATGATGTACACACAACTCTTTAAAAAGCAACTTACCTATGGAAGTGAGCAATATGTGACTTTTATATTAATAAAATAATTTTATTAATGGAAGAAACACATCTTATACATCAAGATAAAAATGAGCTGAAAACCAAAAGTGGAGGGGGGGAAAATCTCAGATCACAGCACACACATCCCCTAAACAGGAGTAGCAATATTATTCACTGATAGAGTTTTCTTCTATGAAAAGTCCATTATGAGAGAAAAAGCAAGGTACTATATAATGATTAAAAGGACAACAGAGCAGAAAGACATAGCCCTCACAAACATCTATGCACCTAATGAAAGCCCCTCATAATACATTAATTGAAATAGACATTACAATAGTAATAGTAGGAAACTTCAATAAACCACTATTAAAAAAGACAGATCATTGGGAAGGAACTTAATAAAGTACAGAAGAACTTACCAGCTGCATCAGTCAGTGGTATGGCTTAAGCATATTTGGAAGACACACCTATCAATAAGACAGGATACATTATTTTTTAGTACAAATGGAACATCCTCTAGAACAGATAATATGTTATGAAACAAAGCAAGCTTTAATGCATGCTAAAATATTGAAATATAACATTCCATTTTCTCAGCATACAACACTCACAATAAAAAACTTACAATAGAATGAGCAAGGGAAAAGAAAATCAAATAAGTGGAAAATTCACAGTGACTTTTAAAAATACTGGTCAATTTTTAAAATAGAAAATAAAATTAAAGTGCTCTTAAAACCATTGAGAATGTAAACACAACATACCAAAATCTTTGGGACATAGGAAAAACAATACACAGAAGGGAAAATTAGAGAAATAATGTGTACATAGAAGTAGAGCAACAAAAGAAAATGTCCATTAAACTGGAAGGAAACTCTTAAAAATTGGAGCAGAATAAATGAATCCCAAAGGTGGGGTAAGAGTAGAAAAAAATGAAAAGAACAAAACATTGATTCTTCAGAAGCACCAAGGAAATTGACACACCACTAATCAATTTAGCAGAGGAAAAATAAAAGTACAATTACCAGAAATGAAAGGAGTGACATCACAACAGAACTATTTAAGCATAAAGATAACATAAAACCACAAATTTAAACTTCCAGATGAACAATTTTCTATAGACACACTGCCCACACACACACAAAAAAAAACGACTTAGATGAAATACATCAACAGACCCACAACACACAAAAAATCACTCAATCTGGTGATTTTTAAAAATTCCAACTAAAAAGGTTCTAGGCCAGATAGCTTCACGAGGGAATTCAAACAAACATTTAGAAATGACTTCTATGAATCATCCTATGGATGATGGTTTGAAAGTCATGGTAACGGAGTGTCTGAAACTCTTAAGGAACCAGTTAAAGACAAGGTAAGTTCTATTCTACCAAGAACAAGAATTTTAACTCTGTCTTCAAGAATTTTGAAGATCTGTCTAAAACTCTTCCTAAGGTATCAATTAAAATCAAGAAATGTTCACATCCTATCATGACATAGTGACGTTGAAAGTGTGTCTAAAACTCTTCCAGAGGGACCAATTGTGTCAAAAGGTTTTTTAACTCAACTATTCTGTCATTGGGTCCTACTCTTGGTTTAATTGCTTCACATACCTGTAATGAAAGTGTCAGCTTTTTATTTTAGTTTTGCCTTTTTCCTGACTCTTCCAATTATTATCCTCCATCTCATCATTCATCAGATTGAAGATGATAAGGGATTTAGAAAAAAAAATAGATGTCCGAGTAGAATGAACTGAAACCAGTGTAATGACCAGTAAAATTATATGGGGAAATATGCAAGGCTGAGACAGAAAATTGTTGGTACTGAACAAGTCTTTGGTATGTCATTATGGGAGGAAAACAGTTAGATAGCAACAACAGGGGTGGTATGAGGATGAATATTAAGAGGACCAAAATTCCAGGGGAAATTCATTTAAGAAGATTAAGATGAATAAGAGAGAGAGGAGAAGAATGAAAAAGAGATTGAATAAATTAAATAAGACACAAGATGTGAGAGATTAGTACAATCTGTCAAATTTTACAAAATAAATAGTAAGATTGGGTGAGAACATGTACGTTTACTATAATTTATGAAATAAGTGAATACAGTAATTGCATGCAGTTGTCAAACTTTCTACTTGTGACAATAAATGCTATCGTCATGTGTCTCATCAAAAAGATGAACAAAGTGTGTGCAAAGAACACCCTTCCCTGAGCTAAGGGGTGAGACTGAAAGATCAGGATGCCAAGTGAAGTGAGGAGCAAGGAAATGCTATTGGAATTGAAGGTGAATGATGTGCAAATGAATTTTGAATACATTTATTATGTGTGAACTTTCATTTCCCAGCATAGGATGGTTCCCTGATGACACATTTTAAAAATTACTTTACTGGTAGCTCCTACAGCACATATACCATCCTATAAATCAATTATATCAAACAATTTTTTTCCTCAAGTTGCCATCATCATTTACAAAACATTTTGTACTGAACCCTTGGTATAAGCTCCTCTGTGTGGTTCCCTCCCCACCCCCTTCTTACCCTGCTGAGTCCTTGATCAATTATATTTTGCTTTTTACACTGTTTGATAAGGTTGATCAGGCTAGGATGTCCTTTGCACATACTTTGTTCATCTCTACGACAAGCCACATGATGATAGTATTTATTAAATCACAAGTAAAACTTTTGACTCCTGCATCCCCTTACTGTATATCATTCATTTATTTGATAAATTATAGTAAAAGTACATGTTCTCATTTAACCTTACTAGTTATCTTACATTATTTGTTGTCTCCCTTCATCCTCATTTCTTTTATTCATCCCCCCACTTTAATGGGAGCTCTATAACCAGCCTTGTGATGGGTTCCCCCTTTCACTCCCCTGACCCTACTCTCCGACCATCCCCCTACCCTCATGATACTGCTTCTCCTACTCCTGTACCTGAAAGGGTTATCTGACTGATAGTGGCTGAAACTCTAAGGAGCAGTTCTACTCTGCTCTAGAGTGTCTGAATTCTCCTGGTTCCAGTGGGTTATGGTCATTCAGTTTCCATTTTGCATCTTATTTCCATTGTTTTTCCATTAGATTATTATCTCTGTGTGCTGTATTTTAATTATTTTTAGTATTGTTTTCATGAATTGTTGCATTTTATCCATTATCCAATTCTCTTGGTGTTTTTCTTGGTGTTTTTTATCTAAAAGATGTTCAATTTGTAACAATGAAAATGCATCCTGCTTATCAGATATTTATATTATGGTTCATATCATTAGCACAATTACAGTTAGGAAGTAGCAACAAAATAAGTTTATGGAAAAAAATTATGGTTGGAGTCACCACAGGATGAGGAACTGTATTAAAGGTTCAAGGCCCTAGGAAGACTGAGAAACACTGATCTAAGCTGATCAAAGTGACCTGTAATATACACATATTGAGAGGATGGTACATGGTTCATGGACACCAGTCGATGTTTCTAGCAAGCTGTCTGGCTGCTCCAACTGCAGACTGGAAGTCCTGTAAGCTGGTGATTGTGTTCATAGTGGTGCTTGTTTTGAGAGATGGTTTTTGATCATAGATGTTCTCCTGGCTAAAACAATAAATTTTAATATATTGGGAAAGGATTTTAAGAGGCGTGTTAGTATTTGTAAACTAATGAGAAAGAGTGTCTCTCTGAGACACTACCATAGTGGTAGGTGCAGTAGGTGGAGAATATATTTGGTAATCTACCAGGGTCACTTAACAGCCCAGAAGGAGTGCAGCAGACTGATATGATTGTGTATATAAGAAGTGTGTGACACATTTTCAGTGCTTAATAGTTTTAAATCTGACTTATTTAGGAAAGGTGTTGTTTCGTCTGGGTTTTACAATGGGATCATTTTAGAAAAGTAGAGGAAGCTAACATAGTCAAGTAACTGTGATTGAAAACATACTGTGCTTGCTTTCTTCTCATAAATGTCTTAACTTGAATAAAGTTTTGTACTATAGCACTTGTTTGGTAGTATTTAAATATAACCTAAAGGGAAAAATTTTACTTATGATCATTTTATCTCATGATGTTTTCTAATTATAAAAAATTAAATTCCTGTAGCCCTTGTTTGCCTATGTCAAGGAAAATCCAAGATCTTCTGTTTATGATTAGCATGATAATACTGTGCAGTATGGTTTTTTTGTCAGGCACTTTACTTTAAAAATTCTGTCATTTGGAAGTACTTTAAATCTTAAAGGAATTCCATATCAAGAAAGTATACTTACTAAAACATTTATTTAGACACTTATTGTTAAGTGCTTTTTTAAAAGGGGGAAATTCATACTACGGTTTGCAGCTTTGAAGATGGTTCTTTATAGAAATAGACACATAAATCAGTATTTTATATCTATAATGCCTAAATAAAGATAAAATTTAGACATAATCTGGAAAACAAAGATGAAGTGCATCATTGAAATGTCTAGCTTTTCAATTCATGCTTCTCTGATCTTCAGGTGTAGCTACTTTAAAAATAGTCACTGTCAGAAACTGATTAGTTGATCTTTGTGAAACTGATGGCTGCCATTAATTTTAGCAGAGGGTGCCAAAGAGACCTTCAAAGAAGAATGTTGCTGGTGATATAACATCAAAAAGACAAGGTAAAGCTGTATCAAAAGTCATTCCAGAGATGTTTGTTTAGGCATGAGTACTGGTAAACTGTGATAGCCAAAAGAACATGTACAAAGGAGAAAGTGAAGCATGATGGAGCTATGTTATAGATGTTTAGCGAAGGTGTCAATAACAGATTAATTGAAAAGAATCACCAGAGAAGCACAATTACTCTTTCAATTCCAAATTATGGAAAGTCAGTAAATTAAGGAAGAAGAAAGATGTAAAGGGGGGAAGAGATGAAGAATGAAAAGGACAGAGTGTGATGAGTAAAGGACAGGAAAAGAATCCAGGAGCATATAAGAGAAGACAATAAAACCAACCACTGACCACCTCCCACTTAGGAAATTCATTAAGGATTGAACTATGAAGCCTTTAATCATGCCCCAAATCTTCCAATCTCAATGCCATTGAGTGGATGCTACTACATAATGAGCCTATCTGACAGGGTAGAACTGCCTGCCTCTTGTGAGGCTAGAAACTATGGCTTTACTGGAGTAGAAAAGTGTCCCATCTTTCTTCTTTGGAGAGTCTGGTGAATTTGAACTGCCCACTTTGCACCTGGTTGCCACAGTTGGAACCAGCACGCAACCAGGGCTCCTGTCCTAATCACGCAGAGCTGTTCTATCTTGAGTGGACAAGTCAAGGATATGTATATTTTAAAAGTTTCTACTTTGTAGGGCATCATCATTTATGCCTGAAAGAGAACACTGAAAAAAGAGTAGTGGCTATTGTTTGCATGAGAGGAAGGATGTAAAGTCTGATTAAAGTATCATTAATATTTGTTAGGAATTTCAATAAACACTTTATTCACAGAATGTGCGAGGGAGGACACTCAAAGTTAGATTCCAGAAGGATAAGTTAAGCTAAAGGAATGTGGAAGTTGACATAGTATGACCATAGTCAGACTCTGACTCACTAAACCTAAAATTCTTTATTTCGAACAAGCTACCGGGTGATGTCAATTCTGCTGGTCATTAGATCCCTCTCTGAGTAGCATAGGTGTGAGATGCCCCTGGAGCTGGCTGGAAGAACAGTCCTGGGATAAAGCTTTAAATCTGGCTTACTGAGAAAAGGTGTTGTTTTGCCAACGCTTTATTCTGAGATCATTTTAGAAAGTAGAGGGAAGTAACACATTCAAGTAATTGTGGAACTAAAAAAATTGATAATTTGAAAAAAATCGAATCTTTTCTTGAATATGGAATTATTTTCATATAGACTAGACATATTTTTAAACATCAAGTTCATTTAGCCTCTTAACATTCTGTAATTAACACCCCCCTTTTTTGATAACCTCAATATTGGAAGTATATTGTCCATTATTCCTCTGCTGGGTTTGAAAGAGCTTAGTTTAAAACTAAGATGACTACATCAGAGGATAGAAGAAATGTAGCCATACCAGTAGCCCTCCTGTGTTTGGAAAATACTGAGTATTTTTATGAAATATTGTTCTACAAATAGATATTCAAGAAATCAATTTAAAACATATTACTTGGATGAGAACAAAAATATACTTTCAAGTCAACTGTCAGCACAACTGGATACTTCCTGAATTAAAGGACAAATGAAAAAGGTGATCAATATTTGTAGGACTATAATACAAATGATTTTGTTGCTTCAAAATTGGAGATCTATTCCTACATTTGAACATGAGCTTTGATAATTTTTTATTGAGGCCATGACTTGTTCCTCTGTTTAAAGATCCAATCTCCTCTGTTCAGTATGTCCACATTATTAATGGGCATTTTAAAATTCAGTTGCAGTGTTCAGAATAATAATCTCACTTATTAGTGAGTCAGAGTCTGAGTATGGTCATACTATGTCAACTTCCAAACAACTGAGTCAATAGTCTCTCACTTTCATGGGGACAATATTGTGAAATTTCCCAGAATTCTCAGAGAAATCCATGCCCACAGAGAGGTCTCATAGGCTTTCTCTTGATTGATGGGCTAGACTCCACCCCTACACTCCCAGTCATGAAAGTGACATGAGTACATGACTGTCATACTGTAACTTGGGAATTACATCATATATCATATCAATACATAGTTCACTCTTGTCAAACCTAATTGTAAAATGACTTCCATTTCATTCTTCAAGCAAACTT
The DNA here is from genome assembly GCA_004026705.1 of Nesogale talazaci. NCBI lineage: Eukaryota > Metazoa > Chordata > Mammalia > Afrosoricida > Tenrecidae > Nesogale > Nesogale talazaci. The sequence goes on from PVJH01001738.1 coordinate 62,832, forward strand.
TTCCTTCCTTGCCTCCTTGATCAATTTCAAAATCTTCATGGCATGTCTGCTGAATCTATTTTCCTATTGCTCATTCAATTTTTAAACATTGACTCAGATTTGTTCATGTTGTTCCTTTAACAAATGTCACCAACTTCCAATCCCAAACTTGCAAGCTACATATTTTTAAAGTCAAGCATGAGAATTGAACTTGATACTAATTCCATGTGAATGTGTGAGATTAGTTTTGGTCATATTCACATGACATTGATTTTCTCCATTTTGTGCTTTAGATTCTGAAATGAAGCATCTGTATTTGAAGGTAATAACTTTTGATAAAATTCCCACATTTTTACCTGTAGTTAGTGACTACAGTTTGTATAAGCAGTGCCCTATCTCTTAATTCTCCTATTTTGACTTCCATTCAGGATACCCAAGATGCTTCACCTGATGTTGAACACACATCCACATCAGGTACATTTCACAATGCACTTTATAGAAAGAGCATTAGCATCTCAACCTATTCACATGTCTTTTAAATTTTTTCCCCTTTTGACAATTTACTTGTAATAATTGAAATTAGTCACACATATGTTATTGTTGTTGGTCATGCATGACAAAAAGATCTAGAAGTTTCAGGGAATATTTTACCATGAGAAGCATCAACTCAGACTTTCCCATTGTGATACTTTCTTCTTCACCAAATTCATCATTTGGAAAGTCTATGTTTCTTAGATATTCAACATTATTAATTACAGGACCCTCCATTTTTTCCTAATGCTCACAAGTTTTCACCGGAATTTTGATCTTTGCTAGAAGCAAAACCTTATTTGCTCATGCAGGTTTCAAATGTATTTCCTCTTGGTTTTGCCCTTTAAATCATCTAAAGTTTCTCTATAGCAGACCTTGTACAGTGTGTGGTGCATGAATCATTACTCATTCTTTAGTGACTATTTGGTAGACTCAATCTTGGAAATTTTATATTCTGAAACTCTTCAGCCTGAAGATTCCTTTGCCCTATTCAATATTCTTTAGACTGCCTGAGACATTTTGTTTAAGTCAGTTATACTTATTTCTATATCAGAAATGAAAGATGAAAGTATTTTAATAAGAGTCCACCTAGTGAAGAAAATTCATAGCTACTTGAGTATGATTTTTCAAACATCTCATGTGTCTGAAACCTCCATAGAGTACTCATTAGAGAATGACATTGAAAGTGGCAAGTGACGTTTTGTCTTATACTAAGAATAGTATAACTCCATCGGGCTCCATGATACAGATCTTGAGAATCCAGAATTTCTCTGCTTCTGATTTAGAATCATAATTTTACATCATAGAATCTTCAGGGTACTGCCATTTCTGTTCACTGAGAGATTGGTCATGAACAGCCTCGGGAGGCACTTGCATCATGTTGTAGCCTTTGAAAATCCAGGAGCACACTTCTGCATCCACACATTTGGCAGTTCAAAAGCCAGGAATTGCACCAAAAGAGAAAGGTCAACTTAACTGTGCCCTGAAAAATTTCCAACCCTGGATATGTTCTAGTCATGAGTCAGAATTCACTCAACAGCGGTGAGGTTTTATGTGGTCAGGATTACTTCTATGGTCATTAATTGTTCAATATGATTGAGATCCTATAGCTTTGCAATTTTTCCTTAACTGTGAACTCAGCTTGTAGTTCATATCTATAAATATTTCCCACATAACATTTTTTTCAGGGTCATGAGTCACACCTTAGAGTAAAGATGACCTTTGTCTCTCACAATCATCATGTCCATCCTGACTTGTGGGCCCTTTTACTTTTGCTTGGAGTGATTGAAAATATCATCTTCCTTTTAAAATCTTCATGGTATATTTGTTAATCCTATTGTTTCTTCAGTTTTTAAGATATGGATTCAGATTTTGTTCATTTGGCGTTTGTAACATATGCAACCAACAACAAATCACAAGCATTCAACCACTTATTTTTAAATCCCAGAATGAGGATTCGGCTTGATACCATACCTCATGAATATGTGAGATTCATTTTTGTCATGTTACATTGCCACTGATGATTTCCTTTTTGCCCATTAGATTCTGCAATAAAACATCAGCATTTAAAGGTAATGGCTTTTATATACAACTTCCACATTTTGCACTTAATGATCACAGATTGTATAAAAGTTGTCTCACCTATTAATCAGCTTGCTTTAATTTACATTCAGGACACTAGTGATGCTTCTGCAGATAAACAGTTAACACCCAAGGATCTGCAAGCATCAAAGTCAGGTACATTTTACAATACACTTTAAAATGACATTAAGGTATTTGACAAGGTCATAGGATTCTTGGTTTTTATTTTTTCATTGTTTGCATGCAAATTTAGTTGTGAGAATTGAAATTATGCATGCATATGCCATTGCTGCTATTCGTGCATGAAAAATATATTTAGAATCATAAAGGAATGCTTTCACCATAGTGAGCTTGAACTCATATTGCTCTTTTGGTATATTTTCAACTCTCTCCATGTTTTCATTTGAAAATACTATACTCTTTAGAAAGTCAAAGATGTTAAGTATGGAATGCTAAGATTTTTTTATTAAGGCTTTAAAGTGTTAACTGGAATTTTGATCCAAGAAAGAGAAAAACCCTTAACAGTTCTTGGGTGTGTAAACTTTCACTTTACAATTGTCCTGATGATATCTTACATGAACTAAATTTTTTCTCGAGCAGACCCTCTGTGGTGTTTGGTTCCTGTATCAGTAATCATTTTTAGTGACTATTTGGTAGGCACAATCTCGAAAATAAAGGATTCTGAAACCCTTTGGCCTAAGGATCCCTTTATGCTATTTAATTTTATTTAGAGTGCTGAGAGGCTTTGTTTCAGTGAGTTATATTCCTTGCTATATCAGAATTGAAAGATGAAAACAATTAAATACAACCATACTCACTCAGAAATTTCACAGTGCTATCAGACATCCTGGTGTGTCTGAACACCTACATGGTGCACTAAGGAGAGCTTGACAATGAAAATAAAAATATATATTTCATCTTGTTATGAGAATAGTATGGCTCCCTTGGGCCTCTTGATCCAGATCTTGGGAATTCAGAGTTTCCCAACTCATGAATCATCATGTTTCACCTATAATCACCAGACTGCTCAGCCGTTTTTGTTCATTAGCTGAGAGATTGGTGGTTCACATGCACAGCTTGGCCATGAAGGGCCTGGGGCCTCTTGTTTTGAATATTGGAGCACACTTCTGCTTTCACACATATGGGGTTTCCATGACTTGCAATCAGTTTGAAGTCAACTGATTTGTTTTTCATTTGAAAAGTCTTTGGAAATTCAAGTGTGTAAAATGAATATGGTGCACTGGAAAACATGCTTTAAAACTTACTTGTACATTACTTTTTTCCTTACAGCTATCTTTATGACATTTATATTTGGCTTTTCTAAAACGTAAACTTTTTTACAATTAATCGCTTGTTTCAAGAACGTTGTTAGTTTGGGGCTCTAGTGTCAACTTGCACATCCCTTCCTTTAAATGGAAACACTAATCTTTAACTGCTATGATCTTGCTTGTATATTAATGAATGCAAACCAAAGATTAAAAAATGAATGTGGAAAATAATATGCTTAGGCATGTGTTGTGATAAGCGATGTACCAGCCCTCAATAAAATGACTAAAGATAAAAAATTAAAAAAAAAAACACAACGGTCTTTTCATTGTATTCAAAATGGCTTTTCATTAAAACTAGCAAACTGATTAATGGATTAAAAATACCCGAAATCATGTTTCCACATCATTTGTGATAGATTCATGTATATTTGATCTTTAAAAACTGAGGCATGAATTAAATTTATGTTATTATTTACCTTCTAATAAATGAATGTTTTGTCTTCAGATTTAGAATCTTGCAGAGTGAGCCAAGCACTTTCCACACAGTCGAAGGTTGGTGATGAGCTTCCATCTAAATCACCAGCACCGACCACAAGTCACTCAACATCTACAAAATGTGGAAGAATGAGCTTAGGACAAAAAGAAAAGCACAAAAGTGGAGCTGAGTTTGTAACTCGGGATGACCCTGTCAATAATCAGGGTAAAGCAGGGCCATCAGAACACAAAAGGAGCAGAAAAGGTAAACAAGCTTAGACAATCCAATCATAGGGCCCCACTCTTGACTTAAGTTTATTTCTCACTTTCCAAGACCCTTTAGTGCAAAACTTGATTGAGTTTGCTCTCTTTATGCAACCTACAAGCAAGACACACTTTCATGCGGCATTCATTTCCTTCATCTAGCTAAAGCAGCAAATAGATGGGTATTTGAAGGAAGAGTTCATTCTTATAGGCTAGTAGAAAGTTTGCTCATACATGAGAGTAGATTGGGAAGAATAGGTAGATTGTTGACTTTTGGACTAGTGAAGGACCATTAGATACGGGTTTAAACATTGTCCGTGTCAACAAACTTTAACTCTATAGCTATCAATTTCGAAGTGCTAATACTATTGTTTTCAGATATAACTAAATGAGAAGCACCTGAGAAAAAATATTGAGTGATTTGCAATCACTTTACATAATTCAAAATGCTTTTTCCCATATTAATGGGAATCATTGAAACTTTGCTATAAAGTTCCTGCCTTAGCTGTGACTGTATACTTTATTACTTTGTGATGCTCATTTTATTGTATTTCATGACTAAGGGAGATCTGTTACACCATGGTTGAAAGAGCTTGGCTGGTATTTGTCAGAACAACTATTGGAACCCATCAGTGTCTCTATAAAGGAAAGATGTGGTAGTTTGCAACCATTACAATTACACATGGAGCCCCTTTTCACACCTATCTGAATGGACATTATGTGTTGCAATTGACCCAATAGAATGCACCAATAACAAGAGTCAACGAGTGATTGAAAATAAAATGATCAATTTTAAGGAGTACTCTGGTGATCAATAGCTAAGTGTGAATAATTATTTTAATTCTTCTGTTCTGCACAAGTGTTTGATTGATGGCATCCAATATGTTTTACTTTATGTAGTGTCAATGGCCTTGTTTTAACCAATCCTTTAAGTTGGCCTAAAGAGCCCTTGTGGCACATTAGGTAAGCTTTAGGCTGCCAACTATAAGTTTGGTAGTCCAAAATTCACAAATTGCACCAAAGGAAAAAGATCAGGCTAGCTGCCCTGAAAATTTACACCAGTGAAGGTCCTCTTACAGTCAGAATTTACTCTACAGTAGTGGTTTTATTTGTTCGTGATTTGGTCTGTATTCTTTAATTTTTCAAAAGATTTAAACCCTATAGCAATGTTATCTTTCCTTAACTATATAATTAGTTATAACTATATAACTAATAGTTATATATAGTTATATATAACTATAGTTATAGTTATATATAACTATGTAGTTATATATAACTATATAACTATATAATTAGTTTGCTGTTCAAATTTATAAACATATTTGACATACATATTCTCAAGGTCATGATTTGCTCCTCAGATTATATATCACCTTTGTCTCCATAAGTCAGCATGCCCCCATCGTGGCTTATGGACAGTGGTACTCTCTGCTGCAGAGATTGAAAACATAATTTACCTATCAAAATTTTTGGTTGTTATCTTTAATAATATCTGTTCTTGACTTATCTCTTTTTTAAAAATAATTTTAATGGGGTCTCATGCAACTTTTATTACAAACCACACATCTACAATCCATACATCCATCCATTGTGTCAAGCACATGTGTTTTCATCATCATTCTCAAAACATTTGCTTTCTGCTTAAGTCCTTGGTATCATCTTCCCATTTTGCTTAATTTCAATGAGAAGTGAAAAGAGTGATCCCTTTAAATCATAATAGAATCTTTCCTTTTTAATCAACATTTTGATTAGAACACAATTGACATAGCATGCAAATCAATAGTTCTCTTGTTCAGTCATATCAAGAATTGTACATCTATCTTAGAGTTTCCCACCTCCCCACTCCCATGAGTAAATTGCCTTTAAAATGAGATGTTCAGTCCCCATCAATTCTAATGGTCCCTTTGTCACCTCACATCCCTATCTACTGCTAAAATCACCTTGTCCACCCTAATGCCCCATCCCCAACTCAGGCATTACCTGTGACACATTGTATCAGTTATTATCACTATACTTCCACTCCTCATGTTGTTCACATTTGAGAAACCTAAGAGAAGGCAATAAACACAAACCATGCTAAGGTAGTAATGATAATATCATAATAAGGTCAAGACAAAATACAAATCATGGGATTTGAGGGTGAAGACCCCTGTCAACATTCAAATAGCCAGCAAAGAACTTTCTGTCCTGGAAGAGCTAAGTGATGCTTGCACCAGGAACAGTTCAAGACACATATTTGGTGAGGTTTTATAGGCCAAGTATCAGGTCTGATCCAGTATAAAGAAGATTGCAATGGTCTCTGCACAATAGTAAGACTGCTCAGGACTCTGCCTTTGACCAGAGCAGATCAGCCACAAGTTCCATCTGACAAGATACTCTGCAGATCTGTTTTGGCCTCCCACTGACCTGCATAGCCTTCTAAAAACACTGTTCATAATTTTAGCTCAGATACTTTTCTCTTCACAATATTCAATTTTTGTAATTGATGTCTTTGGATCACACAAGCTGCTCTACTTCATCTGTGTGGAGTTAGTCGACTCCTCGATTAGATGGCTGCTCGTTTGAATACAAGCTTTAAGACCCCAGATAGATAGATAGCCAGTCACCATCTTTCTTTGCCTAATTTTGCTGTATCACTCTTATGTTCAGTCATGGTTTCATGTAGGTGAGTATTGAGCCAGGCCATGAGGTAAGAACTAATCATTGTTAAATTGGATTTAGGATTCAGTGTGGGACCATATCTCATTCTGGAATTCGTGCTTCTTGTTATCTTTTTTTTTAATTTGCTGGAGCTTCAGGATTGTATCATGTTTCTTATTAATCCATAATTCACTCATGTCAAACCTAATCGTATAATTGCTTCTGTTTCACTCTTCAAACAAACTTTCCCTTCCTGGCCTTCTTAATCCATTTCAAAATCTTCATGGCATGTCTGATTACTCTATATTCCTATTGTTTCTTCAGTTTTTAAATATTGATGGAGAGCTTGTTCCTGCTGTTTTTGTAACACATGTAATCTTCACCCGTTCGCATATGTGCAAGCCACACTGTTCTAAAACTCAGCATGAGTTTCCACATTAATGTTTGAGATTAGTTTTTGTCATAATCACATGATATTGATTTTGTCCATTTTCTGCTTTAGGTTCTGAAATGAAACATCTGCATTTGAAGGTAATAACTTTTGATAAAATATCAGCATTTTTACCAGTAGTTAGTGTCTACAGTTTGTGAAAACGGTGCCTTATCTATTAATTCTCTTGTTTTAACTTCCATTCAGGACACCAGAGATACTTCTCCTGATCTTGAATCAGCACCAAAGGATGTACACGCATCCAAGTCAGGTACATTTCACAATAAATTTTGTAATAATAGCATTAAGCTTGTTGGCATATAAACAGGTCTTTTTTTATTTATTTCTCTTTTTCATAATTTAGTTGTGAGAATTGAACTTATTCTTGCATATACCATTGTCGTTATTCATGCATGGGAATATATCTAGAAGCATTAGGGATTTTTTTCATGTTTAATCATTTTATTGGGGGCTCATACATCGTTTCTCATAATACATAAATACATACATTGTGCCACACTTCTTCACATGCCTGCAGCTGTCATCGCTCTCTGAACCTCCACCTTTCCATCCAAGCCTCTGACCTCAGCCTCCCATCCCTTCCCCTTCATCTTTGCTTCCCACTCCCCCACCAACTCTCAATACTCCATAAATTATTGTTTTGTCATAACTTAAATTGTTCGAAGTCTCCCCTTGCCCTCTCCCCTAGTGTCTGTCTCCCTGGTAGGGGGTTATAGGTAGATCCCTGAAGTTGGCTCCCCCTCTCCACCCCACCTTCCCTCCACTCATCCAGCAGCTTCATTCCCACTACTGGTCCCAGGGGGTTCATCCATCCTGGGTTCCCCGCATTTCCATTTCTCATTTCCACAGTAGTGTGTAGAACTAAGTCCAAAACAGCTGGAGGGAGGAAGCCTTCAGGAACTACAGGAAAGTTGTATGCTTCATTGCCTCCTCACTGAGACTCACTAGCCTGTCTCCTCCTCAAGACTCCCCTATGCGAGAGTGTCCAATTACCCACACGTGGGCCTTGGGTCTCCACTCCGCTCTCCCCCCATTCGTAGTGACGTGGTTCTTGTTCTTTGATATTTCATATCTGCTCCCCTCAGCCCCCCATGATCACACATGCTAGTGTTTTTCTTCCATGTGGTCTTTGCTGCTTCTGGGCTAGATGTCCATCCATTCACCCTTAAGCCTTTGCGATCCCAGGTGCTTTATCATTTGGTAGTTGGGTGCCATCAGATTTGTTCTCTCTGTGTGTGTCGGCTACCTTCTGTCTTCTATGATCTTGTTGCGAGGGCGGGCACACGGTAATATGATTTTTGTTCTTTGATGCCTGATATCTGGGTCTTTCTAAAACTCATGGTCGTGCAGGGTGGTGTGCATCTTTTAAGGTGGGCTTTGTTGTTCCTGGACCATATAACCATTTGTTCACCCTCATACTTTTAAGTCCTCAGATGTCACATCTTTTAATAGCCTGGTACCATCAGTCATCTTAACCACTCTTGCTCTATCCCCACATGTCTTCAATGGTTGTCTCATGCAAGATTGCTCACAGTGATACAATTTTTCCTGTTTGATGCCTGAGGCCTGGTCCTTTTGACATCTCGTGGCCACTTTTTCCCTGTGTGCTTGGATACCTCTCTGCTAGATGGCCATTTGTTTGTCTTCAGGCTTTGAGACCCCAGACTCTATGTCCTTTGGTAGCTGGGCACCATGGGTTTTCTTCACCAGTTTGCTTATGAACCTATTTGACTTCAGTGATCACATCGGGCCAGTGAGCGTTCTGAAATGCCAAATTAGTAGAACAAAGTGTTCTTGCCTTGAGGGAGAGTGCCTGGGTAGGGATCCAAGATTCAGTTTCTATCTTAGTATTAAACATATAAATATATGTATCAGGATTGTTCCCACCTTATAATATGTGCTTATGTTTACATATGTACATAACTGTGTTTAGACCTCTGTAAGTGCCTTTTGCCTTTGAGTTCCTTCCTCGATTTCCTTCTGCTTTGCTGCCGTTCCACGGTCATCATTTGGGTTTCAGTACTTTCTGTTACATTACCCTTACTTTGACCCCACCAGGTCTCCCACACCCTCCCCACCACCGTCTGTGGACTACCCGTTGTTTTCCCCAGCCCCGAGTCTGTCCAAGCACCCCTTCCTCTCCCCTCTGCCCCGTGTCCCCCCAGTCTTCCTCTCCTCCCCGCTGTCCAACCAGTAGTGCTCCTTTCTTGATTAGACCCAATTTGGGGGCTCAGTCCACACTTCTTTCCCATTATACGACCCCCAAAATGTCCTCTGTCATTGTCTACTTCCGTAAGGAGCAGGTCCTGTTATTGTTTGCCCTGTCCCCCGGGGAATGTTTTTATCACAATAAACTTAAATTCATATTTTTCCATTGTTAAATTTTCTCCTTCACCAAATTCAGTTTGGATATTTCTTAGAAACTCACCAGTGTTAATTATAGAACCTGCAGATTTTTTTCCTAATGCTCAAACATATTCAAAGGAATTTTGATCTATGCCAGAAGAAAAGCCTTATTTGCTCTTGTGTGCTCAGATGTATTTCCTCTTAATTTTGACCTAGCGGTGATTTTAAGTCAACTAAATTTTCTCTACACCCTATGTAGTTTATGATGCAGGTATCCTTATTTATTCTTTATGACTATTTGGTAGACACAGTCTTGGAATTTATTGATTCTGAAACTCTTCTGCCTGAGGATCCCTTTTAATCAATATTATTTAGACTGCTTGAGACATTTTATTTAACTCAGTTATATTTTATTTAACAAAGATATTCATTGGGGAAATTGGTCTATAGTTCTCGATTCTGTTTTTTTTCTTTCTTCTTCTTTTTTTTCTAGTTTTCAGTTCTAGTGGGATCTTTGCTTGGTTTAATTATCTGAGTTACACTAGCTTTATAGAAGGAATTTCAGAGTTTATCATCTTTTTCAATCTCCTGGAAGAGTTTGTATAGGATTGGTGTCAATTCTTCACTAAATGGTTGGTAGAATTCTCCAGTGAGTCCATCTGAGCTAGGTAATCCCTTGACAACTGTATATTTCTTCTGTTGATATGAGTTTGTTGGGGTTCTTGACGACCATAGGAGAGAGTATAGGAAGCGGTTGTTTTTCCAAGAATTTTCCATGTCTTCCCACTTGTTGAATTAGTTTGACTACAGTCCTTCATAGTACTGTGTAATTATCCTTTGATTTCACTAGGGTCAGTTGTAAGGTCCCTTCTTTCATTCCACATTCTTTTGAATGTGTTCCTTCCTTTCTTTGGTTAAATTTCTGAGAGGTTTGTCAATTTGATTTATCCATTTGAAGAACCAACTTTTAGGTGCATTAATTTTTGTCATTGTTTTATTTTCCCTTTCCTAAATCTGAGATCTAATTTTTATTATTTTTCTTTTGCTATTAGTTGGACTGTCTTGTTGACTCTGCTCTAGTTGCTGGAGGTTTTATGTCAGTGTAGCAGTCATTAGTCTCTCCTTTTCTATGTGTGCATATCATGCTATGAAACTTCCTCTGATGACTCCCTTTGCTGTGTCCCATTGGCATAGCTGTGTGTACATATTGTAGGAAACCCAGCTTTACAAAAGATCCTCACTGACCCAGTAGGTGGAGAAGAATAACAATCACCAAACACATGCAAGAGATCACCACAGAGGAAACTACAATCAGAGACCATCAAAGGGAAAACAATCCTGAAGAAAATTCTGGGTTTCCTTTTAGCATATTCTTTGAGATTTTTGTTGTCTGGGAAGACTCTTTCTCTCAATTCTCCATCAATCTTGATAGATAATTTGGCTGGATAGAATAGTCTTTCATTTGTGTGGTTTTCCTACAATATGCTGTAGGAGTCTACATAGCATTCTGAAGATTTCTTTCTGTGGTTGATCAACATCTGCATTTTCTATGACTGCCGTTAGGTCCAGCTGATCATCTCGCATTGTATTTATTTTCTCCTTTATTGTTGATGCTGTAGAAGCAGCTTGTTGCTTTTTGCTTGATTTATTGGAACTAGGTGTCATTTCCCTTGGTGTCTCAGAGCCCTAGGTCCTCTTTGGGATGCTGGTGTTGGTTTTACTCTAGTCAACCTTTTAACTCACTGCCTTGAGGGGTTGTGTTTCACCTTGTCCTGCTGGGATTTCTCTCTTGCCTTCTTCTATGCTTTGTGCTCCAGCTTCCCTCAGGTCTCCTTAAGACCTGTTTGCAACTGTGCACGTTGTGGTCTGATGGAAAGTGTTAACTGAGTGCAGGGGAATGTATTTAGGGAGCAGGTTGGGCCTTGAGTGATCTGTTGCTGGAAGCCCTTTCCTCATCTATCTGTATGGTCATTATGAGTTTCACTTAACTCAATAACACACCAATAACAACAGTGAACAAATTATTTTCAAATAATACTATTAATTTTAAGGAGTACTATGATGCTTGATAGCTAAATAGGAATAATTGATTTTAATTCTTTTCTGAACAGATTGTTAATTGCTTGCATCCAACATTTTACTTTATGTAGAGTCAATGACTTTGATTTAACTAATCCTATAAGTTGCCCTACAGACCCCTGGTGGCAATGTTAGGTCAATTGAAGGCTGTCAACTGTAAGTTTTTTGTTGTTGTAAATTCATGAATTACGCCAATGGAAGAAGATCAGACTAACTGTACCTTGAAAGATTTACACCCATGGAGATCGTCTTATAGTTAGTTGAGATTGATGTGAAAGCAGTGGTTTTATGTGTTCAAGAGTAAGTGTGTGTTCATTAGTTCAATATGATTCAAACCCTATAGCTATGCCATTTTTCCTTGACTATAGAATTAGTCTGCTGTCCATACTTATAAATTTATTTCCCATACATTTCCTCAGGGTCATGATTTACTCCTCAGCTTACATATCGCTATTGTCTCCATCAATCAGGACACCCTAAAAGTAGTACTGTCTGCTGCAGTGAACGAAAACATAATTTCTCTTTTAAAATCTTGTTCTTTTAAAATTTTCAATGAAAACTGAAAAGAATGACTTTTCTTATCATAATAAAATCTTTAATCAACGTTTTCATTGGCACACAATTCACATAGTATACAAATCAATAGTTCAATCATTCAGTCATACCAAGATGGATTGTATAATCAGCACTTCATCTTCTTAGTGCATCCCCTCTTTTCCCATGAATAAATTGCCTTTAAAATCAGTTGTGCAGTCACCATCAGTACTAGTGTTCCCTTTGTCACCCTACTACCCTATGTACTCAGACAACACTTTTCCCACCCTGTCATCCCCTACCCATGCATTTCCTGTAATACCTTGTTTCAGGCTTTGACATTATATCTCCTCTCCTTCTGAGTTGGGTTCACATTTGAGAAGCCCAATAGAAGACAATATGAAGAAATCATACTAAGTTAATAACAATAAGATCATAAAAGGGTCAAGACAAAATACTTGTGAAAGGAGAATATCCCCATCAACATTCAAGTAGCCAGTGAAGAAATTTCTGTCCTGGAATATCTAAGAGATGCTTGCACCAGGAACAGTTCAAGTCACATATATAGTGAGTTCACATAGGCCAAATATCATGTCTGATACAATAGTCTCTGCACCACAGTAAAGCTCCTCAGGACTCTGACTTTGACCAGTGTGGCTCTGCCACAAATTCCATCTGATTAGAGACTCTCCAGATCTCCCACTAACCTCCATTGTCTTTTAAAAACAGTGTGTTCATAATTTCAGCTCAGATACTTTTCACAATATTCAATTTTTATAACTGATGTCTTTGGATCACACAAGCTTCTGTTCTTATTCTGTGTGAACTTTACCATAGTTGACTTATCACTTAGATCAGTGCTCAGTTGAATACAAGGTTTTAACACCCCAGGCACTACACCAAAAGATAGCAATACACCATCACCTCTTTTTTTTTTTTTTTTTGGATACAAGGAAAAGGTTTATATACAAGAGGAACAAGACATTGAGAAAACACCCCGGCCCAGTCCAGTTCAAAGTCATAAGTTCAATATTAACCCATATGCCCGAAATCAGTCTAGAAAGTCTTCCGACTCACAAAGTCACAGGTCAGTGGGTGCAGAATCCTGGCGCTGGGAGGGATCTCCGCATGACTCCTCGCTTCCAGGGATCAGGATCTATCAATAGCACCTCATGGTGGCAGCAGCAACTCATTCCTGGGAGAAGTCTCCATGTGGCTGTCCCAGCTTCAAAGGTCTGGCCCCATCAGGGCAAAGCCGTGTGGTCTCTTCACTGGCTCCTCCAGCTTCTCAAATGCTGCCATCTTGTCTTCTCTGTGATTCATCATCTCTGAGACTCACTCCCAACAACTGGATAGATAGCTTCTCACCATCATCTCATTTAATGCCACACTTTGCTGTATCACCCTATGTTCAGTGATGACTTTATTAAGTTGAGTTTTGAGCTGGGTCTTGATGTAAGAACTAATTGTTCTTAAGTTAGAGCTAGAAATAAGTGTCAGTGCATATCTCATTCTGGGAATTGTGTTTTCTCATATTATTTTGCTTCTTTTTAATTTTATAGAACTTGGGAATTTCATCATGTTATATTAATCCATAGTTCACTCATATCAAACCCAATTGTATGATTGCTTCATTTTCACTCTTCAAACAAAATTTCTGTCATGGTCTTCTTGATCAATTTCAAAATCATCATGGCATGTCTGTTTAATCTATATTCCTATTGTCTTTAATTTTTAATTAATTTTATTTTATTCAGATTTTATTCATGTTGTTTTTGTAACAAATGTAACTAACACCAAATCTGAAAATATGTAAGTCATATATTTCTAAAGCCAACTATAAGGATTCAGCTTGATATTAATTGTGCATGAATGTTTGAGATTAGTTTGTCATAATCACAAGTCATTGATTTTGTCCAGTTTGTGCTTTAGATTCTGAAAGGAAACATCTGCATTTGAAGGTAATAACTTTTAATAAAACTTCCACATTTCCCCTCTAGTTAGTGACTACAGTTTGTATAAACAGTGCCTTTTCTATTAATGTTTTTATTTTAATTTCCATTCAGGATACCAGAGCTGCTTCTCCTGTTCTTGAGTTAGCACCCAAGGATGTAAACATATGCATGTCAGGTACATTTCAGAATGCACTTTTTTTTGCTTTTGTTTTTGGACATCACTACCCTCTGGTGGTGGGAGTGGGAGGCCTAACCTTTGCTCCTGTGGAGCTGGAATTAAACCTCCATCCCAGTGGGCCACAGGCCTGTGCACAACCACTACGCCACCAGTCCTTAGTCCTAGAATGCACTTTTTAATAAGAACATTAAACTTATTGACATGTTCCCTGGTCTTTTAAAATTTATTCCTCTTTTTGCACATTTACTTGTGAGAATTGAAATTAGTCATTCATATGCCATTATCGTTATTCATGCATGAAAAATCTAGAAGCATTAGGGAATGTTTTTACCAAAAATAAGCTTCAACTCATATTTTCCTGTTGCTAAACTTTTTCCTCCACCAACGTCATAGTTTGCAAAGTCTATATTTCTTAGAAATTCACCAGTGATAATTATAGAATCCTCAGATTTTTCCCCTGAATGCTCAAATGTGTTCCCTGGAATTTTGTTCAATGCCAGAAGGAAAGCCTTATTTGCTCATATATTTTTCAAATGTATTTCCTTTTAGTTTTGACCTAGTGATGATTTAAAGTCAAGTAAATTTTCTCTGTAGCAGACTGTATAGTGCATGGTACATGAATCACTAATCATTCATTTGGGACTATTTGGTAGACACAATCTTGGAAATAGTAGATCATGAAACTCTTCAGCCTGATGATCCCTTTATACTATTCAATATTACTTAGACTGCCTGAGACATTTTATTTAACTCAGTTATACCTATTTCTATACCAGAAATGAAAGTTGAAAATATTTTAATAAGAGCATACCTAGTGAAGAATTTTATAGTTATTTGAGTATGATGTTATCAAGCGTTTTGTGGATCTGAAAGCTCCATAGTGCACTTACTAGAGAATGACAGTGAAAATGACAAGTGACATTTCATTTTCTTCTGAGAATAGAATGGCTCCCTTGGGTTCCCTGATACAGTTCTTGAGTTTTCCCAGTTTCTCAGCTCATGCTTTAGAATCATCCTTTTGCACCATAATATACTCGGTGCTCTGCCACCTTTGTTCCCTAACTGAGAGAATGGTCATGAAGGGCCTCGAGAAGCACTTGAATCATATTGCAGCCTTCGAAAATCCTGGACCACACTTCTGCTTTCCTACATTTGGCAGTTCAAAAGCCACGAACTGTGCCAAGAGTAAGGTCAACCTAACTATGCCCTGAAACATTTCCATCCCTAGTCAGAATTGACTCGACAGCAGTGGTTTTATTTGTTCATGTTTAGCTCTGTGTTCATTACTTGTTCAATATGATTTAAGCTCTATTGTTGTATCACCTTTACTGTAGAGTACACTTGTTAATATCTATAAATATATTCCACATAGAGTTTTCAGAGTCCTGATCCGCATCTCAGAGTACAGATGACCTTAGTGTCCCACAATCATCATGCCCATCCTGCCTTGTAGGCACTTTTACTTTTTGTTGCAGTGATTGAAAATATCAACCCCCTCATTTTTTTAACAAATCATTTTTGGGGGGGATTATACAACTCGCATCATGACCCATACATATGTCAATTGTTTGCAGATCACATTTGCACACATATTGCCATTATCACCCTCAAAACACCCTCCCTCCACTTAGGAATAAAGTAACTTTTAAGGAAGGCAAAAATAAATCATCAGTGAACCCAGGTAAATAAAACTGAAAAATATTTAGACAAAAAGAAAGACAGCTGGTAGTAAGCTTACCTACACCAAAAGCTTGAGGGTTTTTGATTGCTGTGAATTCTGTTCTGATTCTCTGCAGACACAAGTCCTCACCAGGGCAAGCCTGTCACATGGCGCATGCAGCGAGTGTGCCACAATGGAGGATAGTTTGTCAGGGAAAGGAAGATTTGAGAGTGTTTCACTGAAACAAGAATTTATGTGTTTATATAAGCTGATACTATCTGTGTTATTCACCTTCCAATAAGTTTAATCTTCAGATTTTTCAGATTTGGATTCTAACTTTGGGAGCCAAACCCTTCCCACAATGTCTAACATTGATGATGAGCCTTTATCTGAAACATCAGCACCGACCACAAGTCGCTCATCATCCAAAAAAGGTGGAAGAACGCCCTCAAACAATAAGAAATGGACAAAACTGGAGTCCAGTTTGCAACAGGATGATCCCATGGATAGCTGTAGTAAATCAGAGTCATCAGAATACAAAAGGAGCCACAAAGGGAAACACACACAGAGAATCCAGTCTTAGTGTCTCTTTCTTGGCTTCAGTGTACTTCTGATTTTGTAAAACCATTTTGTACAGAACTTGCTTTAGGATTACCCCTTTCTGAAAACTACACCTCAACCACACTTTTACGTGATATCTGCTTCCTTCGCCCAATTGAGGCAGCAAATAAATAGCTAGGAGTATATGGAGGAGTTCTTCTTGTAGGCTAGTAGCAAGTGTACCCATACTTTAGAGTAGGTAGGAAACAGTAGGTTGATGGTGGAAATTTGTGATGAGAGGAGCACAATAGCTAGAGGTTTACCAGATGGCTTAATTGAACACAATGTGACTGCTTGTTTCTATATGTCTGAATTTATAATCGTAAGTACTACATTCCTATGCAATTAGACCAGCACCATCATAATTTACATAATTCATAATGCTGTTCCCAATTTAATGAGAATCCATGCAGCTTCACTATATAGTGCCAATTCTTAGAGGTGGCCATGTGCTTTATTAACATGTAATACTCATGTTATTGTATCTAATGATTAAAGACATCTGGTTGTACCAAGGTTGAAAGTGGTTGACTTCCAATTGGCAGGTCAGCCATTGAAACCCATCACAGTGTTCACAGAGAAAAGGTATGGAAGTTTGTAATTAGGGAGATTACAGTCTTGGAATTCTACTCTGATCTACCTGTAGGGTCATTATGAGTTACAATCCATTCAATAACACACCGTGTTATTTCACAACAGTGAAAAACTGTTTCACAACAGTGAAAAATAGTTTACAAATATTAATTTTAAGGAGTCCTGTGACAGTCAATAGTGAAAAATTTTACTTTTACTCTATGCAACTTGTTGATTTTGTGCATCAAATAGGATTACTTCTTTGTAGAGTCAATGGCCTTAATTTAACCATTCCTATAAGTTGACCTAAGGAGTCCAGGTGGCACAGTTGGGTAAGCTTGCAGCTTCCCACTGTACATTTGGCTGTTCAAAATCCACAGATGGAACCAGGGGAGAAAGATCAGGCTAACTGTGCCCTGAAAGATTCCCATCCCTGAATATTCCCTTGAAATCAGTCAGAACTGATGTGACTTTAGTATGTGTTGAGTATGATTAAAGCTTTGATCATTAATGGTTCAGGCTCATTTAAACCACATAGCTATATCATTTTTTGTTCTTTGTTAACTGAAGTATAGGTATATTGTTCATGTTTACAAATTTATTTGACATGCATTTTTCTCAGGGTCATAATTTGCATCTCTAAGTAAAGATCACCTTTGTCTCCAGCAATCAGCATGTCCATACTGACTTATATTTTCAGGTGTAATGATTGAAAATATCATGTACCTTTTAAAACCTTTATGGCATATTCATTAATCTTATATTCCTATGGTTTCTTCGGTTTTAAAATATGGATTTGGCTTTTGTTCATGTTGCTTTTGTAACAAATGTAACCAACAGCCACTCCCAAACATGTAAGGCACATATTCTGTAGCCCAGCATGACAATTCAGCTTGATACTGATTCCACATGAATGTGTGGGATTAGTATTTGTCATACTGGCATACCCTTCATTAATTATGTCCATCTTGCCCTTCAGATGCTACAACGAAGCATCAATATTTAAAGGTAAAACTTTTATATGCAACTTCCATATTTTTACTTTTAGTTAATTTTACAGATTGTTTAAAAGGTGCCTTACTTTTAATCGCATTTTAATTTCTATTCAGGACACCAAAGGTGCTTCTCCTGATCAAGTGTTAGCTCCCAAGAATGTACAAACAGCAAAGTCAGGTACATTTCACAATACATATTGTAATAAGGACACAAAGCTACTTGGCAAGGTCTCCACATTCTTGTTGTTTGTGTTTTTTTTTTCACTTTTGTTTGCAAATGTAGGTGTGAGAATTTAATTTAGGCAAAAATATGTTATTGTTCTTATTTGTGCATGAAAAATATAACTAGAATCATAAGGGGATGTTTTTACTACAGTAAGCTTGAACTCATATTTTCCATTGGTATACATTTAACTCCCCTAAACTGTAATTTTGGAAAGCCTATATTTCTTAGAAATCCACAGACGTTAGTTATGGAACTCTAATTTTCCTAATGATTATGTATGTTGACTGGATTTTTTACCTAAGTTAGAAGCAAAGCTTTACTTGCTGATGTGTGTGATAAAATTATTTTCTTTTAATATTTTCCTAGTGATGATCTTTTTAAAAGTCATTTTATTGGGGGCTCTTACAGCCCTTATAACATTTTAATTGTAGGGCTGAGCCCCGGTGGCGTAGTGGTTGTGCGCGGGACTGCGGCCCACTGGGATGGAGGTTCAATTCCGGCTCCCAGGAGCAAAGGCTGGGCCTCCTACTCCCACCACCTGAGGGCAGTGATGCCTAAAAAAATATAAAAAATAAATAAATAAATAAATAAATAAATAAATAAAAAACATTTTAATTGTATCAAGTACATCTGCACATATGTTGCCATCATTTCCAAAACATTTTTACTTGAGCCCTCACTATAAGCTTTTTTGTTTGTTTGTTTGTTTTTTGTTTTGTGGGCATCACTGCCTCTGGTGGTCGTGGGTGCTACCCAGGACCGCTCCTGAGAACCGCCGCTGGATTTGAACCACCAAGCCCGCAGGCCGTATTCCTGCACCGAACCACTTATGCCACTGGGGTTCAGCCCTCACTATAAGCTTTTAAAAAAAATCATTTTATTGGAGGCTTATACAACACCTCTCATGATCAGTACATACAGCAATTGTATCCAGACCACATTTGCACATATATTGCCATCATCTTTTTTGAAACATTCTCCTTCTACCTACCTAGTTATGATTTTAAATCAACTAAATTTTCTCACTAGCAGAGCCTGTGTTGTGTTGTGTTGTATATGTTACATGTTATCATTCATAGTGACTGTGGTAAACACAATCTTGGAAATTACTGATGCTGAAACTCTTCAGCCTGAGGACCCCTTTAATGCTCCTCAGTATTATTTATACTTGCTGAGAGGTTTTGTATAAATCAGTAATACATCTGTTATATCAGAAATGAAAGTTGAAACTTTTAAATAGAAGCATTAACTACTATGAAATTTCACAGCTAGTTGAATATGATATTATTAGATATCTGTGTCTGAAACCTCCTTGGTGCAGTGACTAGAGAATCAAAGTGAAAACGACAAGTGACCTTTCATATTTTTATGAACTCCATGATTTCAGAACTTGAGAATGTGGAGTTACTCAGCTCATCCTTTTCGAATCACCCTTTGACACTTTAATATCCCTTGATAGCACAATCATTATTGCCCATTACTGAGGAGGTTGTTGGGTCACATCTGCATAGTGACCATGCAAGGGTTGGTGGTGCTCTTCCTCGTTATTACAGCCTTTGAAAACACTGCAGCACAGGTCCACTTTGACACGTGTGGGTTCCATGTGATGAAATCAGCGTGAAGACAACATATTGGTGTTGAAACCTTAGACAATGTCCATAGTGCAAAAAGAATATCGTGTCATGGAAACAGTCTTTAAAGTTTTACTTCTTTTTTTTGTGTGTGCAGCATCACTGCCCTGGTGGAAGTAGGAAGCCCAGCCTTGCTCCTGGAGAGCTGCTGCTGGATTTGAACTGTCAACCCTGTGGGTTGCAGTCCCGTACACAACCACCAGGGTTCAGCTTAAAGTTTTACTTCTACATTTATATTATTTTTAAAATCTTCACTTTTATGATATCTACATAAGGTCTTACAAAAGAGATAAAAGTATGCTCTTACTATATTATTTTCTTATTTCAGAGCATGTTGTTTTTCTTTGACTATACTGTCAACTTGGACTTGACTTGTTTTGTTTTTAATCATTTTGTTGGGTGCTCATACAACTTATCACAATACAGACATCCATCCATTGCATGTCAAGCACATTTGTATATTTGTTGCCTTCATCATTCTCAAAATATTTTCTTCTACTTAGACCCTTGGTATCAGCTCTTCATATTTTCTCTTCCCTTTCTGCTCCCCACTCCCTCATAACCCATGATAATTTATAATTATTATTATTTTGTCCAATGTCTTCCTGCACTCACTTCCCTGTTGTTCGTCCCCCAGGGAAGAGATTAACTGTGGAGTCTTATAATTTGTTCCCCTTTCTGTCCCACCTTGCCTATGCCCTTCCAGTATCATCACTCTCACCACTGAGGGAATCATCTATTCTGAATTCTTTATGTTTCCGGTTCATAGCTGTATCAGTGTACATCCTCTGGGCTAGCCAGATTTATAAAGTATAATTGGGATCATGGTAGTGGGTGTGAAGGGGATGAAGTATTGAGAAACCAAAAGGAAGTTGTGTTTTTCATCTTTGCTGCACTGCACCCTAACTGGTTTGTCTGCCCCCTGTGACCATTTTGTAAGGAGTTGTCTATTGCCTACAGATTGACTTTGGGACCCCATTCTGTATTGCCCTTCATTTATGCTGATATAATGTTTAGTTTTTTGATGCCTGATAATTGAACCCTTCAAAACCTTTTAGTCACACAGGCTGGTGTGTTGCTTCTGAGCTAGATGGCCAGTTGTTTATCTTCAAGTCCTTAAAACCCCAGACACTATATCTTTGATAGCTGGGCACCATCTTCTTTTTTCACCACTTTGCCTAATGCACACATTTGCCTTCAGTGATTGTGTTGGGATGATGAGCATCTTGGAATGCCAACTTAATAGAACAAAGTATTCTTGTATTAAGGAAATACTTGAGTAGAGACTCAATGTCCATCTGCTGCCTTTATGATTACCCTGTAAATACATGAATATAGATCTATTTCCCAATCCTTGTGAGACTTCTGAGGTCCCTTATCCCTATGGCCCCTCATGATCGCACAGGCTCCAATGCTTCTTGCATGTGGGCTTATTGCTTTTCTGCTAGATGGCCACATGTTTAACTCCATCTTTAAGTCTCTAGAGGATATATCTTTTGACAGCCCAGCACACTTTGCTCTCTTCACCACATTTGCTTATGCATCTACTTTGTCTGTGGTGATTATACCAGGAGGTTAAGCATCACAGAATGCTAGGTTGTTAGGGCAAAGTGTTCGTGGGTTGAAGCAAGGCTTGTGCAGAGGCCCAAAATTGTTGGTTGCTGTTCCATCTATTCTGACTTAATGCAAACATAGGGCCTTATCAGAACAAGTAGCAGCATGTCACATATAGTGTGGCATAGGAACCACTGCTTGTCAGGGAGAGGAAGACATGGTTCTGTTTCATTGATAAATGGTCTGTGTTCACCGAATCTGGTCATATTTATGTTATTATTTACTTTCTGATAAATGAACATTTTTCCTTGAATTTTTTCAGATTTCGGTTCTCCTAATGTGAGCCAAAAATGTTCCAAGAAATTGGATGTTGATGCTCACCATACATTTAAACCACAATCAGAGAACACAAATCAGTTCATATATGCTCAAGGTGGAAGGATGACTTTAGCAGAAAAGGAAAAGAACAGCATGAAAGTTGCATTTGTAACTGGGGATATTTCCATCCATTTTGGATGGAAAGCTGAGAGATCAGAAACCAGAAAGAGCAGAAAGTCAGAGTCTCACTCTTGGCTTCAGAATCTCCAACATCATTTTGTGCTAAATTTGCTTTGGGTTTAATCCTTTTATGTAACCTACAATCCAACCACTCTCTTAGAGATATTTGCTTTCTTCATCCAACCATAGCAGCAAATAAATCTCAAGGACTGTTTGGAGGAGTGTTTTATTCTAGGGTAGTAGAACGCATGTGTATACTTTAGCGTAGATACTAAGCAGTGGGTAAATTGTTGAACTTTGGGACTAGAAGAACACATTTGGTAGAGGTTTAAAGATGGCCCACTGGAACACAATGTGACTGGTCAATTGTTTAGGTCTGAATTTAGAAGCTTAAGTACTAATGCATTCCAATGTAACCAAACTAACACCACCTTATAAAGAAAAATATTGAATGATCTGCTGTCTCTTTACATCATTCACAATGCTATTCTCTACTTAATGAGAATCACTGAAATTTCACTATGGAATTCATGTTCTCAGGAGTGACCATGTACTTGATTACCTTATAATATTCATGTCATTGTTTCTAATGACTAAAGGAACCCTGGTAGCACCATGGTTGAAAGTGCTTGAGAGATAATTGGCGGGTTCCCATGGAAGCAAGATGTGGAAATCTGCTACCAAGAAATAGCATCTTGGAATCTGTTCTATGATCTAGCTTAATGGCTGTTATGAGCTGTAATCAACTCAGTATCATAGAAAAATAGCAGTCACCTATTTAGTTTACTGATATTTTTAATTAGAAACAGTGCTGTAGCACTTAATAGTGAAATGGAGATAATCCATTTTAATTCTGTTACTGTATACACTCTACTGATTTATTGAATCCAATGTGCTTTACTTTATGTAGATTCAATGGCTTTACTTTAACCAGTTCCTTAAGTAGGCCTGTAGCAGCCTGGTCACACTATTAAGAAAGCATCAGGCTGCCAAAGGTATCTTAGGAGGTTCAACAGCCACTAGCTGCATCATGGGAGAAAAATCAGGCTAAGTGTGCACAGAAACATATACACCCGTGGGAATTCCCTTGCAGCAGATTTTGGGTAGGTAGGATGATATCTGTGTTCATTAATTTTTCCTTATCATTTGTGCCCTACAACTATGTCATCTTTCCTTAACTGTAGAATTAGCTTATTTTTTATACTTCTACTATATTTGGCATGTATTTTCTTAGGGTCAAAATTTGTTCCTCAGATGTCACTTTTGTCTTCATGAATCGGTATAAGCACACTTTGACTTATGGACACTGTAACTTTCAGTTGATGTGTTTGAAAGCATATTCATAAGAGCAAGCATAATCTATCTTTTAAAATCTTCATGGCATGTTTGTTAATCCTAAATTCCTATCATTTCATGAGCTTTTAAAGATGGATTCACAATGTTTCCTGTTTTCTTTTTATTAAATGCAACAAGCCACCACTAAAGCCAAGTATGAGGATTCAGCTTGATCCTCATTCCTCATACATGTGTGTGATTAGTGTTGGTCATATTTTTATCCAATTAATTGCATCTATTTTGTCCTTTAGCTTCTACAATGAAAACTCCACATCTCAAGGTAATGACTTTTATTAAATAGTTTCACATCTCTACCTTTAGTTAGTGACTAGATTTAGTATAACTTATCTGTTAATTCTCTTGTTTTAATTTCCATTCAGACCATCAAAGATGCTTCTCCTGATATAGAGTTAGCACCTGAGGATGCCCAGACATCCAAAAAAGGTAAATTGCACAGTGCACATTTCACTTTCTTCAAAAGACATTAAGTAATTTCACCTGTCTACAGGAATCTTGTCACTTATTTCACTTTTTGGAAATTGAAGTGAGAGGCTTAACATAAGTCAGACCAATTCCAATGTCATCACTTATGTCTGATCTAACTAACTAGTGACATCAAAGGATGCTTTCTACTCCCCATGTTTGGAATGTCTGCATTTCTGAGAAATTTACACACAGTCATTGTGGAACTCTAAAAAAATTTAGAGTTTTAAATTAAAATTTTTTAAGTTTAAATGCTTTAAAATGCTCACTATAATTCTGTTCTTTAACAGAAGTCTTACTTGCTCATGTGTGTTTTAACTTTATTTCATTTTAGTATAGTCCTTGTGTTGTTCTTGTGAGCCATCTGCTCTCATTAGCAGATGCAGTGTGGTGTGTGATATGTATATATACACTGAGCATAAAGTTGTTAATCATTCCTTAGTGATTATTTGTTACACCATCTTTGAAATAATGGATTCTAAAACTCTTCAGTCTGGCGATCCTTTGTGGTATTCAATATTATTTAGACTTCTACAAAGGTTGTGCTAAGTCAGTTATACCTAGTTCCATATCAGAAATGAAACTGAACAAATTTAATTCTAAGGGTACATTCTCAGAAATGTCATTAGCTATTAGAATGTGATGTTTTCAGACATCATGTTGTGCTGAAAACCTTCCTGGTGCCCTCACTACAGAATGAAATAAAGATGTCAAATGGGATTATATGTTATGAGAGTAGCATGGCTTCCTTGGACTATCTGATAAAAATCTCAGGAATTCAGAGTTTCTCAGCTCATACATTTAAAATCATCATTTTACACTTAAATAGCCCTGGGTGGCACAATCATTTTTGCTCACTACCAGAGAGGTTGTTGGACCACTTGGGTCTGGTGATGCCCTTTCACAATGTTATAGTCATTGAAAACACTGGAGCACAGCTCTGTTTTAGCACCTGTATGGGTTCCATGAGGCAAAATCAGCGTGAAGGCAACACATTGGTGTCGAAAACTAATACAGTGTCACGGAGTAAAATGAATATGGTGTCTTGGAAACAGCCTTTAAAGTTTTACTTTACCTTTGTGACATTTATATTTGTTCTTTGAAAAAAGATCTTTAAACGTGTTTTTTTTTTACTGTACTATTTTCATGTTTCATAGTGTTAGGGATAGCTAGAGAAACAAATTCATAGACATCCATATGTGTATAAGAAAGAACTTTATACTAAAGAGCAATTGTACATTGAGAAAATATTCTTGCCAAATACTTATCAAGTCCATTGGTCTGATATTATCCCATATGGACAATACCAACCTATAAAGTCCTCTTCAGATTCATGCAGCACATGTAATGATGCTGATTGGAGGATGTGTTAGACAGGGTCTCTAGAGAAACAAAGTCAGGACACTTATATACATACACACATATATACATATATATATACACACAAAAAGATATCCAAATAAGAAATAAACAGCTAACTAGTCTATAAAACAGTCCAAATGGCTTGTTGCAACTCCCTTGCATTAGACAGCTAGTACACTGGCAGTCTGAGTCGTGAGAACCTCCAGGTAGTCCTCTGTAGAGCAATTCAGGCTACCCTGTCACAAGCAGCAAACAGCAAAGCAGGTCACCAACAGTCAGCCAGATTACAAGGTCCGATAGTTCCCAGATCAAGAGATGTATATTCCTGGGGAAGCAGGGATTGAAGGAACCTCAACTCATAGCGAGAAAGTCCACGGGTTTGGTATCCCATTGTGTAGCTTACAAATAGACTCATAGGACAAACAAGGCAGTTGGCTGGTTGGAAGATCCAAGTGCAAGAGAAAGGTGAGCATCACCGAGCCATTTATATCTCTGCTCTTTAATTAATCTCACATGTGTTCATTGGCCATGTTGTCACAACAAACCTACCTTTCTTTATTGGCCATATTGGCACAAGAAACCTACCTATCACACAGGAAGATCACAAGCCAGTGGGTGGAAAGTCTAGTGGATTCAGTGGCAGTGGAAACATGTCAATGCTGGTATGGGTCTCCAAGTGGCTTCTCCAGCTCCAGGGCTCTAATGTAACCCCGTGTGTCTTGCCATCACGAAGATGAAGTGGAGTCTGTCTGTGTCTGGCCTCCAGTGAGCTATTTATCTCCTTGGTGTCTTTAAAGAGGTCATCAAGCTGCCACTTGATTGACAGGCTAGGCTCCAACCCTTTGCAGGTTAACAGGAGATTATGTAACTGCCACACAGATCATGTTCTTATCCTTTATCTCCAGGGTCAGCCCTGTGTTTAAATGGAAATGCTTAAATTGCTAAAGGCTATATTGTTTTGCTTATAAATTCATGGTGTTTATCAGAATGTTACAAAATGGAAGCTGAAGATGGCTTATTGACATGAGGTCATCTTATTGCACTGAAAATAGTTTTTAAATTTAAAGTAGCACCTTCGAAGCGGCTTTAAAGAAGACATATCTCTAGAACATACAAAAATACTGTTATGCATATTTAAACTTCATATGTTTAAGTATAAAATTTTACTAAAATGTGAATTCTGGCAGAATTAATAAGTTAATAAAGTTTCATAGAATACAAAATTTTAAATAAATAAGAAAGACAATTTCTAATGTGATTATCTAGATGATAAACTAATCTACTGTTGGTCACTCTTAAATCTATTTTGACTTGATGGAAACACAGGGTCTCACCAGCACTAGTATGCAACATGTTACATGCAGTGTGACAAAAGGGACCACAGTTTTTCTGAGAGCAGAAGACTTGCGACTGCTTCACTAAAACAGGATATGTGTTTAATGAAGCCATTCAAATTTATACTACTATTTACCTTACAATAAGTGAAAACTCTCTGTTCCTATTTTTCAAATTGGAATTCTTCCCATGTGAATAAAACACTTTGCAAGAAATTGAATGGTCAGGGTCCAGCTAAATCAGCATCATCAACTACAAATCAGCAACGATTTACAAAATATAGAAGGAGGACCTTAGCAGAAAAGGAAAAGGACAATATTGGAGTTGTATTTGTAATGGAAGACAAACATGTTCATGACATAGGGAATGCAGAATGCTCAGAAAACCAAAAGAGCAGAAAAGGTATCCAAATCATATGGTGCAACTTTTTTAGTGTTTGCTATCTTCCTGTAATCTATAACGCAACCACACTTTTTATTGCAATAAATTTGCAACCCTCACTGAACCCAAACAGGAAGTAAATACCAAAGAGAATTTGAAGGTAGAGTCCTTTCTTGTAGGCTGGTAAAAAGCATAATGAGACCACATCCAAAGCACTGACATAATTGTTGACCATTGGGACTAGATAAGCAAACTAGGTGGAGGTGTAAAGATGATCCCTCCAATTCTATAGATATGAATTATGCTGTATAAGTGCTGTTTCCAAAGCAACAAAGCCAGCAACTTATGAAAAAAACATGAAACGATTTGCTATGACAATGGAATGGTTGAAACTTTGCTCTATAGCCCTCATCCCTGAGCTGTGTCCTTGTGCATCTTTACTTTTCATATTCATGTTCCTAATGAATAAAGGAGCCCAGGGTGCACAGTGGTTAAAAGTGCTCGACTGCTAACTGGCAGGCGAGTCATTGGAATTCATGGGTGGCTGCCCAGAACATAGGGGTAGCAGTCTGCAGCAAACACCATTGCAATACTGGAAAACCTACTCTGACCTGCCTGTAGGCCAATAAGAATTGCAATCAGTTCAATAACACACAACAATAACAACAATGAACATATTGAATACAACTGGTATTGATTTAAAGGAGTGCGGAGACTTTTCACAGTGGGAATCAGTTTTACTTCCACTAATATATCCATTTTCTTGATTTATGACATCAGTTACACACTATCCATTAGGTAGATTCAGTGACCTTCATGTAACCGGTCCTATAAGTTGGACTAAGGATGCTTGAAAGCACAGTTATGTAAGCTTTCTGCTGCCAGCTGCGTGTTTGTTGGTTCAAAAAGTCCAAGTGCTTCAAACAAGAATGATGAGATTCTCTGTGCCCAGACAGAATTTCACTCTTGGGGATTCGCTTGCAATGAGTCAGAATTGACTCCATGGCAGTGGATATATCTGGGTTGCTTATGTCAGTAATTATAAAGCATTCAATGTAATTCATGCCCTCCAGCTATATCATCTTTGTTATTCTTAGAGTTAGTTTAATATTTTACCTATATATATATAGCCATCCATTTATCTAATTTACCTATATCTGTAGCTTATTTCTTCATGTGCTTGTTAGAAGTCAGAATCAGGCTTTATTTTTAAAATACCCTGGCGCCTTTAATACAGGGACACATGAAAGAGACCAACTATTGCTTTAACCCATGCGAGTGAAGTATGTGAATGTACTTTCATACCTTTGGTCATGATGAGAACCATGGCAATTTATCAGCAATTTAGGAAATGCACTTTTTAAAATGAATTATTTTATTGCGGCTCATACAGCTCCAATCACAATCCATACAAACATCAATTGTATGCAGGCCATTTTTACACACTTACAGCCATCATCACTCTCAAAATCTCCTCCCTTCAGCTCCCTATATTTCCCTTCCTCCCCCTCTCCACCTTGAACACTTAGTAATTTACAATTGTTATTATTTTCATACTGTACACTGTCCAATGTGTCCCAACACTCACTTCCCTCTTTTCCATGTCCCAGAGAGGAGGCTATGTGTAGATCCCTGAAATTGGTTCTCCCTTTCTAATGCTCCATCCCTCCACCCTCCTGGTATTACCACTCCTATTAGTCTTGATGGATCATCTATCCTAAATTTCCCATGTTTCCAACTTCACTGTACATCTCCTGGTCTAGCTGGATTTATGTGGTAGAATTGGGATCATGATAGTGGGGCGGGGGGTGGGAAGTGGTGGGAGGCAGCATTTGGGAACTAGAGGAAGGTTGCATATTCCATTGCTACTACCCCGTATCTTAACTGGCCCATCTCCTCCTTGTAACCCCTCTGCAAGAGGATGTCAGTTCACCTATTGATGAGCTTTGGGTCCCCAATCTGTACGTCCCCTCATTAATAATAATATAATTTTCGCTCTTTGATACCTGACACCGGATTCCTTCACCATTTCATGATCACACAGGCTGGTGTGCTTCTTCCTTGTGGGCTTTATTGCTTCCAAGCTGAATGGCTGCTTGTTTACTCAAGACCCCAGACGCTATATCTTTTGGTAGTTGGGCACCATCAGCTTTCTTCACCACATTAGCTTATACACACATTTGTCCTCAGCGATCATATCAGGAAAGTAAGTATACAGTTTTAGTTCTTGAAGCCTGATGTCTAATCCCTTTGACACCTCGTGATCCCACAAGCTGGTGTGCTTCTTCCATGTGGGCTTTGTTGCTTCTGAGCTAGATGACTGCTTGTTTACTTTGTGTGCATAAGCAAAGGTGGTGAAGAAAGCTGATGGTGCCCGGCTATCAAAAGATGTAGCATCTGGGGTCTTAAAGGAAATGCACTCTTATTCACTTCATTAATGTTTGTCTATCCTGAGTGCTAATCATTTTATAACCCACATATTTCTGGAAACCCCTTCCATTTCAGACTAGTGTTACCTTTATTTTACACCAATACTTTCTGTCCTATCTGCCCTTTTCTTAAGCTCTTCACATTCAGTGTCCCACATAATTCAAATTGACTTTTATCAGATGTAATTTTCCCGTGGACTACTCTTCCAAAGATATTCAGTTCTTAGCAGTAAGCTGACAGGACCTTTCCTAATCTGACCCTCCCTAAGTTTCCATATTTAGTTCATTGCTCCCCTGTTTTCATTTCTCATACATCACTGAACTGCCAATGTTACTCTCTTCAACAATCTCCTATATAGATAAATATATGTGTAATACACCTGTATATATATATATATATATATCATGTACACATATAATGTGTATATGCCCTTCATCATATGGCTACTCCCTCACATGTTCTCACCCTTCCCTGTCCTTTGCCCTTTTCACATGGAGAACCTCACCATCTCAATAGAGGCATCCCTGAAAATTCACCCCTGATTCTCAGCATATCCACTGGATAGTTCCCTTATTTCTCCGTAAACACCAGTGCCTAGACTTGGGAGGAACTCTATACATCCTTACTGTGAAAATAAATACAACATCATTATACAAAGATGATTTGAATCATTGTCCTCTTCAGTCTGAGCACATAAGAGACAGACATGTCGATAAATAATTGTAATTCAGGCAGATGAAGATACAGAAGAAGAATGCCTTAAGCAATCATATAGCACCAAGAAAGGGACACCTAATTTACCCATACAGAGAGTTGTCATTCAGGAACACTTGACAACATTGTCTAAGGACTGAAAGGTGAACAGAAACTTATCAGGCAGAATAGTAGGGGAAGCATTTTGTATTAAAAAAAGAAGTGTGTTATACTAGTAGTGTTGTGAAAGTTTAAAGCAATTTTGAAAACAATAGTGTACACAATATGGCTTTGAACATTCCTAGTGTATTCTTGAATTTTTGTGATTGATGTTTGGCACATGAAATTTTGAAAGAATTTTTATACTTCTGTATATTTTAAACTTTGGGTAAGCTAGTGTTTTCCCTAAGTAGATTTTCTATCTTTGAGGACAATTAAGTTTATTTCTACAACAAATGAGTTCTCAGTTTATAGCTTAAGCTTAATACACTGTACATTTTCATGTGATAAGATGTTTTCTAACTATTATAATGCTTGAAGTTTAATCTAACTGTTCTTAGTTTATGTTTTAACTACATACATATATTTGTCAGCAGCACTAGTCTTTAAAAGAAGTCTGAAGAGAAAGTACATATGTGAGGAACATAAAAATAAATCAATGGTATGTAAAATTTTAAGTTTCAGATTTAATAGTCTCTATAGTCTAATTCATAGTATCTTCTAAGTGAGATTCCCTTTTGAAGTAGTCTTTTGGACACTTCATAGTTGTTTTCAGGAGCTATCGGTAGGCTACCAGAGGAACCCTATGCACAACAGAAAGACAAACTCGGTCAGAAAATTTAATTTGTGAATCATTTTGACTAGTTTTGTAGCTGAAAACATTTTTAGAATATAGTAACTTAAAACATTACTGTATACTTATCCTTACAACAAGGAAAATATTCTAAATATTTTTTGCTTCTTTTTAATAACTTCCCCTGATGTGATAAAGGTAACTCTAAATATTGATTCACCTGATCAGGAAGTTGATAAACACTGAGTGGAAATTGTGTAGAAGGAGTATTTAATTACTCTCAGTGGTTAAGAATTTGCCATTTCCTATTGTGATAGGCAAACTAATCCAAGGTTAGCAGTGTTAGTGTCATAGTTGGTTATGTGTTGAGCTACTGACTCCTAGGTCACAGTTCAAAACTGTCAAACTTTTCCATGGGAGAAAGAGCAAGATTTCTGCTCCCATAAAGATTTACATTCCCAGAAAACCACAGAAGTTGTTGTACTCTGTCACAATCTACTCAATGGCAGTGAACAAGATGCCAAGTTTACAAATGGCATCAACCCGTGGTCTCCATGTAATTCAATTAATACTCTACATCCAGGAAGAGAATGGGCTATAGAATCAATCCAAATACCAAGTTGGAGATCAAATCTTCTAGAATCAGTCATTCTGTGTTACAAAGATTGGTTATCTACCTTATTTACCTCAGTGCTTTCCTCCCTTATATTTCATGTTAAATCAGATAATCAGAAAACATCACATTTTAAAATTTCATACCCATTGGAAATTAGAATATCTTTGGCATGGATTCCTGCAGATAATCTCTGCAGGTTCACTACACGATCATAGTGTATCATTTGAATCAAAATCTAAACACTTTCTTTCCTTTCTGAGTTGTTTGAATTGATTGTGACACCTAAATATTTTAAGTTTACTGGCTCTCCAGTTGCTAATTTTCCCTTATCCATACTTGATTACAGAAGGATAGAGCTATTACAAAAACATGCAGCCCAAGAGGAAATACATCTGAAGAGAAAACCAATAAATTTACATTTTCGATGTCACTTTTTCATCGAAGGAAAATGTCTCTGCAACCAGAAAGGAAGAGGAGTGATAGAGAAGCTATTCTTCATGTGCAAACATCATCTTCTTTGCAGACTAATGGAGGCAAAGGAAAGTTGAAAAATGGTGTGAAAAATATCAAAAATGTGTTCAAGCAGACGTTTAATGATATTTACTCCAAGTACAAAAGCATGGCTCAGCTCAAGGAAGAACCAGTCCACAACAGCTCTAAAGAAGGATCAGCTGTAAAGGAAGCACCCTCAAGTCAGACGTATTCTACATCTGGTGGCAGGGAAAGTGAAGAGTCTGACACAACTATCTCAGTAATGCTCCCACAAGAAATGAGTCTTGAGAATGGCTCATCAAGCTCTTGCTCTTCTAGGGCTGACAAATCTACTTTCAAATCATGTTCTAAGCTTTCCTTAGACAAGAAAGAGTTCAGTTATAAAGACAATGAAACAGCGTGTAACAAAACCCGAGCAAGACCTTATTGTGCCTCTTGGTGGGAAAAAGTAAGGAACCCAGGTGTAAATTTCATTGACATGAAAGAAGGACAAAAGTTGCACATGGGAAGGAAGAAATATATGGCCAAATATACTACTGAAACGGAATTGAGCATTAAGCATAAGCATAAGC
The DNA here is from genome assembly GCA_004026705.1 of Nesogale talazaci. Lineage (NCBI taxonomy): Eukaryota > Metazoa > Chordata > Mammalia > Afrosoricida > Tenrecidae > Nesogale > Nesogale talazaci. The sequence goes on from PVJH01001738.1 coordinate 95,341, forward strand.
CTAATGAGCCAGAACACCTTCTCTGCTCCCATGACATGAAACCTGTGATTCCAACACGAAATCACAATCATGTACAAGCACACAATTCACTTCAGAACCAATTAGGTCGTCGTTGCAATGAGAATAAGTACAAACATAGAGAGCCTCAATTACAAAATGTCAGTTCTACTATACCGTATAGCTATGAATCATTAGAGAGAGATCAAAATGAAAAATTACAACAGCATGTGCAGAATCTTCAAAATGAAATCAGCCAATTAAAAGCACAACTGCGGGTCTCTGAAGAAGGGAAAATTAAATTTGAAAAAGAGGTAGGCATTTATTTACTGCAACTCTTAGATTTTATTACCCTTTTATCCTTTAGCCTATGCTTTTCTGATTTTTCACTTGTAAAAAAGATTGTGTAGAATATGATGTTGTCTAAATGCCTAATTGTGTTAACTTACTTCTGCCATCTAAATTTGAGTCTTTTAATTTGTATTTCTTAATCACCCAACGTCTGCCTATCAAGTATCCTAAGTTTCCTATGACCTGGTCGACTACTTTTGCCATATACTTTGTGAAGAAGAATATGACATGAAGGTTGAAGGAAGGGTAATTAACAAAATACAATATACATAGGATGCAACCATGCTTGCTCTAAGGAAGGACTGGAAGTACTTGCTGATGAAGAACAGGGATTATAGCCTTTAGTATGAGTTGCAAATCAATGAAAGGAAGACGGAAATCCTCACAGCATGACCTGTAGGAAACATCATGGTAAATGGAGAACAGTTTGATGCCGTGAAATATTTTTGCCTTACTCACTTCCACAATCAATGCTTATGGAAGCAGCAGTAAAGAGGTCAAAAGATGTGCTGCATTCAGTGAACCTAGTGCACAAGAACTCTCTAGAGTGCTGATAAGCAAGGATGTTGCCTTGAGCACCAACGAGATCCTGGCTCAAGTCATGGCATTTTCAATTGTCTCCTATGTACGTGAGAGTTGACAATTGTATACGGAAAACCAAAGGAGAATTGAAGCATTTGAACTGTGTTGCTATAGAAGATTGAGAGTACCATGGACTGCTAACAGGACAAAACAACCTGTCTTGAAAGAAGTAAAGCCACAGGGTTCTAAGAAGCATGGATGGCAAGGCTTTGAGCATGGTGTCTGGAGAGACCAGTCCCTGAAGAAGGAGATAAGGCTTGGTAAAGTGGAAGGGCAGTGAAAAAGAGGGAGGTCTTCAAACCAATGAATGGACACTGTTCACAACAATGGGATCAGCCATAGGAGGAATTGTGAAGATGGTGTAGGAGAGGACAGTATTTTCTTCTGTTGTCCATAAGGCACATAGGTTGGAATGGACCCCATGGTACCTGACCACAAGAACACAGGACCTAAATGAGGATAAACAAAGTAAATGGATAAAAAGTGTGTTGTTGTTGAGTCCACTCTGACCCACATTGACCCTATGTACAACCCCATGTAAGACCCTGTGCATTCCTCAAAATTGCTCCTTTGCCTGAACCCATAGATCCAGCCACTATGTTAATTCACCTCATCAAGAATCTTCTTCCTTTTTGCTCCTCTTCTACTTTGCTACACACGATGTTCTGATCACTCCAGTGACTGCTCTCTCCTGATATCCTATTCAAAACATATGAGACAAAGCCTCCCATGGTTGCTTCCAGAGAGCCTTTTTGGCTGTACATCCAAGACAGAGCTGTTGGTCCTTTTGGCAGTTAACAGTCAACAGTCTTCACTAACACCACAATCCCAATGCCTCAGTTCTTTGTCCAGTATCCACATCTCACGTGAGCCTACTGAAAATAGCACAGATTGAATCTACTCTTAGTGTTCAAAAATAGCATCTTTTGCTATTGCAGTACTTTCACGAAGTCTCATGCAGCAGATTTTCCCAATGCAATGTGCTATTTTGATCCCCTGACTATTTCTTTCTTGAGTATTCATTGCAGACGCTAGCTTCTTGAAATCATCGGCATCAGTCTTTTCTCTGCTTTCCGTAATGTCACCTCTTGGTCTGATAGTAAGGTTTTGGGTTTCAAGCTGTAATCCATATTCCAGTCTTTGTTCTTCATCAGCAAGTGCTTCAAGTCATACTCACCCTCAGCAAATAGGATTGTGTCTTCTGATACCACAGATTGTTAATAACCTTTCTCCAATCTCTTTACATATAATGTAGATGCGTCCATTATTTGCTTAGGACCCAGACTGAATAAAGGAAAGTTTTTCCTCCCTTCTTTTCTCAATGATAATTGTTTTTGATACAATAAAATGAGAAGACACAATAAATGAAAGAAAGGATAGACAAAAAGTTGCCTAATCTTGGGAGGAATAAAAGAGATTCCCAGCTAAACGAATCTATTATGCTGTGTATACCACTTTATATGCTTTACCCATGCACTTGAGGGTCTATAATTCCAAAATTATGCCTTTGATGCATTCTTGAGCAATACATATTCTTCAGTACTTTTAGAATCACCATTCTGTAATGCTCTTTTTTTGAGTCATGACTGTCTTTTAAATAAACTGTGATAAAACGTTCAAAGGTACTATCTTATCATGTGTATAACAAACCACCAGTAAAAATTTTAGAATGTAATTCCAAAGTAAAATTTGGGCCTTGATTTTTTTTAAAGATTTTTACTGTGACTCAAGTGAAAGTTTACATCCTAGATCATCCATTTTTCATTCAACAATTGAAACTATTTACCAAGCTCTCAGTAGCTTGCCCCACCCTCTGCCTTTGATTTATTTTCTCCTCTTTGAAGATCATCGTCATCTTCACCACAGTTACCATCCATCCACCCTCTGACCCCTTGCTTCACCTTCCCTCCTTGCCCCACTCCTTCTATCTTACTATCAAAACCTGCTGCTTTTGTCATGGAAACCTGTGTTTTGACTTTTCCTTTTTAACAATGGTGACATGCTTTATCTGCCCTTTAGCAGTAGACTAATTTCCCTCAGCATCAAGTTCTCCTGGTGCAATCATCCCCTGAGGTACTTCCAGTTTTGCCATTATTCTCAAAGCAGTGCATTGTGTGTATGTTGCAAAGTTTATTATCCATTCTTCCACTGATGCACATTTGGCATGCTTCCAACTTCTTAATTTTGTGCACAATGCTGTGATGAACACGGTGGTGCATATGTCTATTTGTGCTCTGGCACTTACTTCTTTAGGATTTATACTCAGCAGAGGGATCTTTGGTTCCTATGTAATTTCTCTTTCCTAATATATCCGTTCCTCTGGTGATTGCACATTTTGAGACCCACAAGCAGTGTAGGAGGTTTCTAATGTCTCTGCACTCTCTCCTGTATTTGCTATTCTGTGTTGTTTTCCACTTTCCTGTGAAAGGTCTATTGACTTTTAAAGCAAGAGTGACAAACACATATCTAGAACCATAAATGTAGCTGAACCCCCGGCTAAGGTTTTAAATTGTTACCACAGTCACACATTTGATTTGCCAATGTCATTAATTTGATGTATTTAACTGGCAATTGATCTGCTTCACTGATTTACTTGAGTGATATAAAATTGATCCATCTGGTTTCACACCATAAAGTGCTAGATAATTCAATGTTAGACACTTATGGGGGAATCATTTTCCCTTTCTGGGTTATAACTCCATATAAGTCAGTAGTCGACATCTAATAGCTAATTGCTTCTATACTCTTCAGCGGCAGTGTGTTATGGTTTGTAAATGTGAAGCTAAAGAAACATTCCTCATTTTCCAAAATCCTTAACTAACCAGCCAGGCATCTCACTCCGCTTCTTGTTTTGTGGTCCACTTTGGTCCTTTTATCATTACATGAGCACCTTCAACTCTTTGCTGTTCCCAGGAACCAGAATGGAAAATAGAAAGGAGGAACTGTAAAGGGTCTTGCAGGGAGAGGTGGGGGTGGGTTGTGTGGTACAGAAAGTAAAAGTTTCATCATCTCCATGAAGAAAGACAGCAGAACTGCTGCTCCTCGATTGAGCATCTGAATGTAAAAAGGAGAGGGTACAGGCCGCAGAGCACACATTTTTTCTCATCTTTTTTTTTTTTAATGTCTGTGTGTCTGTCGGTCTTATTTGTGCTGACAATGTTAGTAAAGAGTCGATTGAAGTAAAAGTACAAGAATCAAGAAGATCTTTTTGAAGGCTTCAGAAATTCTACATTTTTAATTACAGCAGAAATGCTTAAGAAATTCCATTGACTTTTAATGATAGCACTAAACAAAGGAAAATTATCTTATTGTTTAAAATAATCACAATTGAGTTCAGAATCAAGTGCGAAGAAAACATAGAATGGCTCACAAGAAAAAGAAGAATTCTGAGTTATTCTTTTAGTTATCTCCAACTCTTTGGCTGTATGTATTTGGACATATAAAAATGAAGAAAAGTAAAAATGTATTGCTACTATGGTTCCACTTTATTCACAGAGTTCATTCCCAAGAAAATCTGTTTAAACACATCTCTGCTAAAATAATATGGCTACAGATAAGTTCTTTGAGAAGTTCACTTGTCTTATTTATCTCTCTCTCTCTCTCTCTCTCTCTCTCTCTCTCTGTGTGTGTGTGTGTGTGGCGGGGAGGGGGATTTGCTTGAGAAACGTAGTCTCAGAAAGTTGTGAGATTTGCAAGGGAGTCCTCAATTTATTTTCTTGAAAAACACAGGAGGGTCATGAGGCCATGGCACTTAAAAAACCCCAACATTTTATTGGGTGTCAGGTATGGGTTTACAGATAAGATCATTTCTATTTTCAACCACTAACCAAACCTCCCGAAGGTCTGTCCTGTTTCTGATCTCCCACGTGCCCCACCCCATCTCTTTCTTGTTAGGTATTGCCTTTCCCTTCACCCAATCTCAGACCTCATTGCCCTCTTGCATTCCCCTCTCTATAAATTAGGTGTCAAACCATAAAGTTGCTTTCAATTAATATCTCTGGAGAAAGTCACAGTATTATTTGGGGAAAAATCAGGATGATTCAACTAGAAATGATTTTTTAAATGTATTTTATATCCTTATGTGTATTTGAAAGGAGAATATACTTAATATTTTTACCCTCACCAGATATATGCAGAGTGAAGTATAACTTCTTAACTTAGTTCTTGAGTCGATGTTTTCCGTAGTGTGGTGTATTATTTTTAAGTATACATTTTTGATTTTCATAATTCAAAGAAAAATCTATTTGAGATTCTTTAGAATTATGAACTCATGGTTACTTTCTTTAATCTCAGGGATTCATTTTTCTGCTAAACAAAATTTTGCATTTGGGCATCCATGCTAAGAAAGATGTGGTGATTTAATCCAGCTTTTACACTTGCATATCTCCTGATTGTTGTCTTTTAATTGGTTGTATACACAGGTTAATGTTAATTTTCAAAGAAAATTATTTTTGTGTTAATGAGTGTTGACTCTCCTTTGCATTCCTTAGGATACTTTTAAAGAAAAAGTTGATTCACAACTAAACTGCTTTTCATCCACTCAATGTGACATTCTACAACAGAAAATAGATACATTGAAAAATCAGACTGAAAAAAATAAAAAATCTGCTGAGGACACATTTCTGAAATCAAAAATTAATGACCTTCAGCAGACTCTAAATAAGAGGGAGGAATTGTTAAGGAGAAAAACAGATCAATACAGTGAACAACCTAATGATCTGGAAGCCAAGAATGCCAGACTATGCTTCAAATTGGAGAATAATAGATTAAACAAGCAAAGACTGGAAACAGATATGAAATCCTTACAGTCTAGACTGGCTGCCGCCATGCAGGATCATGAGCAAACTCAGAAGTCAAAAGAAGACTTAGAACTGTCTTTACAGGTAGCTAGAGAGGAGTGTCTTCATCTACGGAAGAAATTCGAAGTGTTCATGTCTGCCTTAAGAGAAAACAATGAGGGTCTTTGCCTAAAGATTTCTAGAATGGAAAAAAAATACAGTAGCTTAAAAAATGAGTGCACCCATACAAAATATGCACTGCAAGAAAAGATCCTGAATTTACAAACACACTTAAACACACAGAGTCAACCAAAGGAAATGGAACATCAGTATCTGAAAGCACAGGTGTGTGAATCCCAGATTGCAGAGAAGCTCGTGTATGAAAAATGCACACGGCTACAGGCTGAAAATAATTTACTCCGACAGAAAGTGACTGAAGCTGAAAGTAATATGTCTCATAATTTCAAGGGATGTGAAAATGAGAAAGCAGAAAGAAAAGAAAGTAACCAGAGAGATGAATGGTTTTCAGACTTCCTGAAAGTAAGTTAAAAATAATATAGGATTATGGTGAAATGTGGAAAATATGTAGATTGCCAAAGTATTCAAAATATACCTATTGTCTATTAATTGAAATTAGACCCAAGGTGTGCTTTATTTTGAAACAGAGGCATCTCTCAGTTATAAAATCCCAAGAGGTGACAATAGAAATTGTTAACAGGTCAAGACTAATATTGTAATTTAGCCTTATCACGTTTGATAAGATTGTCATAAATATGGTTCCACATGGCCATACTTTAGCTGCAAGGAAGCACAAGTATGCATCCCTAAAACAAGCACTTTGAAGTCAGCAATTGAGTAGGTTACATTTTTGATATTCAATTCAAGATTTCCCAGATGAAGTAGATTTTAGATGTTATATCTTGGGAAAGTTTTCTTTCAGAAGCATTTGATATAAACTTTTAATTGTGTAATTGTGCTTTTCTTTATGTCAATTTGAATTCATCTTGAATTCAAAATCATGCATTTTTAAATCTATAGAGTGAAGGAGGTGAAGGTTTACAGAGCAGAGCAGATCATTGGTTTTACATTCAACTCAGACAGACTTTGTTTCAGCTCATCTGATGTAGTTCCCTCATTGTTCCATCCCTCATGCCTGTTGCTCCTTTCTCTGCCTTTCTAGCCTTCTGAATTTGTCCTTACTTCAGAGCTGCATCTCTGACCCTCCGTGGTTGATTATTCTATTACAAAGGTGGGTTCAGTTTCTGACCTTTGCAATGACAAAAGGCTAATGATCTTAGAATATCATCTCTCTATGGCTAGTAAACCTGATCTCATTTATCGAGTTGAGTTGTGCTCCACCTGTTTATCCCATTCTACCTGAGGGGACCTGTGTTTGTGTGGTCCATTAGTTCGTTGAACTGATCCTTCCCATATGTCTTTTGATTTTCATCAGTCTTCTTTACTTTGGACAGAAAAATCACTGACTGCACTTTTTGATGATGACTCAAGAACTTTTAAGACAGACCCCAGGTACTACTCACCCAAATCAATGTACAACATGGCCTGTGTGTGAACTGTTAGGCTGCTATATCTTGCTGTACACCAAAACTATATTCCTGATGATTACCCAGTCCCAGCAGTTTATGCCTTCAAAATGATTTCATAATCAATATATCTTCTTCTTCAAATCATTTTATTGGGGCTATCACAATCCATCCATTGTATCAAGCACATTTGTACATATCTTGCCATCATCATTTTCAAAAAATATTCTTTCCTTTTAAGCCCTTGGTATCAGCTTATCTTCACCTCTCACTCACTCTCCCTCTAAAATCATGTCTTCCTGTGATCTCTCCATGCTTTCAAAATAGTTATTTTTTGTTAGATCTCAGTTAGGAACATATCTGGAATTTTTTTTTTTTAATTAAAAAAATTTTTTTTAAAGTTGATGAAATCTTTTTGCTACTATTTACAATTTGATTTGAACATTATTGCAGATATAGTAAATTCTCATTATTTGCAGCAACTATGCTCTATAAAGTTCCTGCCGATTTAGAGGCAACCTTGTCCCTTGGGGAAACTTGTTTCTGTTGACCATTCAGTGCGGCCAAATGATTGTGAAAGCACTAGAGTTCTTGTTTTAGGGTTAAGAATGTCTGGAATTGCGCCCAACCTAACTCCACGATGCCAAGGCAAAACACTAAGGCAGCAAAGGGGGCAGAGCAATGAAGTCCCCAGGAAACACCAAAAATAGATTGTGGGGCCCAGGCATGGCATCCTATCAGACTTGACTGGAAAGCACTTGTAAAGGTCGAGAAATAACTCTGAACTATTGATAGGGTTTAGGCTTTTCTTTCTTTCCCCCCAAACCCCTCCCCTTCCCTGCCCAGCTTGGCTTTGCTTTGTTGTTTTAATTTCTATAGTTGCTTTGTTTTACTTGGTCTTGTGTTTGTGCATAGTATTATCTCTGCATGTCTGTCTAGGTAAAATAGGTGGGATAAACAAACCTAAAAAGAAAACATTGGGATGACAGTGTGGGGGTGGGAGGAACAAGAAAGAGGGGGAGGCAGGGGAAAGGAAGTGGGTGTTAACAAACCCAGGAACAAGGGAGCAAGTAACTGAAATTTGTTGGAGAGAAAGCTGTAGTAGGCCTGGTAGGCCTTGATCAAGGATAGTGTAACTGAGAGGAATTACTAAAACCCAAATTAATACTGAACATGATAGTGGATCAAAAGGAAATTAGAGGAAGTAGAGGTAAAAACTAGGAGGTAAAGGGCATTTAAAGGGATCTAGATACAAGCTTTTTTTTTTTTGCATCACTGCCATCTAGTGGGAGTGGGAGGCCCCAGCCTTGGTCCTGGAGAGCTGCTTGCTGGACTTGAATCGCCATGCCAGTGGGCCACAGTCCCACACTCAACCACCACACCACTGGGGCTCAGCCCAAAAAACTTTTACGTTTGTAAATATATTTATATATGATGATGGGGAAATAGATTTGTGTACATATATTTATAAGGTCAGCAAAGAAGCAGATGTACACTGGGCTTCTACTCAAGTAGTCCATTTATTGCAATAGCAGATAGACATTGGGCCTCTGCTTAAGTAGTCCCTCAACACAAAAACACTTTGTTCTAATAATCTGTCTTCTGACATACATACCTTCCCACTATGATTGCTGAAGACAAATGGGTACATAAGCAAATGTAGTGAAGAATGCTATTAGTGCCTGGCTACTAAAAGTTACAGTGTCTGGGGTTTTAAAGGCTTGAAGATAAACAAGCTGAGAAGCAACAAAGCCCACATCGAAGAAGTACCCAAGCCTGTGTAATCATGAGGTGTCGATGGGTTCAGATATCAGGTATCAAGGACCCAGAACAAGAAATCATGTTAATAAGATTGGGACAGTGGGAAGTAGAGCCCAAAGCCATCTACAGGTGACTGGACATCCCTTCACAGAAGGGTTGTGGGGAGAAGACAGGGTCAGTCAGGGTGCAGTATACCACTGATGAAACACATACTTTTCCTCTGATTTTTAAATGCTTTCTCACTTCCACTGTTATGACCCTAATTCTACTTTGTAAGCCTGGCTAGATCAGATCATAAACTGGGTGCAGATAAGAACTAGAAACACAGGGAATAGAGGACAAATAAATTCCAACAGTGAGAGAAGCCATACCAGGAGGGAAAGGAGAAGGTGGAGAGAGAAAGGGGGCCAGAGAACACAATGACCTACATATAACCCTCTTCTAAGAGAATGGACAACAGAGGAGGGGTAAAGGGAGACATCAGTCAGTGCAAGACATGGAAAAATGAAAATAATTTACAAATTGTCAAGGGTTCATGGGAGAGGGAGGGAAAAACATGAGCTCTTTCAGGGGCTCAAGTAGTAAAATATTTTGAAAATGATGACAACAAATGTGCTTGACACAATGGATGTATATATGGATTGTCTTAAGAGTTGTAAGAGTCAAAAATCAAATGCTTTTTTAAAAAATAGTGCTAGCAAATTGGGTGAATTTGCAAAAACAAAATCCATGTGTTATGAGAGTGGACTACAATTGGCTAATAAGCCTTGATTCAAGTCTCATTTCATATGAATTTACCCAATGCAAAGATAATTGTAACTTTCTATCATGCTTAATGTTGTGTTTGGTTCTCACTTCACAGTAGTATTAATGCTGGTGGGAATGGCATGAGGGGATGAGGTTTGCAAGAGCTGAGACCAGGGTGTGGAGTGGAGACTGGGTTTCAAAGACTGTGAACGCTACTGGAATTACTGCCACACTGAGTGGGCCAGGCCCCCGTTGGAAGGATTTTAGCAGAAGATTGAATATGTGAGGCATTCTCAAGTGAAAGATGAATTGCAATGAAAAAAACAAATTTTGTACCGTTTAGAATTTTTCACAATAGTTCAATGCATGTGGCCATTTAATTTTGAGTTTTTTGTCAACATTTGATGCTTTACAAATTTTTCAAGGGATGTGAAGAAGGACTGAAAACTGTGGACTAATAAAAGAAAGTACTTGTTAGGCTGAGCAATAACAACCTTTGGTAGCCTTGTCTAAATCCAGTGATGAACAGGAATATCTGCCGATGAGGTAATATGCTATTAACAACGTGGTGCGACATATCAGGAACATTTTATCAGGCAGATAGGGAACAAATTCAACAAGAATTGACCAAGAGCATTAGAAAAACTCCTGTGCTAAGAGGGCTCAATAGAGGTTGCAGTACATTAGTCCCTGGCTTTAGAAGACGAAGTGCACAGATCTTACAGAAGAATTAGGTCAATTTAGGTGTCAGGTATGTATGAAATTCAATGTGGAAACAAGTCATCTGTGGAAAGTAGCATAAGGTGTTTCACAATATAGTTTTCATCCAACTTTCTTCTTTATTTTGATTATGGTTAATTTGATCTGTCCTTAAAAACTAGGTATCCTTGTAATTCTGGCTTTCCATCTACCAATCAAGTTATAAATTATTCCCACAATCCCCTTTGAAAGATTGGGAAGTCAACATAATTCTCTGTATAAGTTGAGCCTCTGTATATTAAGAAGTATCATATCATTTTTTTCATGATAGTGCTATTTTCATGGTGATATGAAAGTGCAGGGAAATGTTCAATAGTATATGAAAGAACGTCATCACATTTCTCTTCTTCACCTTTGTGACTACAGAATCTATGCATGTTTATTTCCTGGGTTTCAAGATAAACTTGATATGGAAAAGCTAGTATACCTTTCTCCAAATATAAAAATTGTAAGGTAGTTATTTGGGGGAACTTGTCAATTGTCTTCATTTCTCTTTTCTTTTTCATGATTCTCAAAGCAGAGAAATTCTCAAACTGTATATACTTTGAACACCCAAACAAGAACTTTAATAAAATCATGTCGCTCCTGCTATTGGGTGTTTAACTGAGATCTAGTTGACAGCCCTACACCTCTCCCATTTAAAATATACAGTGTTTTTGTGGTGATTAACTTTTATCGAGTTTTTTACTCTGTGGTGACTAGAGAAACAAATTCATAAGCATGCATATATGTATAAGAAAAGGTTTATATACAAGAGCAATTGTACATTGAGGAAACATCTCAGTCCAGTTCAGTCCAAGGTCATAAGTCTCATATTAGTCCATATGTCCGATACCAATCTATAAAGCCCTCCTGAGACTCATGAAACACATGTGGTGCGTCAGGACAATCACAGGCCAGTGGGTTCAGAATATTGTGTATCTAATGGTGGTGAAATCATCTCAGCACTGGGAGAGGCCGTCTCTGTGGCTTCTCAAGTATCTCAGCATTGGCAGGAATATCTAGGTGGTTTTTTCGAGTTCAGAGGTCTGGTTCCATCAGGGTAAGCCAATATGGTTTCTCCTCTGGGATGTCTCACAGGGAGTCAGCTTTGTGTCTTGTCAGTGGAGCATCTCCAAGGGACTGAGTAGCAAGTCTCTCACCTCCAAAAGGGAAATTTGGCCAGAATTCCCAGGAGAAAGTCATGTGCACACGGAGGTTTCAATGGCTATCTCCAGATTAACTGGCTATATTCCACCCTACACTCTTAATCCTCAAGTTGACACCATATTAGGTGACTGCCACATTGAGTTATGTAACCATCTCTATTAAGATGTGCCACTCATTTTAGAATATTTTCATCATCTCAAAAGAAAACCCATGTCAGGGATACCTTGCTGTATCTGTTAGTCCCATGAAGACCACCAGTCTCCTTTTTTTGTGAGATTTGTCTACTCTCTTTCCCAGCACTTGGCATCTGGTCAGTGCAGGACTAATGAGCTTGATTATTTTATGATTGATTATATTGTGCTTTCCCCTGAGACCTTAGTCATTTAAATGATATATTTACATACAGAGGGAATAATAGCTGATATCTCTGGCACCTGAAATTGTTATAGACAGAAAATATTATTAACAAAGGATAATTTTCAATATTTTTACCATACCAGATAATTTCTTTGAAACACTGATATAGCTAAATTTATTTTAGTCTTAAATATATTTTCAAACAAAATGAAAATTGAAAGTCTTTATAGCTAATAGAGGAAAATCACACAATCATAAGTTCATTGCTACTTGTTCTCCCCCCTCCCCATCCCCACACACACTACTACAAGTAAAAATCTAATGTGGCTTTTTTTCATCAGGCTGCCAGAACTGGGATTTACAGATACATAACAGCACTTAACTAATTATGAAACCTTGAGTCCTGCCTTTTCTTAAATGGCCTACCAAGTCACATTCCTCTCCTCCTCAGTGTGCTGGTCCAACACGAACACTTGCTAAGAAGGGTTTGATACAGGAACTTTATTTCAAAAATGTTGTTGATGTTGTTGTTGTAGTTGTAGTTGTTGTTAGAAGTCATTGAGTCTCTTCTGACCTGTAGTAACTCTGCTCACCACAGAAGGGGACACTGCCCGGTCCTGTGTCAGTCTCAAAATAGTCAAAATGTTTGAGCTCATTGTTGTAGCCTCTGTGTCAGTCCATCTCCTGAGGGTCTTTCTATTTTTTGCAGCCTGTCTACTTGACCAAACATAATGTTCTTCTCCAGAGACTGGTCTCTCCTGTCAACACATCCAAAGTATGCAGGATGACAACTCATCATCCTTGCCTTTAAGGAGCACTCTGGCCATATTTCAGCAATGGACGCCAATATTTTTAGTCTAATGGCTCAGACTCAATTCTGACAAACACATGCATGATGTGCTACTTCATGCTGGAGCTACTATTTTTGGACCCTTATAGTCTAGGATCATTCCCATTGAGTAGTATAAAGAGAAAAGATAAAGAAAAAGAATTCTAATCTTAGTGGCATTGGAAAAAAACTATGGAGAACTACCCTTCATACTCCCACTGCTTAAGACCCTTTTTGATACTATATAACAAATGATACACTGTAACTTTTATAGGTACCATTTCTATTGGCCGAACAACAGATTGAAATAACAAATTTTACTAGAGCATAAAGAACAGTAACAATGATAATATTGGAAGCAAACCCTGCTAGTGTTCATTGTATGCCAGATGCATTTGTAAAGACTTTACCCATATTTCCTAATGTAATCCTCCCATCAGCTCTCTGAAATCGATACTGTTTTTATCTTCCTTGTGCAAATAGAGGAACTGTCTAGATATTTCAGAATTTGCTCCAGGGCACACACTTAGTAGTTAGTGGCTGGGATTTACACTCAGACATTTTGGCTCCTGTATTTGGTCTACTTCTCAAACTATGGTATTCTGTAAAAAAATTTGGCTACCTCTTGCTACCTATTCAATTTAATAATCACTGATATAGTCATGAACACATACATATGTGTATACTTAAAATTGTAGGTGATGTGGAGGTGCTTGGAAAATTATATATAATTGACAACACATCCAAAATATGGATATATAATATATTAGTATGTATTACTATTTGATTATGCATAATATATATTGGGGGTTCTTACAACATTGCATACATCAATTGCATCAAGCAGGATATATACTATACTTTTCAAAAGTAGTTTCCTATCTTTCCCAATCTCACCAGATCAGTAAGCTTGACTATTCATCTGATGAAATTTAGAAGCAAGAATAATGTTTTATGGTTAGAATAGGAATCAGTGGATGCATTTTTTAAAGAGCCAAAGATGAGGTGTCAGCAGGGAAAGCTTCCCAAAATTCAAAAACAAGCGAGGAAATCAATGTGCATGGTGGGGATGGAGTGGAGACCCAAAACCCACCTGCCCGATCACTGAGCAGGCACCCTCAGAAGGGCCACATGAAATGCATAACTATCCCCAAGTTTTTTAATATATCCTCCCTGTACTACTATGGTTCTTATTTCTTTTACCTCATTAATCATGTAAGACTTGTATATGTTAATTCATATAATGAAGATCATTCTATTCACGTAAGCCAAGATTGAAATCCCTTCAGAAACATAATCCCTCTTCACCACCTTGGGCTTCCTGTGAATCTGTTTAAGACAATACTTAACACAATTCTTGTGTTAGTCTGGGTAGACTAGAGGATCACATCATAAACATGCATATGTGTGTAAGAAAGAGGTTTATATACAAGAGCAATTGAATATTGAGAAAGTATCCCAACTCAATCCAGTCAAAGCCCATAAATCCAATCCTAATCTATAAAGTCCTCTTCAGATTCATGAGGCACATGCAATGACATCTAATGCAGGACAATCCAAGCCAGTGGGTAGAAAGTCCTCAGATCCAGTAGTAGTATAAGCATCTCAGAGCTGGCAGGAGCCTCCTTGTGGCTTCTCTAGTTACAGGGCATGTGAGCTAACAGTGTAGTGCCAAGGCGTGTCTTGTCAGTAGAGCGTTCCAAGGAAGTGAGCCAAGAGATACATTGTCTTATGCCTCCAAGATGGAATTACCACCATTTTCCAGAATTTTCAGAAGAAGGCCATCCCCATACAGACTTTTCATTGGTTATCATCAGATTGATCACCACCCCTACATTCTTAATCCTCAAATTGACACCAGATTAGGTGATTGCCATAATACTCTTAAAGGTCCTTGCTTCATAAAGCTCCCTCATGAATTTGAGATACCATCTTAAATCTTTCCAAGGTCTTAACCAAGGGTTTTACAGATTTGTCCTTGGATTTGGATCATGTTTTCCTGACAGTCCATGCATTAATGTGAGCCAGATGTCATTTTTTTTTCATTTTAACATTGAGAAAAGCTATAAATAATAAAAGGAGACTGCACTTAAATTGAGGAAGGCCCGTTCCTTTATAATGATCAATGTTTCTTTAACGTCTCTCTAGTCCTTAATAGTTTGCTCTCAAATGTTAATAAGCAAGAGTCTCCTTTCTCCCAGATTTTAATAGCACTTTTAAAACTTGCCTATAAATCCTGACAGCCCTTTCTTGGACCAGCAGGCCCTGCTCTCTGAGCTCATTGGTTATCAATGATGCCTTTGTCATGGGTTTGTCTACCTCCTGGACCACAGGCCTCTTCTATTTGTTTCAGACTTGTTAGTTTGCTTTTGGATAGGCACAGAACCCTCTTCTTTAGTGTCATTGGCAGTTAATTCTTTGTTATACAAGCCACTTGAAAAGGATGCATCTCAAAACAGAGATATGCTTAGGGTTAGCGAAACCAGCCCTTGTCTTCCACATGTAAATAGATGTTATGTGGAGAGGTCACTTTCTGCTACAGTAACTTATGGCTCCTTTTGTGACAGATCACAGAAACCTAGAATTGAATGCAAAAAGAGTGTGACATAAATCATGAGTAGAATTGTATTTTGTTGCTCCTTGTGCTTTTTCATTGTCTTGTTGATTTTTCAGAGTTAGGCTGTGAGGTGCTTGGCTGCAGTTTGAAAACACAAACATTTCTGTGGGAGGAAGACTTGGCTTTCAATTCCCATGAAGTTACACTCTCAGTAAAACCCCAGGTGGTCAGTGTGAGTCTGCAGTCATTCAATGGCAGTGATTTTTGAGATTGAGAAAAAGTGATCACATTTTGAGAATCTGTTGTAGCACAGAGAATATTATTGTAGTGAATTTATTTTAAAATGCTATATTAGTAATGAGTTTGAGAATTCTCAGCCAACTTCCTTTATTGCCAAACAATATTATTTTATTTCATGCAGACTGATCAACTTACAGGCAAATTGGAAACTTCATATTCAAATTGGCAATCTTTGGAAATACAAAATCAGGTCCTTCGACAGGAGTTGTCAGCTATGAACGACATACAGCAGAAATGTGAAAAACTGGAGAAGAGTAAAGAGGAGTTGGAACAAAAGGTGGTCCACCTCCAAAGGGAATTAGACCAAAAACAGATCGACCATGGTCCACTAGACCAGTTTAAATGGAAAGTTGAGGAACGAGCAAGGCAGGAACTAGTCGATAACCTCCAAGAAGTCAATATGTTTTTACAGGTGAATTCTTTTATCTGTTCTGTGCATTCACTGGTTGAATTGAAAATTATAGTCAGATTTATACATTGGATGTATTTTCTTTTGTTTGGGTAATTTTTGAACAATGTTAACAAGGTGGTCACATTTGCTTCTCTTTTTATAATATGTCACTACCATCAGTATTATTACAGAATTACTCTTATAGAATAATGATTCTCTTTAGAAAAGCCCTTGCTGATTAAGTCTACTTACCATAAAGAAGACTCCCAACAGGCAAACCAAAGGAAAAATTATGATTTTATAAATGTCCCATATTTTGGTTTAGACTTACTGTACTGTATACTTTAAATTTAAATGAATTATTATACTTTCAAAGACAAAAACATAAGCAATAGCTTGACAGTGATGCACTGTTATTTATCATTCAGGTGTGGCAGCTTACACTGATAATGATTTAAACATCAACTTTTAAAAACGTGTTTTTGACTGACTTAGAGTTGCTCTCAGGATCACTGAGAAGAACTAAAGAAAGAAATGCCTGATGATTATTATTTAAATACACCCTCTTGATTGGTTGCAGAGTCAAGCACAGTCCCGGGATTACTTAGAACACCTATGGGAGGAACAGATTGCTTCACTGAAAAGTGAGACAGAAAAGAAAGTGAAGGAGATGGAGCAGAAATTCTCTTCCCAATATGATTTACAAAAAGCAGAATTAGAGAAATACAAGCACCTCTACTTTCAAGAATTGGTATTTAGGAAACAGTTGGGAAACCAACTAGACAAGTAAGTCAAAAGAGAACCACCAACCCTACATTGAACTCACTGATAGGCTTCTGAAATTGTGTAGTGAGCCGGTTTTGTGATTTAGAAGTGCAAACTGACCTTGCTGTACAACGCGCAAATTAGCATCAGTAAATCAGTTTTGCTTTTAGATGTTCCAGTAGGCCAGCTTACATCTCTGTCCTATTTTTGTGTGGCTTTATTATTATCATTGTTATTATGATCTTCTTAGAAGTATGATATACTACAAGTATAAGGTTTTTTCTGAAGTTTTTTCATGAATACACACTTTAGATTATAGAATTGCATTTCAGCATTCCCGCGTGTAGAAACACTAACAAAGTGAACTACGTTTTAGAAGATGAGACTTGGCGGTGCGAGTAGTTGAGCACTGAGTTGCGTAGGAACAGGTTGGCAGTTTGCCCAGCAGCTCCACCTCAGAAAGATTTGGTACTCTGCTTCCTTAGAGAGCACAGCCAAGAAAACACCCTTTTATTTGGTCTCTGGGAGCCCCTCTGAGTCAGAAGGGATTCACCAGCACTTAACAGGAAGCAGAACAAAACCCCAACCCACTCCTGTCCTGGGAGCACACTGGGACAGAGTAGAGTCGCCTGGCCTTGTCATAAGGCCCAATGCTGCCCTCAGGCTCACCACCACCTCATTGTCCTGTTGAGTAGGACCGAGTGTTCCCCAGTCCCTCTAACAGCTAGCAGGTGAGCATTGGGATGGAGGTATGACCAAGCTGGTCAATAAAAGTAATAATATGTTTTCATTTCTTACACTTGTAATAAGAATATTTTTTTACCATCAGATTCAAAAGACGTCTATTTTTCAAAGTTGACAAGGATATGGCTAAATAGACATGCATGTATGGGTTATAACCTTAGTTGATAGGCAAAGCTTTTGGGCAGGGTAAAATCTGCATGTGCTATTTCCCTTTTAGAAATTTGGTCAATCTGTATTCTGACAGTATTTGTTGTCAAGGGTATTTATCACATTCAGTGTTATTTCTAGCAGTGAGGTTATAGTAAAGAGATAATTAAATAACATAGAACTCTCACAATTATGAGGCTATAAATGACACTTAAAGTGAGTACATTTCATGTTGTGGAAGTTGTTCATGGTTTGCTGCTGTGTGAAACAAGGTAATTGCAGAAAATCATTTACAAAATCTGGGATGATTTTTATTTAAATAGTAGCTTTGCACACATTGAACATAGTGATGAAGGCATTAATACTCAATACTTCTAGGACTAGGGTTGCAGAAACTGGGAGACATTTTCTTTCAATTTAATGCTCATCTGTTCCTTTTCAAATAATGACATAGGAATCCAAGTCCAAAGCTGGGATGTGGTCAAAAGATAATGGTGGTATCCTGATTCTTGACCTGATGGATTAACCCAAATGCATCTTATGAAAAGTGCTGGGACACCGAAAGCATTTGACTAATTTCAAATGGGTTGGAAAAGAGGGTCATCTGTAACAATATTATATTACAGTGGGCAGAAATTCGGGAAATGCATGACTTTACTGAGGAGAAGAAAGGAGAGACAGGTCTTTCCTGAGAGTTCTAGAGTAAGCAAATTGGTGGAAATCCAAGTAGTCAAGTGTGGCAGTCATGTGCTTATGTTAATTTTATGATTGAAATGTAGCAGTGGAGTCTAGCCTGTTAATCTGGAGATAGACATCCAGTAGCCAATGAGGCCTCTCTGTGGGCGTGGCTTTCTCCTGAGACTTCTGGGAAATCTCGCAATATTTCCCTCGTGAAGATGAGAAGCTATCTTCCCCAGTTGTTGGGAGTTAGCCTCAGAGATGATGAATCATGGACAAGACAAGATGGCAGTGCCAGAGAAGCTGGAGGAGCCAGTGGAGAGACCACACCGCTTTGCCCTAATGGAGCCAGACCTCTGAAGCTGCGGTGGCCACATGGAGACCTCTGCCAGCGATGAGTTGCTTCTGCTGTTGAGGGACCCTGAGTCCTGGAAGCAAGAAGCCATGTGGAGACCCCTGCCAGAGCCGGGGTTCTGCACCCACTGACCTGTGACTTTGTGAGCCGGAAGGAGACTTTCTAGACTGATTTGGGCATATCGGTTAATATTGGACTTATGTCTTTGAACTGGACTGGGCTCAATGCCCTGTTCCTCTTGTATATAAACCTTTTCCTTATATCTATATGCGTGTCTATGAAATTTGTTCCTCTAGGCTACCCGGACTGACACATCAAGGCAGCACACTCCCTGCTTTATTTTTTATGGTATTTTTAGAGAAGCAGATTCCATGACGCCCCCTCATCTACGAAAAAGCATTTAAGTACTCTATACTTTTATTTTTAAAGATAATCTTTTCTGTGTGCAGTTTCAGTCTATGGATATGACAGAATTTAAGATTAAAAATGAAATATTTGAAAGAAGTGGAGGAATTCCACTTGGGAGTCAAGCTTTAATACACACAGGAGGTGGCACTTTTTTAAAGAGTGCATGAATTTTTAAATTTATTCTCTTATTGGCAAGATTTTGCTTCTCCTAACATATTCTCTTCTTTCTCCTTTGTATTTCTGTTATAGGACTCATATAAATGAGCAGAGCATATCCTGGAGACTCACAAAAAGACTCTAACAGAAGTCTTACTCACCTATGACTTTGGATGCCAGTCTTTTCTATGTTAGAACATGTGATTTCATTTTCTTTCTGTCCTGGCCTGTGAGCAAGGTTCTCTTGTCAATTTTCCTTCATATTTTCTTAGATAAATAAATTCTGTTCTTTATCAAATTCACTGATTCCTTTATGTTGCAAATCTATGAAAGTTTTTTTATTTCTGATAGTTTTCAGCTTCAAGTTTCTATTATTAATCCTATATAGCTTATATTATGCATTCAGTCTTGTGATTACAGTTTAATTATTTAAATATGATTTCCATTAGATTCTTGAACTTGCTTTTAAAACTTCTTTGAAGTATTTGTATGCTCAACCCAACATCTAGAGACACTTAGAAACAGTATCAATTCCAACTTTACTCACTGAGGAAAGGTCATATATAATTTCCTTACTATTTGCTTATCTGGTAAATCTTGTGTTGAATTTAGATATTGTAGCAAATATGGATTCTGATTTTTTTCCATCGAAATATTGTGAAATTTTGATTCCTTTGTTTGTCTGTTTAACCCTTTGCCTGAAGTAAATTCGTGATTTCTGTCTCTGTAATATATTTGTCTGAAGCCTTTTCCAACTCATAAGCCCTCCACTGGTAGATCTCCTGATGAAGCACAACACCTGAGGCAAACACAATTCAAGGTTGGATGGCTTTCAACTCTGACTTAGCTTTTTCTCTCTGGCTGTGTTGACATTTATTCATTCGTTTATCTAATCAAATATTAGCACAGATGTCATATCATTCCACGCTTCAATCATATCAGTCAATATTGTACAATTGCTGTAGGACTCCTTGATATCACATACTTTCCTCCTGTCTCCCATTACTACCACTACTGTGCACCTCTTTAGAAACACTTATTCTACTTGCTGTCCCTATGGGTTTATCAATCCTGAGTTTCCCATATCAAAAACCATATAACACAACTTCAAAAGAGTTATCCCCAATGACAAAACACATCTGAAATAAACCCTAATACTAACAAACATAAAAATAGAACAAAGGTCTTTAAAAACTGATCAGTTCCAGGGTGTATCAGAGTGGGATCAACTGACAAGACTTTGATGATTGAAGTCAATTTTGCCTTTTTAATAAATTATACTCCACTCTCCAAGGCACTCTGTTTAGTAAGCACTTTCCTTTCATCCCTTGAGTATGGATAGAGGGAAGACATTGGAGGCTTATTGCCCATGTAGTTTTCACAAATATATCTTTGGCCCCAATGGCCGTCCATAGTCTTCTCCGTAATGAATTCTCATGAGTAAGCGTCTGATACTAATCCCTCCATGCTGAGAAAACAAACAGTCACAGCACAGGTTTTAGGTTCACCAAATGGTGTGTAGAGAACAGAAACTGGGGACAACCCAGGCCAGTCACACATCCTTGGTTAGCAGATTCATACATATACACAAATGAGAGTCAAGAAACATAGCAGACAGAAAGGGACAAGGGAATACCTGACAGATCCCTCCCTGCCCAAATTCGACTATTGTCAATAAGACTATTTCACAAAAGGGGGCTGTTGCAAAATGTGGTGAAGTAATTAGATGGTACCCATCTATCAGATTAAACAAGGTCTTGGGGTCTTTGAGGCTTGAAGCCCCAACAAGCATCATCTAAGTGAGATGTCAACTACGTCTACATGGAAGGAGCACACCAGCAACAGACACCAAAGAACTGTAATCATAGAATCTGAAGTATAAGGAGGGATTAGCCTTTTTCAGCATGTGAGCTACTTATAAAATGATCAAGTCAAAATGATCTGTCAACTACAAATAAGCAAAGCATTTTTATTTATACATTTCTTTATAAATGCATTGAAAATTCTTTATATGTACAGTGTATGTTTACATGTACAGTGTATATGTACCTTGCATAACCACATGAGTCCATATTGAACAACACAATTAAACTATGTACATTTTTGTCATTACCTGAGTTTTCTCTGATGACTTTCAATGAATGGAATGAGCCAGGGATACATAGTCCAGACAGTAGCCTCAAGCACACTTCCAAAATATTCTCAGTCATGGTGAATGGCATTTGGACTTAATGTTTCCAGGAAAAAGCTTTATTTACAAGAGCAATCAAATATTGAGAAAACATCCCAACTCAGTCCGATCAAGTCCATAAGTCCAATATCAGCCCATATGTCTGATACCAATCTATGAATTCCTCTTCAGACTTACAAAACAATGCAATTAGGTGGAATACAGGAAAATCACAGGTCAGTGGGTGGAAATTCGTGTGCATGAAGTGGCAGTGGAAGCATATCAGGGGTGTCGTGATATGGCAAGGGTGTCCACGTGGCTCCTTCACCTCCAGGGCTCCAGAATAGCTCCATGTGTCTTCTCAACAGGTATGTCTCAGTGTGTGTTCCACCTCCAGTGAGCTATTTATCTCTTTAGCACCTCCAAATGAGGTCATCAAACAGACGTGGTGGAAGGCTAAACTCTACCCCATTCTCAAACTGCCAAAAGATTGCATAACGACCATACTATTTCTTTGTTATAGAGTCAGACAAAAGAAAAATAAAGTTATATTTTTAAATTACAATTTTATGTTTGTTTACTGTACAACAGTACACATTGCATAAAATATGTTTGGCTTTTCCTTGGAGCAATACATACTATCAGGTCCACATTTCAAAATTTGGAGTTGCTGAGTACCTAGAACTCGAGATCAATGTTTGCTTTTTCACAACGCAGAGAGAGTGTACAAGCTCACTCAGGATATGGGCCACAAACTTGATAGAAAAATGATGTGCAGAAGGATGTTGTCAATAAGTTTAAACTGTAACAAGGGCCATACTAACCACTGTCATAGCTGAGACCATCATGGCATTTTCATTCAGAGATGGAGGTGACTTGGGCTAGTGTACAGCTACATCACAGTATGAAACATAAATTGTTCCGCCAACAACCAGCACCGATGTTAAGGATATGTGCTGGCATGACCATGCTCAGGTAATGCCCTATCAGTTTGCATATGAAAACTCAACTAATTCAATGAGCTGAAGAATTATCTGAAAATATCATGTTCTGTGTTTGAATTCCTGGATTTTAGTGAAACATATTGGGAAAGCAATTGTTTGTTCCTGTCAGCAAGTTCTGGCCCAGAGAAGGCCATGTGACCACCAACTGTGCTTGAATTTCCCCATTGTTAAAATAAATATTAATTTAAAGATATACAGACAATTTAATCATTCAGTAAATGAGGATTTCAAGTGTAAAAATGGAGAAAAATGCTTGTGATGGTGGATATACATGAGAAAGAAATCTGAATGGGAAATGAAATTTAGAAACTCATACATCGAGATAGTGCTACTGAGTTCACAGCCAATAATTTGACAAGTATTCCAAAATAGGGCAATCTGTGAGTTTGGGTAAAAAAAAATTCAAGGTTGAGATTGATGAGCAGTCATCAGAGGGTTGTACCTAAAGCACAAATATAAAAAAAACAATTTGGTGGGAAATGTTCATATTTCAGAAGTGCAAGAGTCCCCAGGGGAAGGGACATTTAAATCTGTCTACACTCATTCCTAAATTTTGAGGATGTGAGTGGACATCATGTAATCCAACAACTTTTTGAATCTCAAGCTGGTGTGTTTTGATCCAATATCTGAAATGCTATTCTTGGCTCATATTCTTACCTTGGACTGTCTATAAAATAATTGCCACCAATGAAATCCTGCTCTGGTATAACAGTTTACTTGAAGTCATGACACCTGTGTCAGGCAGGGTTCTCTGAGAGAAATAAAATTCTGGACACTAGTAATTCTTTTTAAATATTTATATATTCAGAAAGGTATATAAGATAAGAAAGAAAAAGTTAACTATAAAGCAATACAGATTGCTTGGTGCAACTCACTTGCGTGAGGCAACTAGAAGACTGGCAGTCCTTCAAATCTTGAGGGCCACTGAGTAGTCCTCTGTAGAGCAATCCAGGCTATCTGGTTACAGGCAGCAAACGGCAGAGCAGGTCGCCAACAGTCAGCCAGATAACAGAGTCCAACAGTCCCCAGCTCAAGAGATCTTGAAGGGCTTGAAGGATCTTCAACTCACAGCAACACAGTCCACGATTAGTTGTCCCACGGGTAATGTTGCTTGGAGGTCGAGGCACAGGATGAACAAGGCAGCTCTCTGGTCCGAAGATCCGGAAGCAAGAGAGAGGGTGGAGCTTGGCAAGCCCTTCCTATATCTGCCCTTCAATTCATCCCGTGTGTTCATTGGTTGTGCCATCACAACAGATTCACCAATCTTCTGTGGCCATGTTGGCATAACAAACCTACCCATCACAACACCTGACAGGTTTTGCACTCTTTTGAACATTCTCTGCCAAACAAATATGTCTCCTTATAGCATCCTACCATTTTTAGAGGATACAGAATAAAAACCTCGTCTTGTCTCAGACCCAACTTTTGAGGTGACAACCTCTTCCCTGAGGCATCATGATAGTTGACTACTTACACTGACATTTTCTGAAGCCACCAGGCACTGGGATGTAATCTTTGTGTTGCTTGTAAGAGCATTGAGGTTAGTGATGGTCATGGCTGAAGGTGGGGAAAGACCTGGTTGATTCACATTAACAGGTGGCCAATACCTACTGGAGACATCTTCCCAGAAATTTCAGGGCACATGTGCATAAATAAATCACAGTGACAGTAGTGGAACACATGCTGTAGTCCCAGCATCTAGCTTCCTGCTGCCTGATTTCGGGAAGTTAGGCTGAAGTGCACCCATTAGCACCTGAGGCATTTCCTCAAGCATTTATGAGTTTTTTTGTAGGACACTGCAACAATTCTCAGAGCCAAGAATCATAAGGAAATATATTCAAGGGAGGAGTGGTTGGAAAATGCACTGAACGGCATCCTGGAAGCATTGAATATTTGAGGTATCATCAACCCGCAACTCCATGGAACCAGTGTGTTAGTCCAGTGTAGAATAGAGAAACAAATACATAGACACATGTATATAAGAAAGAGCTTTATATAAAAAACAGCAACTGTACATTATGAAAACACCTCAGCCCAGTCCAGATCAAATCCATAAGTCCGATAGCTCATATATCTGATACCAATTTATAATCCTCCTCAGACTCACGAAAACACATGCAATGATGCCCAATACAGGAAGATCACAGGCCAGCCGGCAGAGGTTTCCATATGGCTCCTCTAGTTCCAGAGCTCTGGTTCTATCATGCCCTCTTCATGTATTTTCTTGACAGGGATGTCCCATAGGGAGTGAGATTAAGTCCCACCTCCAGGGAGTGATTTACCTTTGTAGTACCTCCAAATGAGGACACCAAGCTCCAAACTGATTGGTAGATTAAACACCTTCCCATTCACTCTTAATCCTCTCAAATTGATGGTAGATTATATAACTACCACAACTAGTCTGATACTAATCTTCTAAAACAACTATTTACCACACATGGAAATGACCAAGGTATTTAATGAAATTGTTGGAGGCATCAGGATGTAAAGAAGAAATGAGTTTTAGAAAGGGTGAGATAATGAAGGTATTTTGGGGTGCGCCTGATGATTTTAAGGAACTCTTTACTGCTCAGTCTGGAGGTAGAGAATACTGGGGTTTCCCTTTGACCATTCATAGACACTTCTTAGAAAAATGCTCTCATTGTAGACTAACACACAAATGAGTTCAAGAGAAGAATTCATCTACAGTGGCTCAGGGGAAACAAAGGAGCCTCCATGGATAAGCACAGGGCTTCCTCATATCCAAAGCCTTCTTCAGCAACTAGGTTAAAATTCCATCCTTGGACACTGAAGGCTATCAGTTTTCACAGGGCTAGAGCATAGAAAAACAATAGAGTGAGTGGACAAAGAGTAGCCCACGAGCAGTAAGAGAGATTAGTAAGAAAAAACAAAGTATGGTGATCTGGAATATTAAGCGTTTGGGATATCTAGAAGTTTTTTTAGATAGGAAAGTTCACCTACATCTCTCTGGTCGAATCCCATTGTATCATGGGACAACATGCACATCTGCAGGCTGTGGTGATGTCATTTTGTCTCTAGGCTGCTTGGATGAGATAGGGAGCATGGATTTGTTGGTAAACAAATAGTGGGGGATGAAAGCTGACTGGAAACTGCAAAGTCTCACTATTGAACCCTTTATAACCCATTTTTCCTCCATGAGAAACAGATTACCATGGTAATTCTCCCTCTAGTCTCGCATGTATTGAGTTTCTACTTCGTTCCTTCTGATCAGCCACACAGTCCTGCTGACTTGAAATGTGTTAAAACCAGTTAGGGTTCTTGTTTTTAATGGACATTTGCCCTCCAATTCATCATAAGGCATCCATTAATTTTTGTATCTGGTCTTCTGTGTCCTTTCTCTCTTTCCCAACTTTCTGACTCTGTGTGTTTCTATATGTAACAGCAAAAAAACAGCTTACCTTTTTGGTTAGGTACTTTCCTTGTCTTAAAGGAAGATTGTTTTAAAGCTGTACTTTTGTTTCACTTGCCATCCTTATTGGTCAGTTTGGACATTATTCTTACAGTAGATTTCAAATCTGCAAAATCTTTATTACTGTGAATATACAATGAGTACAGGTACCATATTTAGCTTGTGGCTTAAAACTGGGTTGAAAATGTTCTTGATTCATCACTTACTTGATGAATCCTTTTATACCTGTTTCTGGCATTGACAAAATTAATGAGTATCTCATGAGAAAATATTAGTAGTTAATATATTTTTGAAAAACAAATTTTTGTTTGGAGATTTTGCATAATTTGGAATAAGGAGGAACAGCAGGAGCAACGAAGGTCTGGAGGTAGAGAATACGGAGGTTTCCCTTTGACCGTTCATAGATACTTCTTAGAAAAATGCTGTCATTGTAGACTAACACACAAATGAATTCAAGAGAATTCATCTACAATGGCTCAGAGGAAACAAAGGAGCCTCCATGGATAAGCACAGGGTTTAAAATATATATTTAAAATCCTTGTTAATTAAAATTTTACATCAAATATATTATTTTGACTAAAACTTTAATAGTCTGGTATATTTGTTTACATTAAAAATGCATCTAAATAATTTATGTGAAGGAAGATAAACAAGAATTACAGGAAGTTGTTGAATTCCTGAAAAACCTACATAAATTTTCTGTGCTTGAAGGCAAAATTCCAAAAGGTAAGATTTCTTCCCTTTATCATGATTTGATCTAAAAATACATCTTATATGTTACTAACTTAGCTGGTCATAAATAACCAATTAAAATTTAGTTCTGAATTTGCTATTTTATTTTTAAATGCTCTCCTTTTGAACATATTCTGTAATTGTTAAAATATTTAATTTTAAGTTTTTCAGTGGCAAGATTTGTAGGGGACCAGCCTCCACATCGAGAATGCGTGCAAGGGGCAATGTGTAATTGAAGGGTAAGTTCCAGGACCCACAGACAAGATATGCAAATACTCATCTCTTCCATGGCAATCATAACTAGAGTGAGGGGCAAATATATTCTCTCATAAGTTTATATTATCTCAAGCATGCAAGCCACCACACGCATACATAATAAGAAGGAGTTGTATTAGAGGCATACACCTAAGGGGAGGGGAGGAGGTAGGAGTAGTTATAAATGAACAGAGTTGCTGAGGAATGAGAAGCATACTGAATGAATCTGTAAGAAAGCCAAAGGCTACAGCTAGCTCAGGCATGTCGCAAGGAACTGAGCTGTGGCCTCTCTTTATATCCGTGCTCAAATTTCGGAATACATGACTGGCTGCATTTACTACGAATATTTTTAAGTTTGATAAGTAACTTTCTTAAGACAACATTACTTAAAAATCCAGGACACCTGTTGCTGGAAAATGAATATGGCAACATGTGTACAAATGTGCTTGATAAAAATGTTATATTGAATGTTATAAGAGCTGTAAGAACATCCAATAAAAATAAATATAAAAATACAATCTATAAATCAAAGAACAGGGACCAAACAACCTCCAGGATAGATACTCACTCAAGGAATGTTTTTGCATCTTCTTGAGGATCTACATGGACTGTGTGCAGACCACGCTGATCTGGATGTGTATCCTTAAAATCTTGATTTGTATTCAAGATCTAACTATGCTGTGACTACAGGTAGGGGTGTAAAGACAGTGAAAAAGGAGGTACCAGAATGGCAACCTAACCTTGGTCTTCTGAGTTCTTCTTCAGGGTAAGAATCTATTATCCTTATCAGCTGTACTTAGGGCTCAGGGGTTCTCAACTTGTGGCTCACAATCGTGATGACTTTGGGAGTGCAACAACCCTTTCACAGGGGTCACTCAATTCAAAACAGTAGCAAAACTACAGTCATGAAGTAGCAATGAAAATAATTTGGGGTCAAGCAGCATGAAGAATTGTATTAAGGGATCACAGCATTAGGAAGGTTCAGAACCAGTGAGTTAGACAGTTGGATTGTTTTTGATGACAGATAACCTTCAGACAAATAGCCCTCAGGCAGTTAACTTTGAAGAATATAGTACCAAGCTTGTGCTTGCAAACATCACTTTCAAAATGGCATTATCAGGAGAGACATTATGTGGAATAGCTTTTACTTAAGAGATTGTAACTGAGATGCAAAATTCCTGAGCCTGAAATTCTTCCACCACCAGAATCTGTTTCCCAATCTTCTTAAATTATGAGTGTAGAGACTTTGTCTGCATAAACAGTCTTCTCAGTTGGTAGTCAGATTCCCACAAAGAGTAATATAGAGAAACACTCTCCTGAACACCATTCCAGATTTTTTAAAGATTTTTCCTCTTCTGCCTTTATCATCCATTCCTTTTTATTTGTGTATAAGTGTGTATGTGTATAGTTATATCTGCATTTCCCCCGTATTGCTGTTTTTAAAATGAGCCTGTGTTATAAATACAGAGCCCTTTTGTTAGATCTCTTTCTTGTGGGAGGAAAACCTTGGTCCTTGTCTTCGTGCAAGAAAAAATTCACTCTGAAGCTTGAATTGTGATGCAAATGAGTTTTATAAAGGGTTGAAGAAGTTTCAGGTTTTACACAGGCAGCTTCAAGGCACTTCACATCCGCACATGGACTCCGGAAGCTAGAGGAGATCACTACACGACTTGAGAGGAGCAGCTGGAGAAGCAGAAGGGCCACAAGGCTCTTGATTCTGGCTTTTCATGTCCTCCACTGGAAGCTGTGATCAACAATGCTGGTCAACCCCATTGACTGAATTGAGTTCACCTGGCCCAGGTGGGTCAATCCAAGTATAACGCCCACCTAGGTGTATCACCCTTTCCTGGGCAGAAGCTGGAACTTCTGAGCACATGCAATGGACCTGCCAATCCCTGTGCTAGCTAGCTACCTGTGTTAGTCCAGGTAACCTAGAGAAACAGATTCATAGATACGTATATGGATATAAGGGTACAGTTTATATGCAAGAGGAATAGGACATTAAGAAAGCATCCCAACCCAGCCCAGTTCAAAGTCATAAGTCTGATATTAGTCTATATGCCTGATACCAGTCTATAACGTCTCCTTTTGACTCACAAAGTCACAGGCCAGTGGGTGCAGAATCCTCCTCGCTTCCAGGGCTCAGGGTCCATCAACAACATCCAGTGGTAATAGAGGCAGCTTAGCATTGACAGGGTTGTCCATGTGGCTTCACCAGCTTCAGAGGTTTGGTTCCATTAGGGTGAGGCCGTGAGGCTTCTCCTCCGGCTTCTTCAGCTCCTCGGATGCAGCCATCTTGTCCATAATTCATCATCTCTGAGACTAACTCCCCAAAACTGGGGAGAATAGCTTCTCATCTCCATGAGGGAATTATTGTGAGATTTCCCAGAAGTCTCAGGAGAAAGCCATGCCAACACGGAGGCCTCATTGGCCATCTCCAGATTAACAGGGTAGACTCCACCCCTACATCTCAATTATGAAATCAACATAAGCACATGACCACCACAGAACACCCCTTGTTAATTTCATACTTTCACATAACTTTCTGACTTTTTGAATTGGGTTATCCTTGAGGGTGTTAGGTGGTATCTCATTGTTGTTTTGATTTGCATTTCTCTAAAAATATGGAATGCTTCACGAATTTGCATGTCATCCTTGTGCAGGGGCCATGCTAATCTTCTCTGTATCATTACAATTTTAGTATATGTGCCGCTGAAGCAAACACTTGAACAAGATTTTTAACAAGTTCTTGCCCTCTTTGATTATGTGGTTATACTGTCACTCTATTGTATTAGAATACATTTCTAAAAATGGAATTGCCGAGTTAAAGGGCAAGGGGGCTCATGTTTAAGGTTTGTTTTTGTGTTTCCTTCTGTTGTCCATAGGGTCACTCTGGGCGGGAACTGACTCCATGGCATCTAACAATAAGTATCACTAGTAAGAACTCCACAGGATTTAGGTGTTTGCTTTCCTACACTTTACTCATTTATAGAATAGAAAGGTGTATTTATCAAGTTCACAGTAAAATATTACGTGGAATGTGTGTTATGAATAAAAGAGACAGATTCTTCTTCTTTCTCATCACAATAGGCAATTTATATATTTGTGGTAAAATCTTTAGGAACCAGGATAGAATCTACATAAATTATTATATTAAAGTCAGTTATGCAACATTAAGAGAGTCTCAAGACTATTTTTGAGTTTTTATTAAAATATTTTATGCTAAATATATTAAAACACTTAAAAGTAAAATCCATCTTCATGAAAAATCTGAATGTAATAGATGTCATTACAACTTTATGAAGTTTATGACTATGAAAACCTTTAAATGTAAAAGTTTGAAAAAATAGTACAGTTGACATCCATATGCTATGTGCTTATACCCAACATTTTGTCATTCTAGCTTTGTCTTTATATATGTATGTATATGCAGAGTATCTGGGTGGTGCAAACAGTTAAAATCCTTAATGACTACCTGAAAGGTTGGAGGTTGAAACCTGCTCAGAGTTCCCCCCAAGGAAAAACATGGTCTAACACATATGGGGTTGCTGTTAGTTGGAATTGATCTAATGTCAGTTTATGGTGCATATGTGTGTGGTGTGGTGCCATGGAGTGCTCAAGACTGTGTGCATATTTGTGTGTATTACATCAACTTATCTTATAGCTAAATTCTATGCTATTAATTTCCTAAGAATAAGGATAGTGTTTTCAATAAAAATAGTATAGCCTCCATGTGGCAGTCGCCTCATCTGGTCACACTTTGAGGATGATGAAGAGTGTCGGGGTGGAGTCTAGCCTGTCAATCTGGAGATTGCCAATGAGATCTCTGTGTGGACATGGCCTTCTCCTGAGAATTCTGGGAAATGTGGTAATATCATCTTAGAAGTGAGAGACACTATCTTTCTTATTTCACTTTCTTGGAGTCTTTCTACTACAACACTCACTGTCTGAGAGACTTGACTGTGAAGGCTGACTCCCTGTGAGACATCCCTGAGGAGAAGCCACATAGACCTACCCTCATGCATCTAGAAACATGGACCTAGAGAAGCCACTTGGAGACTACTGCCAGTGCTGAGATGTTTACAACACCACTGGATCCAAAGACATTCCATCCACTGGCTTGTGATCATCTTATAGCTGGCATCATTGCATGTTTTTCATGAGTTTGAAGGCCTTTGTAGACCTGTTGTTGGACATATGGCTATTATAGGATTTATGACCTTGGTCCGGATTGGGTTGGGATGTTTTCTAAATGTACGATTACCCTTTATATAAAACTCTGTCTTCATGTGCATATAAGGCAACTGAAAATACCAACTCTCAGTTCAGCTGCACCTTTGTCCTCAAAGTAACCTTGTATTTCAGTACTCTAAACTTCTGTGGCAGATTTACAAATCTTCTTCAAATTTACACTTCTTCTCATGACTATTGCTTACATGAGCATGGATTGTGAAGTTAATAAGTAAGATGAAATCCTTGAAAACTTCCTCTTCTCCACCTTTGATGCTACCTCTTGGTCCAGTGGTGAGGATTTGGGTCTCCTTTATGTTGAATTGTAATACATACGGAAGGGTGCAATCCTAGATTTTAATCAGCAAATGTTTCAATTTCTCCTTTTTTTGCAAGCAAAGTTGTGTCATCTGCTTGTCACAGGATGTCAATAAACCTTCCTCAAATCCTGATGACATATAGTTTTCCTCATATCCAACTTCTCTGATTATTTACTTAGCATACATATTGAATATGTATCCTGAGTGCATTCAACCTTGTCAGATACCTTTCCTGATTTAAAACCATGCAGTATTCTGTTTGATTAATTTCCTCTTGCTCCATGTACAAGTTTTATGTGAGTACAATGAAGTGTTCTGAAACGTCTATCATTGTCAAGATTATCCTTCATTTATTATGATCCACACAGTCGAATGCCTGTCATAATCATTAAAACAAAGGAAGAGCTACTCTATGTATTTTCTGCTTTCATCTAGGATCCATCTGACATCCACAGTGATATCCTTTGTCCCATATTTTTTTTCTTAATGTGTCTGAATCTCTGACAACTCCATGTCAATGTACTGCTGCAAGAATTGTTGGATGATGCATTAGTCCAGGGTGACTAGAGAATCAAATTCATAGACTCAGATGTGCTTGTAAAAGAGAACTTTATATCGAAGAGTATTGTTTTATCAAGAAACATCGCAGCTTAGTCCAGATCAAGTTCCTAAGTCCTATATTAGCCCATATGTCTCATATCTGTCTGTAAATACCTCTTCAGACTCATGCAACACATGAAATGTCACTGATTGCAGGAAGATACAGGTCAGTGGTTGGAGTCTTGTGGATTCAGTGGTGGTGAAAGTATCTTAGCACTGGCTCCTCTGGCTCCAAGGCTCTGACTTCCCTCAGAATAACTCCATGTGCTTTTTGAGCAGCAATTTCAAGCAGATAGAGAGTGTATCTCCCCTCCAAGGAAGAAGACAAGTGTTCCCAGAATCCTCAGAAGAAGGCCATGCTCCCACACAGAGGTGTCATTGGCTATAACCTGACTGACAGGCTAGATTCCACTTCTTCCAAATTGACATCTCATATGTAATATCAAAGATATTCTTTCATTTGAACATTCTGTTTGGTAACCTGCAAGGAACCCTGAGGATGTCGTGGTTGTGTCTTGAGCTGCTGTCCCCATGGTGACTTTTTGGAAACCACCAGCAGCTATGCAGGAGAAAGTCCAGGCTTTCTGTTTCCATAAACAGGCACCCTCGGAGACAGGCACAGGGCTGCTATAAGTCAGCACTTTACCAGTGGCAGTGAGGTGCTCTCCCCCCCGCCCCCACTGCCCCAACTGGCTAACCTAGTGGAATGCTTAAATATGTGGATGGGGTACCAATAGAGATCTTTTCTGGTCAGTTGGCTAAATAGTTGTCTTCGACATTTCTCGGCACAGATTAGGCTCCTCCACAGGCTCTATAACTTCCCCGACCCCAAACCGTCTTGGTTCCTCATCCCACAGCCTACTCAAACTCATTCTCCACTTCCCCCTTACTCTGGATCTATCTCACCACCCACCCCCTGCCTCCCTCTGCCACCCCTCAAAACCCTAAGGCCTAGGTCACTGAGCCTCCAGTCCCCTCCCTAAAGTGAGGGCACAGCCAACACCTGTCTCCTCCAGGAAACCAAGCCCATCAGACTCTCTGAAGTCTCTCTTCCCCTTTCCCAGCTCCCTCCTGACTCCACCTCCCCTGAGTCCTCAGTTGCAGCTTTTTGGGGCTGGCTACTTTCCCACTTGTCTGAAGGAGTTCCAATACCTTACTCGGCTTCTGACTTCACTTAGGCTCAAAACTCTGCTCATGACTTTGTTACCATGACATTCATAGTTTACACTGCAGGAAAGGACCGAGCTGGAGCTGCTCAAGAAACCCAGGCTTGCCAAAAGGCAAAACAGAAAGTCCAAGTCTTGATTGCAGTCATCTAGGCAGCAGGGGGAAGGGGCAGAAAACTCCTGGAAGAAACAGCTTTTGCAGCCTGACACCTAGACCTTGCTTCAAACTTGGCCAGGAAATGCTGCCGACATCCCCAACCACCTGGAGAGCCTTGCCCCTACTGCTGTCACCAGGACCACTGGAGGAATGACTTCCCCATGGCACCCAGTGGCCAAGGATCCCTCTGCTTCTCCAAGACCTAACCCACCAAGTCTAGAATTAGCAGCTGAGAACCCAGAGAATCCTAGTAACCCCCCCACCCCCACCCCACCAAGCCTGGAGTGCTGATCAAGGCAGCAGGTGAGCCATTACGGAGAAACCAGTTTTTATTCCACCCCTCCTTCTTCAGCCATACTTCCCCTTTCCTGGTCATGGTTATGGGAATTAATGGTCATTCCTCCAAGCCTTTAGTTTCTCTACTTTTAGCTCCAGTTATTAATGATACCTTTTCAACATCCCCCTTAACCCAGCTTATCAGATTTAGTTTGCCTTTACCTGCAACCCCTCCTAAAACAGTTCTAAATCAAACAACCCCTCCTTTGTTTTTAAATATAAAATTTCCCTCTTTTTCACCCCTTTTTCATACTGTCTTCATGTCTGGACTGTCACTCAGCAGGGATTTCCTTTCTAACTTTAAAGTTAGTCTTCAGTAAGCCATTTACTACCCACTTTTCTCTTTTGCATTCAATCCCCAACTCCTCCCTTTGCAAGAGCAGAAATGACTCCCTGGAGACATTTAAGCCTTTGCTGACACCTAGTTAATGCAATTTTTCATATTTAGTAATAGTTCCCTGGGAATACTGTGCAAAACACAGCAGCCAAAATCTCTCACAGCCTTCCTAATTCAAACCAGCCTCATCCCTCCTCCAGGCCTTCTTTGCTGCTACCATAGCTAATCTGATGTTTCACAAATCAGGATGAGCATGACTATTTCTACATACAATTTACAGACACAATATGTTAACACACCAGCTCATTCTCACACTCCTAGATTCACTATTCATACATTTACTTAAACTCACTATACATGCCTGCACACACTCACATACCCATATGCCCACTCACGCTCACCTGCATTCATGCATCTGTATGCCTATGTCTGTGGAACTCACCCATTAGGGCACAACATACTCCAAGCACAGACATTTAACAAACAACTCCAGCTGGTCATGGACTCCACCTCGGAATCTCTCATCTCCTTACAGTGACAGCTTATATCCCTAGCACAGGTAACCCTTAAAAACCATGGTGCACTGGATCTGTTCATTGCTGACAAAGAAGGTACATGCTTGGTTTTAGAAAAAGAGTGTTATTACTATATTGAGTCAGGAGTGGTTAAGCAAGATGCAACGTGGCAAAACCATGGTTGTAAAAATCAAAAGTCGCTGCCGGGACAACGAATGCAGCAACCACCTCCTAGTTCCAAAACCCTGTTATATCTTAAGTCATGCCACCGATAAACTCCTGGTAATAATTCGCTTGCTCTTATTTTATCCCTCTGTCCTCTTAAATTCCTTCAAAATGAACAAGGGATCTATTCAATCTGACTGCTAAGCAACTCTTGTTACATCTTTATAGCCCCCTGCCTGCTGATGCTGTTCCAGTCCATTCCTGCCCATAGCCCTCACCACTTCGTCCCTCACCACTTCGTCCCATATGAGCAGCACTAAAAGTGATAGAAGTGGTATGACTGCGCTCAGCTAAAGTGGGCTGGACCCCTGCTTCCCTGCACATTTCCCCATATCAGCAACTGCCCCCCTGGAATGAGGAAACTTAAAAAGCAATGCCTAATATGTCTAATTCCCTGATAACCTGCCAAATACCTGAATCGCTGAGAACCAGCAGACCTTCCTGCCAGAGCTGATGAATTACATGCTCAACCAGAAATCTCACTGCTGTAGCACAGACCTCCCAGTCTCTCCATTTTCCTTTAAAACCCTTAAGCCCCAAACATAGTTTGCCCAGATTTCTATGACAAGCTTCCAAACCCCTTCTATGAAGGTAGTATAAAACTGATCCCAACACTGGATAAGGATCCGAGAACTACAGACCAATATCCCTAATGAACCTTGACTCAAAAATCCTTAACAAAATTCTTGCCAATAGAATATATATATAAAACAAATAGCTCATCATGACCAAGTGGGGTTCATACCAGGGATGCAAGGATGGTTCAACATATGAAAGATGGTTAGTATCATTCATCACATAGACACGAAAAACTATAAGAGCCACATGATAATATCAATACACATGGAAAAAGCATCCAACACTCAAGAGGATAGAAATGAAAGGAAAACTCAAGACAATATGAGCTATATAAAAAAAAAAACACACCAAGCAACGTGGTGCATAATGGAGAAAAGGCAAACACAATCTCACTGAAAATGGGAACCACACAAGGATGTCCCTTGTCCCCACACTTACTTAATATCATACTGGATGATTTAGCTAACGGCGTAAGCCAAAGGTATTCCCTGGGGAAGTAAGATGTGAGAATATCGTTATTTGCAGATGATAAGACATTATATATGCAAAATTCCAAAAGTTCCACTAGGGGAGTATTGGAAACAATAGAGGACTATGGCAGAGTGGCAGCATACAAGATCAACAATCAGAAGTTGAACAGACTGCTATAAAATCACAGAAGATGAGACAAAAAAGTGCTACCCATCACAATAGCCAAGCACAACTTTGAATATCTAGGCATATACCTAACTAAAAGAACAAAAGATCAATATGAGGAAAATTACAGAAGACTATTACATGAAATCAAGAGTGACTTCAACAAATGGAAGAATATTCCAGGCTCGTGAATCAGAAGACCCAATATAGTAAAGATGCCCATTCTACTCAAGGAACTATGTAAGTTTAATGCAATTCTGAAACAATTGACCTCCTCTTTCTTCAAAGAAATGGAAAAACTGATTACCAACTTCATATGGAGAGGGAAGAAACCAAGAATTAACAAAAGAATTCCTAAGAAAGGACCCAGTGGGAAGGCTTGCTTTACCTGACTTTAATACATATTATACAGCCACAGAAGTCAAAACAGCATGGTATTGGCATAATGATTGATACTCAGACCAATGGAAAAGAACTGAAAATCCAGAAATAAAATCTTAGGCATACAGAGAGCTGATCTTTAATAAGGGACCCAAAAATATCAAATAGGAAGCAGATGCCCTCTTCAAGTGGTGCTGGAAAAAATGGATGCCCACCTGTAGAAAAATGAAGCAAGTTCCTTAACTCACTCCATGTACTAGAATAAACTCAAGGTGGATCACAGACCTCACACTAAAAGTCCAAACAACTAGAGCCATAAATGAGGGAACTGGGACCAACCTGAGAACACTGGAATAGGCTATCAGAAATAGGGAAGGACAGAAAAACAGAGGATGCACAAATAGACAAGTAGGATATATTGAAGATAAAACATCTGTGTAAATCGAAAAAATTCACCAAGAGAGGAATAAGAGAGCCTGTGGACTGCAGAAATATCTTTAGCAATGACAAATAGGACAAAAGCCTTATTTGTAAAATCTATAATACCACGATAGCTTCCCAAAAGAACAAAACTAACTCTCTACTGAGGAGGTGTGCAAAGGTGAACAGAAGTTTCACAGAGGCAGAAATCTGAATGGCTAATAAACATATGAAAAATGTTCCAGATCATTAGCCGTAAGGGAAATGCAAATTAAAACAACAATGAAGTACCACCTAACACTCTCAAATATAGCCCAATTCAAAAAATCAGAAAGCAACAAGTGTCAGAGGGGCTGTGGGCAGCCAGGAACTCTTCACCACTGCGGGTGGACCTGTTGGTGTGTACAGCCACTATGGAACTCAAGTTGGCAATATATAAAACAGATGGAAATTGAGCTACCATATGACCCAGCAATCCCGCTATTGGGCATATACCCAGGAGAAGCAAGCAACAATCTGTGACCAGACATCTGCGCCTCGTTGTTCATTGCAGCACAGTTCCCAATCAAAAGGAGCTGTGAGCTGTGAAAGGTAGGCTTGTGGTGCCAATATAGCCAAAGAAGATAGGTAGGTTTGTTTTGACAATGTGGCCAATGAACACACATAAGATCACTTGAAGGGCAGAGATAGAAGTGACTCTGCGAGCCCTGCCCTTGCTCTTTTGTTCTTGGATCTTCAGACCAGCTCATGCCTTGTTTGTCTTGTGCCTCGATCTCCAAGCTACACCTAATCCATGGACTGTGTTACTGTGAGTTGAGGTTCCTTCAAGCCCTGCTTTGTCACACTCCTGGAATATTCATCTTTTGAACTGGGGACTGCTGAACGCTGTCATCTGGCTGACTGTTGGTGACCTGCTTTGCCATTTACTGCTCGCAGCCGGAAATACCCTACAGAGGACTACCTGGCAACCCTCAAGATTCGAAGGACTGCCAGTGTACTAGCCGTCTCACACAAGTGAGTTGCATCGAACCATTTCTACTACTTTATACATTAGTTAGCTGTTTATTTCTTATATTAGATATTTTCTATCTATATAAATATATAGAGAGAATTATTAGTGTCCTGGTTTTATTCTCTAGAGAACCCTGTCTAACACAGAAGCAGTCCAAATATCCATCAGCTGGTGAATGGATTAAAAAGCTGTGGTACATACATACAAAGGAGTACTATGCATCATTGAAAAGCAGTGATGAACGCATGAAGCACATCGCCGCATGGGAAGAACTGAAGGAAATTATTGCTAAGAGAAGTTAGCCAAGGGCAAAATGACATGTACAATATGAGCCCACTGAGGTAAGCTTAATAATAAAAAAATGCAAAAGGGGCATTGGGAAAAAGTTACTGTATACAGATAATCCTGGGGAAAGGACCAGGTAGTACAGCAGGGGCCAGACTAAATCCAGGGCTACATATGGTGGCCACCTGGCAGGGGGATTTGGGGAGCAGGTGGTGCTGTATAGAGTGGAAATGGAGTACTAACCCACCCAAAGGGAGTGTATTGTTTATATTTTCACAGGGAAAGAGGGACCAACTTTAACCTGGTGTTCCAGGATGTGAATGCAGTGTGACAGTATCAAGCAGGGAGCCAGTGAAGGGGTCTGAAGGCCCACCCCCAATCCCAATTACAGGGGCAGCCACCTCTCCTCCACCACCATCCCCCCAGGAGAGTGTGCTTTGGAGCACAACACAAATTGCAGCTTTGGGAGCGACCAGAGCACACAAGAAAAAATGAAACAGGAGTAAGAGAGAATGGAGTGCATCTTGGCCCACCTTCAGTACGATATTCTCACTCAGAAAACCCTATGCACAGAGAGGATCATATGATCAACTCCCACTAAGAAATATGGCTTCCCTTGCTGATTCAAGGTCCTGTGGGTACAACAGTGGAGAAACAGTGGAAAATATGTCAGAAATACAATATAAGGCTGTATAAAAGTCATTTGAGAGATGTTTAGATATGAATACTAGTAAACTCTGATAGCCAAAAGATAATGTACAAATGAGAAAGTGAATCATAATAGGCATGTTATAGATGTTTAGAGAAGGTGTCAGTAACAGATTATTTGAAGCGCATCATTAGAGAAACACAATTATTACTTCCAATTCCAAATTATGGAAAGTCAGTAAATTAAGGAAGAAGAAAGGTGTACAGGAGGATGGAATGAAGAATGAAAGGGACCGAATATGATGAGTAAATGATGGGAAAAGAAACCAGGGGCACATAGGAGAATGCGATAAAACCAACCAATTCTTTAGAAGAAGGAAGAGTGGGATATTAGAAAGGGGGAAGAAAAGGAATGGATATTTTAGTTCTAGTACAGAAAACTTGAGGTGTAGATTTCCACTGACTCCCACATAGGGAATTCATTAAGGATTAAAGCCTTTGATCATGCCCCCAAATACTCCAATCTAAATGACACTGAGTGGATGCTACTTCATAATGGCCCTATCTGATAGGGTAGAGCTGCCTTCCCCTTGTGAGTCTAGAGACTAAGTCTTCACTGGAGTACAAAAGCCCCATCTTTCTTCCTTGGAGAGGCTGGCAGATTTGAACTGCCCACTGTGCACGTGGCTGCCACAGTTGCAATCAGCATGCCACCAGGGTTTCTGTCCCGATCATGCAGAGCTGTTTTATCCCAAGTGGACAGGTCGAAGTATGAGTGGTCAGGGATGTGTTCCTACTTCATAGGACAGCACCATGTGTGCCTGAAGAAGAGTACTGAAGAAGACAAAAGAAAAATGAGAGCAGTGTCTATAGTTTGGATAAGAGGAAGGAGCTAAATTCTGATTAACGTATCATTAATATATGCCAGGTGTTTTAATAAACAGTTTTTTCACAAGATGCGATAGGGAGGAGACTCAAGCTTAGATTCCAGAAGGATAAGTTAAGCCAAAGGAATTTGGAAGCTGACATAGTAGGACCATACTCTGACCCTGACTCACAAAGCCTAGAATTCTTTATTCCAGACAAGCTACCAGGTGATGCCAACGTCGATGGTCATCAGCTCCCTCTCTGAGTAGCACGGTGTGAGATGTCCCTGGTGCTGTCTGGGAGAAGAGTCCTGGGCTAATGCTTTAAATCTGATTTATTGAAGAAAGGTGTTGTTTTGTCTGGGTTTTACATTGAGATCATTTTAGAAAGTAGAGGAAGGTAACATAGTCAAGTAATTGTGGAACTAACCATTGGTAATTTGGAAAATTTAATCTTTTCATGAATACTGAAATTGTTATTTTCAATATAGTCTAGACATCAAGTTTATTTGAATACTTAACATTCTATAATTAGCACCCCCTTTTTGACAACTATATTTTAATATTGAAAGCATAGTGTTCATTATTCCCTCATTGGATTTGAAAAAACTTCTCTCATTAGTGGATCATAAAACTAAGATGACTAAATGAGGGGATAGAAGAAATGTAGGCATATCAGTAGCCCTCCTATATATGTACAATAATTAGTAGTATTATGAAATGTTATTCTACAAGTAGGTATCCAAGAAATTCAATGTAGAACATTTTATTACTTGGATGAGAACTAAAATAAACATTCAAGTCAACTGTCAACACAACTGGGTACTTTCTAAATTACAGGACAAGTTAATAAGGTGATAGCTATTTGTAGAATTGTGATACAAATGATTGTGTTTTTTCAAAATTGGAGATATATTCCTACATTTGACCATGAACTTTGATAATTTATTGGGGTCTTCATTTGTTCCTCCAAATAAAGATCCATTTTCCTCCATTCAGTTTAATCAGTATGTGCACATTACTAATGGGCATTTTAAATTCCTGTTACAGTGATTAGAATAATAATATCATTTTTGAAAGCTTCATGGCATGTTTTTATATTCTATATTCATGTTGTAGTTTTGGTATTTTAAGATGGATTCATATTTCTTCCATGTTGCTTCTGTAAGTAAAGCAGCAAGCAACCAATACAAAACATGTAATCTGCACTGGAGGATGAGAATTCAGGTTGATAATCATTCTGTGTAAATGTGTTCAGTTAGTTTTTGACATATTTCTATGCAATTGATGCTGTCCATTTTGTATGTAGATTCTCCTAAAAACAACCTACATTTGAAGGTAAGAAATTTAAAGTAAAACTGCATTTTCCTGTAGTTAGTGACTACATATTGTGTGAAATGTGCCTTTACTGTTAATCCTCTTGTTTTAATTCCCATTCAGACTCCTGAAATTGACCTAGTACTCCAGAATATCCACATATGTGAGTCAGGTGAATTTCACTATAAATATTTCATTTATGAATAAAGACATTAAACTATTTGACATGTTCACAGGATTCTTGCTTTTGATTTATGTCACTGTTGCAAATGTACCTGAAAATTTGACATGAGTCATGCATATAGCAGTGTTGTTATTCATGTTTGAAAAAATATCTAGACCGACAAAAAATATTTTACTATAGTAAGCTTGAATTCCTATTTTTCCATTTGTAGGCTTTATCCTCTCTAAATTTCTTTGTTTGGAATATCTTAATTTCTTAGAAA
Source organism: Nesogale talazaci (assembly GCA_004026705.1). Classification (NCBI taxonomy): domain Eukaryota; kingdom Metazoa; phylum Chordata; class Mammalia; order Afrosoricida; family Tenrecidae; genus Nesogale; species Nesogale talazaci. Next base: position 136,763 of record PVJH01001738.1, read on the forward strand.
TACACAGATGTCAATAATGGAAAACTATGAATTTTTCTTAATGCCTTCAAATGTTCACTAGAATTTTGATCTTTGCTAGAAGCAAAGTCATATTTGTTACTGTATTTTTAAACTTTATTTCCTTTTAATATTTCATAGTGATGATTTTAAGTCAACCAAATATCCTCATCAGCAGACCTTGTGTGGTGTATTTTATATGGATTGAAAATGGGGGAAAACTTGCTAATCTATCTTACCCACTATTTCAGGGACACACTCTATGAAAGAATTGATTCTAAAACTCTTCAGCCTATTCAATATTATTTAGACTTGCCAAGAAACTTTTGTTTAAGCCAATTTTGTCTATTGCTATAGTAGTACGGAAAGCTGAGAAACACAGGGCTTCGACCAGAGAAGCACTGCCATCCACCACAGGGAGTGTGCCATAAAGGAGGACTGGATGCCAGGAAGAGAGAGACAGGGACCATTTCACCGGAAAAAGAATTTGTGCATTTATCATAGACAGTCAAATTTATGTTATTGTTTACTTAATAAATGAATGTTTCATCTTCAGAGTTGGATTCATGCAGAGGAAACCAAGCACTCGCAACAAAGTTGAAGGTTGGTGATGAGCCACCATCTAATCCACCAGCACCGACCACAAGTCAGTCAATAGCTACAAAATGTGGGAGGATGACCTTAGCACAAAAAGAAAAGGACAGCACTGGAGCCCACTTTGTAACTGGGGGATGATCCCATCGATAACTGGGGTAAGGCAGGGCCATCAAAGCACAGAAGGCTTTGCTTAGCCTTTGTATGGTTGGCAAGCATAGAAAATCCAATCATAGGGTCTCTCTCTTGGCTTCAGGCTACTTCTGACTTTCCTAAGCCATTTTGTTTAAAACTTGATTTGAGTTTACTGTCTCTATGTAACCTACAAGCCAATCCCACTTTTACATGATATTTGCTTCCTATATAAAAATAAAACAGAAGATACATAGCTAGAAGTATTTGAAAAAAGAATTCTTTTTTGTAGACTATTCGAAAGCATACACATACTTGAAAGTAGATAGTAAAAAGTAGGCTGAGTTTTTGGACGGCACAACACCTTAGATAGAGGTTTAAAGATGGATAACTACAACAAAATTTAGCTCTATAGGTATTGATTTGGAAGTGTAAATATTACTGTTTTCAGGTATAATTAAATCAGAAGAAATTTAATGGAAATATTGAATGATCTACCATTACTTTACATAATTCAATATTTTTTTCCCATATTAATGGGAATCATTGAAACTTTGCTATAAATTTCCTGTCTCAGGTGTGGCTGTATCCTTTATTATTTTGCAATACTCATTTCTTTTTTTTTTGCATCACTGCCCTCTGGTGGTGGGAGTAGGGCAATACTCATTTCATTGTATCTCATGACTAAGTGAGATCTGGATGCACCATGGTTGAAAGAGCTTGACTGTTATTTGGCAGGACAGACATTGGAACCTATCAGTGTCTCTACAGAGGAAAGATGTAGTTTGCAACCATGACAATTACTCTCTTGGAAACCCTTTCCTTGTCTACCTGTGTGTTCATTATAATTTGTATTTGACTCAATTACACACACCAATAACAACAGTGAATAAAATATTTCCAAATAATATTCATGTTAAGGCATACTATGACACCTGATACTTAATTCTTGCATCCAATATGTTTTACTTTATGTAGAACTAATGGCCTTGATTTAACCAGTCCTATAAGTTGGCCTAAAAATTCCTGGTTGGCACTGTTGGGTGAGCTTAAGCTGCCAACTGTAACTTGGTAGTTCAAAATTCATGTACTGCACCAAAGAATGATCAGGCTAATTGTGCCCTGAAAGGTTTACAGTGATTCAGATTTCACATGACAACAGAGGTTTTATGTGATTAGGTCCATGTTCATGAATTGTTCAATGTGATTTTAACTCCATAGCTATGCTATCTTTCTTTAACTGTAGAATTAGCTTGCTGTCCATATTTATAAAAAATATTTGACATACATTATTTGACATACAATTGTTTTGATTCATTCTGAGGAGAACCCTTTCTTTCCTTTTGATAAAACTTGTCCTAGGTACATTAACACCTGTTGCACTAGCTGGACTTTAACCTTGGAGACTTTGAAACTTCTTTTTGTCAAGAAGTTTTGAACTTGTTCTGTGTGGGCAATTGACTGTTTCTGAGTGGCTGAGTAGATGAGAAGGTTGTCTACATATTGTAGGACCATGCCTCCTCTAGAGTAAGGCCAGCTAGGTCCTGGCTCAGAGCTTGTCTGAACAAAAGGGGACATGTCTCAGAAGCCCATTGACACATGATCCGACAGTTGTGACTGTCTTTGCTCTAACTTCTATTCAAAGGCAAAAAGGAATGGAACTGTTTGTCAAATGAAATGCAGAAAAAGGCATCCTTTAAGTCCAGGACCCTGTACTACTGTGTGGAACTAGGAATTTCCCCTTGGAGGGTACAGGGGTTTGGCACTACTGGGTGCAGTGAGATCACTGCTTCATTTATCATCCTGAGACCTTTTTTTCTTAAAAAAAATTTTTTTTCCAGTCTTTCTTTTTAACTGGTAATATTGTTCTGTTACAGGGGAGTTAACAGGGACCCAAAGTCCACGTTGGAGGAACTTAACTAATAAGGGGTTGTAATCTTTTGATTGCTTCAGGCTTCAAAATATACTGTTGCTGATGAGGAAAAAGGGAAGGATCTTTTAAAAATCTTTACAGGGTTAGCATCCTTAGCTTTGTGTCCTAAACTTCAGTGGCAATGGCTTGCACATGGTTCCTGTGGAGGAATCTGTAACTCTTCCACCATGAGGAACATTTGAAAAGCTGTAGAGGATGGGTGCGTCAATTGGGACCTATTGATCACAAATGTAGTATAGGTAGATTGCATGGCATTAAAAAATAGATGTATGCCTATCATCAATTCCATCAGTTAATTCTGTATAGCAATCTTAGGTGTCAATACATATGCAAACAACTGTGATGCGTGCAGTAAAACCAATAAGCTATCACCAATATTTAGACCTTGCTTTTTTTCTCTCTTAAACATAAGAAGTTATTAAAATGACTGGGGGAGCTGGATCAAGTAAGAAGACAAAAATGTATCACTTTCATATGGTATTGGAGATTTTGATACTACAAGCCGGCATTTAGCTGAAGTCCAGAGTCCGTGAACAGTTCTGGAACTTACTCGCGGAGGGAAAGTACCCATACATGAGAAAATGTGCTACCTCCGGGACTGCATTAGTCGGCTCTACATATATATGTGAACCAGCCTTTTCCTGGAATGCATTGGTCGGCTCTACTTATGTATGTGAATCAGTCCAAGAACTATTCTACCATGACTGATAATCATTTGAAAGTGTGCTTGATGCCGTCAGCAGCTACTGTCTGGAAAATGTATCTCTGGCTCATTCCATTTAATGCAAGTCATCAGATTTAACTCTGGTGATGACAAAAATGTACATAGTTCATTGTGTTGTGCTGTGCAAAATGAACTCATGGTTATGCAAGGTACAAAAACATATATTGTACATATAAAGAATTCCCAATGCATTTATGAATAAATTTAATAAATAAATAAACAAAATAAATACTGGATGTTTTGTATTTTTGTAGTTGGTAGAACATTTTGACTTGATCATTTTATAAGTAGCTTGCATGCTGAAAAAGTGAGCACATCCCTGAGAATGGAAATCATTGACTTGAACATTAAATTACATAAATGAACTGTCAGGAAATGGCTTTATACTTTTTCAATAATAAAGGGGCCCTCAAAGTGGCCTATAAATTTATATTTATTTCCACAGATATACTCATACTTTGAATATATTAAATATGTATTCAAATAATTTATTATAAATATATTGAGTATACTTTGATTTTATAGTTATTTGTATTTATTCATGCTGACATATTTACTTTTATTGATATTCAGTCATGTTCATATTTATATTCATATTTATGCTATCATTCATGTTTAGATTCATATGTGTATTTAGATTTAGATTCATTGTTACATTGGCATGGATATCCATATTCACACTCACATTGTTATTCATGTGGATATGTTCAATTATATCTACCTTGATATTCATGTTCATATTGGTATTCATATTGATATCTGTACTTCCACGCATAATCATGTTTATATTTGTTATATTTAGGCCATATTTGAGTCAAACTGATCTAGCAACCAATGATTACTGCTTTCTAGTACAATAATACAGGTTTAGAGTTTTTTTAATTTGAACATTTTTTACAGTATGTAGTCTATTTCTTCTGTTATGAGTCAATTGAAATTGTGGACACCAGCCATTGTTAATTTATATAGGTAGTGTTTATCTAGAAATATGACCATTTATTCTAAATTTTAAAATTCACTGTAGCAATTATTCATAGTTTTGATCCTAGCGTGATATTGGCCTTTTCATTTCTTATTCTTTATATTTGCTTTCCTATTCCTTTTACTTAAGTAAGTTTACCAGTAGTTTGTGAACATGTTAGTATTTTTAAGGAATGAACTTATTATTTCCCTGTTGTTACCTTTTTCATTTATTTCTGGCCTATTCTTTAATATTTATTCTTTTCTGGTGACTGATGTTTTTCTTTGCTTCTTTTCCCTTGTTGTCGAAGGTGTTGTGCTTTTGCTTTCTTTTTTGATATCTGCATACATTGCTCATAGCATGTGTTCTTAGGACTGCTTCTGTTGTGTACCAAAGTTTTTGGTATGCTTATTTTCATTTTTTGTTTTCTTAAGGAATGTAAAATCTTAATATTATCATTTCCCAGTAATTTAACACACAAGTAGTGTTCATTTTCCATATTAGCTTTTTATTCTTTTATTTTTCTATTGTTCATGTCTAATTTCATATGTTCAAGGTAAAACATTTTATAAGATCACAAAACTTTATAAAATGTATTAAAGTTAGCATTGTAGCCTAACATATGGTATAGTCTGAATATTGGTACATATGAAGTTGAGAAGAATGTACATTGAGGTTTTTCCAGAAAACATGTTTAAGAGGTCAGTATATTTTGTTATTTAGTTCTTCTGTTATGGTATTGATTTATTATGCTGTTGAATTTTTTAGTTGGTCTGTAAAACTCAGTGAGTGTACTTAATTCTATTACTATAAAATTATGTACTTCCATTTTTAAGTCTATAAGAGTTTGAGTAATATATTTTTAGGATCTGCCATTGAGTGTATGTGTGTGTGTGTGTGTATACACATATATATACACATTTTTGCTTCTTTTCTCATATAGTGCCTATATTGTCTCCCATTAAAGATTTCGTCTTGAAGTCTATTTCATTATTAAATTTTATTGTCAGTACTCCATTTTAAAATTGATACTGGTTAATATTGCTGCCCTTGTTTTATTGCCATTTTCTTGATTTATTTTCTTCTTTGATTTTTAGATTATATTTGTCTTTATGTCTCAAATGTGTTTATTGAAAGCATAGATTTCTGGATTAAGTTTCATTATCCATTGTGCTTTCTGTCTTTTGAGAGGTGCATTGAATCCATTTATGTTCCATGTCATTATTAATGTGTACACATTTATTGCTGTCATTATGCATTGGGTTTTCTTTATGTTTTTTCCTTCTTTGTGAAGTTGTTAATTTTTATCCTCATTTTTCTGCCTTGAGTTCATTTTATATGTTCTCTCTTCATTTTTGTTTTTGTTTTTATGTTATTAGTTTTTTCTTCATTCTTTCCATTTTCTTTGAAAATCTTGTTAATAATTATTTGCTTCCAAACAATAATATTGACATAGAATCATTCTATGGGAAATTGAATAAATCTAAAATTGTAAATATTCTGCAGAGAGGAAAGATGTATTGAAAGGTGTGAAGAAAATCTCCACTCAACCTGAGAACTTTTTTTGCATTAAATATTTCTGTGACAACAAATGGCACTAGTTAGTATCCTAAAGTGTGACCTGAGATCTCATCAACGCATATTATTCTGAAGTCTGCCTTTGAAAGAGGGTCAAAGTAAGACAAAGCGAATTCTAATTAAAAGAAGGCATGATGCAATGTATGAAGTTTCCTAAGAGTTATTGTGCATGGTGGTCCCTAGAGAGGTGGTGGCACAATACAGAAATCACAGATTCTGAGAGAAAAGTATCACTGAATTCACTCCCTGGCTGAAAACATGGCCTAAGGAACAGTCTGAGAAATTGGTTTTCAATTTCCTTCTCGTGACACATTTACTGTCTTTTGGAATCAGACAGCCCTTCCAATGAGTGTTCTCTTCGTTGTGACTCCAGTGAATGAGCTTACTAATGATGCCCCCCTCTAGACAGGTCATTCCAGTTTATCTGTTTCTAGTGTCCCTGATAGTTCTATTCCTGGAAAACTTGTTTCTGCATAAAAGGGAGAGAATGGGTAGCAAGCATCACTTAGGACACATCACAAATTTAGCTCCAGAAGTCATCACAATTATTTTCTCAGATATGAAAAACAGTCCATTACTACCAAGAGTGCATGGGGAGCAATGCAAAAGTAAACCTTCAGGCCACTGCTGCTCTGCTGGGCACAGGAGGGGTTGTGCAAGCATCTGGTGGGCCTGTTTCCTGCCCTGCCCTCCCAGCCTGCGGGCCTTGGCCTTTCTGCTTGTCCTCCAGGGGAGCAGGACCAGAGGCAGGATCCTACCTGATGTGGTAGGGCAGGGAACCCTTAATGTTGGAGGCCTGAGGGATGGACCCTGGAGGAGCCAGGCTAGATTCTGTTACTAGGTCGGGTGCAGCCTCCAGAATCAGAGCCTCTTGTCAAATTTGAAATCGCTGAGGCAGAATGAGAACCTGGCAAACCAGGGCATATGAGCAGCAAGGACTGGACCCTGCAGATGGACAGGGAAAGCAAAGAACAAGCTCTTGCGGTGAGCCTTGGGTGGACAGGGCAGCTGCAACCATGAGCTCAGACACAAAGAGGATGCCTGCCCTCCCCCTCTCCCCGGCCATGGGTGGTGATCCTCCCATTGTGGAGGGAGCTGTGTCATGCTAATAAACAGGATGTGTTGATGCATCTGAATGATGGTGTTGGAGAAAAATAATGAAAGTACCAGAACTTTCAGACTGCCAGAAGAACAAACAATTCTGGCCTGTCAGAGGACAGTCAGAATGCTCCCTAGAAGCAAGGATAGTGAGACTTTCGTCGAACACACTTGGGACCTGTTGTCAGAAGAGATCAGTGACTGGAAGAGGCAATGTGCCTGGTAAAATGGAGGGTCCGTGAGGAAGAGGAGCGCCATCAAGTTCAAGGAGGTGGACTGGCACAGAGGCTGCAATAATGAGCACAAGGACATGATTGTGAGGGTGGCCCCACGCCGGCCATGTTCTGTTCTGTTGTGCATTACCTCGACGTGCAGTGAGATACCACCGTGTGTTTCCACGGGGTTCTGGCCCGGTGTCAACGCCTTTTCTGGGTGCGCTCCTTCCTGTCTGACCATGTGCAGGTGCAAGGAACCCTGCTGTGACAGAGGACATGGTCCCTCCCTAGAGTCTCCCTGCATTTGGCTTGTTTTGCCTACTTCCAGGTCCAGGGTTTGAGCTGTCTGATTTCAGCAGCTTGTAGACATCAGGGCTTCAACTTGGGACTTCCCAGCACCCCAAGCCATCGGACCAGTTTCATTAACGCTTCATGAGTACTGTGAGTCATGGCAGTGAGGGGGGAATCTAATTTCCATAGCTCAACTTCCTATCTTGCCTACGCTGGTCCTCTGGTGGCATCATAGTGCAAGCATGGCCTGCTGACCCCAAAGTCTGTGGTTTGAGCCCACTCGCTGCTCCACAGGAAAGAGAGAAGGCAGGGCGTCTGCTCCGGTGAAGGTTGACAGCCTCAGAAACCTTTGGGGTAGGTCTCCAGACTGGCTAGGAGTCCGATGGACTTGAGACAGCCTAAGGCAGCTTTAAGTTCTGTTGTACACAGGCATCAGAAGCGACTGACACCCCTCATTGGGTTAAGGCCCATCCTAATCTCACATGACCTCATTTTAACTTCCATTTCAGACCCTCTTTCTACATACAGTCATATTCACGAGTAACAAGATTTAGAACAGTGGTTCTCAAACTGTGGGTCGCAACCCCTTTGGGAGGTCAAATGACCCTTTCACAGGGGTCATCTAAGACCATCGGGAAAAAAAAAATATATATATATATATAAACCTTCAGAGACCTGACCCTGGGCTCTAGTACATCACTGAGCTCGCTGCATTTGAAATCTTGCACTGCTCTCATGACATATATGTCTTTCAGTTGTGGTTCTGGGTAATGGATAGCATGAGAATTACCATGATAACCTTTTTTTAAAGAAGGAAAATGGGTTCTCTAGGATGACATTGAACTATTAGAGTCACTTTAATATTTGTACTTCAAACAGAATACTAGTTCCTCCTCTCAATTTGGCAGTGAGGAGAAAATTTAGAAAGTAAGAAAAAGAAAAATTGTCTGTGGAGATGCTGAGAGCTAACAGAGGAAGCCTTAATTCCACCAAGAAATCCTCCCTGTCATTCATCTGTGCCTGTCTAGGACTGAGCGTGTGTGCTCAGTGGATTCTACACGCCCCTTGCTAGCCAATGTCTTCCCTGCAGGGAAGGTATGTGTCTGGGCTCACACTGACTTCATGGCCTGTTCTCAGAAGTGATGGAATGCAGCTGCAGAAAAAACTGGTTCTTGGATGTGTCTGGGCTGATGAATAGACTTTTAGAGATGAATAGGTGAAAATAAATAGATATTTTAGAGATGGCGCATAATCTTTGTACCACTGTGAAGATCTGTAGTAAGTCCTTCCCATCCACTCAAGTTACTTCCAGGGCGCTGCCTGATCCAATCCAAAATAACATGTGCTGGAAACACAGTCCCTGGTGATGGTGCAGATGAGAGTGAGGGTCACGCCTTCACGCCATCTGTGAAGGTCACGCGATCTAAGGACCTGTCTCTTGAAGTTGCACCTGAGTCAGGCTAGCTGAAGATAGAGTAAATAAATATTAAACTTGCCATCTTTCTGTGAATATACTGTGTAGGATCCCATCTCCCCCCAACACTGACCCGATGGGAGACAGAGCGCTATGAGGAGAAAGGAGGAAGCAGGTCACCCTGATTCAGCAGTCACTTGAGTCCCCGTTGGGGAGGCAGCTTTTAAACAGGAAATCATATGAGAGATTTGCCTGTGAGCGTCATTGCTGGATAAGGTCTGGAGACTTTGAACAGCCCAGGATACACAGGTCCTTTTACTCCAAAAGGAGATTTTTCCAACTGGCTTCTGCTGCATGTTGGACCAAGGCAGCTTGCAGAAATGGAGGTTACTGGAGGCATAAGCATAGGCTGTTTCCCATCTTGCCAGATCAAAGTGTTTGCTACCTTAAATTAATCAGAGCCCTGGTGTGTCTATATTCTTTGACATGAACACATCAACTTTTCATTCCATCATTCTTTCAGTTGTTCATTGTGAGATCTGAGAGCTCTTCACACACCAGGAACTGTTCTCCAATGAAGAAAAATCATTGGATCAAGTAAGTAAGCAAGCAACCCACCAAAGAGTATTTGCCTCCAAGCCCACTCTCCTTGAGACTTTTCTACCTCATAGAGACCCTATGTGGTTAAAAAGAACTGCTCTGTAGGATTTGGGGGAGAGTTTGATATTTGATACCCTTGGTCTGATAACTTCTTATTGCTGACAAGGGCTAACTGTTGCTTTAAATTCTTGAGTTTTCTTTTTAATAACCTCATATTTACTTCAAAATGTCATTCACCTCCTCATATATCTTCCCTAAGGGGTCTAAGATAGGGCATTATGATGTCACATTGAGGAGTAAGGGGCCTGTGAAAATAGCCAGGGTTTGGAGTTTTGAATCACATCAAATGAATGTGGATGCTGGACAATGAGTAAAGAAGGCGGAGAATAGTCTGATGGATTTTGAATGATGATGGTTCCGGAGAAAATTTTGAAAGTACCATGGGGTACTGTAAAAATAAATTGATCTTAGAGGATGTATAGTCACAGGATTTCCTCAAAGCAAAGATGTGGCTGCTTCACCTCACACATATGGTCATGCCATCAGGTATGAGCAGTACCTGGAAAAAAGACACCATGCTTAATAAAGTGATGGGTCAGTGAAAAAGAGGAAGATCCTCAGGGGCATGAATTGATACAATAAGGATAGCAATGAGATCAAGCACAACAAGTGTGATGATGGTATTCTGTCCTTTTGTACATAGGGTTGGTATCAGTTGAAACAGACTCAAAGTTAACTAAACAAAAATGTGTCAAAACTGTCAACAGTATCCCTCACAGACCCTGGTAGAATGATAGTTAGTTCTTGGGTGGGGGAGTGAATATATAATTTCACCTTAAAAATTGCACAGCACCAAGGGCTAAAGTAGAACAAAATGTTTTGAAAATGATGATAGCAACATGTACAAATGTGCTTGACACAATAGATGAATGCATGGATTGTGATCAGAGTTATAAGATCCCCTTATAAAATGATTTTTTTAAAAAGTAAAGGAAGGCCCAGCTAATATCAAATAAAGAAGAAAATAAAAACACATCAAAAGGAAATGTGTTCCAAGTTATCAACCCAACTACTGCTGAGAAAGAAAGGCAGAGGCTAGATGAAAATGAAGTGGGGAAGCCTTACTTGAGGAAGGAGTGAGCCCAAAGTAGAGTCCCCAAGATAAGATCCTGAGAGAAAAGGGGGAACACAGAGAAGGGGTGAGGGATGTTTTATAGTTTCAGACAGAAACATCAGTAAGTCAATTTGAGGATTAATGGATATGTACCAGTTTCACAGGAGCAATCATGCACGCGGTTGTGATTATTGATGAGACGGAGTTTTTTTGTACTTCTTGCTTCTGAATGTGTTCTCATTTAATCTGGTTGTGTCTTTCGAGCACATTTTGAATCCATGGCCAAAGTCCTGCTTGGCGGTGACCAGGAGGTTGGGAATGTCTTTCCTATGCAAATTTGCCCAGCAGGGTTAATCATCACTGAGAGTAGGTTTGTGTGATGGTGAACTTTTCTAGGAGGAGATGCAGCAACAAAGAGAGGGTATCAGGAAGGAAAACAGAATAATTTTAGGCAATATACGAGGTATATAGATTTCAATTCCGTGGGTCAATATGTCATATCCAAGGGGAGGTTCCTTGGGCAAGTGCAAAAATGCTACACAGGGCTAAGTAGGTTGGGAAATGCTCTCACACAGACCGTCAAATGACTTCATTATTCTTACTCTGGAGTCTGGTTCCTCTTGGCTAATTTATTTAATAAATTATTGGAAATAAGTATTGGTAGGTTTTCAGAAAAGATTATCTGAGATTAATAAAAAGAAAATTTCCTAAGGATGGTAAATACATTGCCATATATTGCTGCTTTCCTCTTTCTCTCCATCCCCCCACCCATCCTTCCCTTTCTCTCTTATTTCTTTCCTCCTTTTTGGGATATAGTGGTTGGCAACTTACACATGTTGATCAATTTTCACAGTTAAATATATGTATATATACACATGCTTGCTTATATATTATATATAAATAAGGGTCATCAAAGGCTTCTTGAAGTGTGATGACTTTGGAAAGTCAGTTAAAAGAACACTAGACATCATCAACAAAAAAAAGGTCTGGTCTATATCTTTGGCAGAAATCCTATCCTTATGCTGACCACATAGTCCTTTTGACCTTCTTCATGAAATTAAAAAGAAACTCACTAATAATGAGTGGCAGATCAATTAAGCATGATCCAGTGTGGGACTCCAGGAGCAGAGAAAGGACCATGATTGGGAGAGGTATACACTACTATCAAACTGAAAAGTTTACAAAATTGGGTCAGAAACCAATGATATTCAGTATGACTTAAGGGCAAATGACTCTAACACCCCAATATCCATCCAGGGCCTTACCAAGAAAGTGAGATCTTAACTGAAAGACTGTCTGTCTTTCCCTGCACTGGCCAGGGGAATCTCAGCAACCTTACTCTGTCTGAAACTCCTTACATCGCTTTACATTGCAAGTCAGTGATCGCAGAGACTAATTGTATGTGGAGATAGAAACAGAGTTTATCTGCGTCTGAACTTCACTGAAAGCCCCATTTGAGGCTCTTTGCTGCACAAGCATATTGAAAGTACCTTAAACTCAATAGATGGGGACTTAAAGAGTCAGTCTACTATTATTTTAAGGTAGAAATGCATATCGTAGGGGGATTTTATACTTTGTTTAGTTGTAACATAGCAACAAATCCTCTGAGCTCTTACCCCAGATGAACCCCCTCTACCTTATCTCTCTGCTTCTCCTGTGACTGTGTGCAGGCATGAGTTCTCATGGATACTAGCTCAGCCAAAGAGATAATTCCTATCACACTGTCATGAATCTTCTTTTCTCTATTTTTAAGATCTGCCATCTGTAGACCCAGCCCGTCTCATCAATATTTAGGGCCCTAAGAAAGGAAGCTCTGAAACAAGATCTTGCTTAATCAAAATTGTTTTCAGTTTGTACCTGTCATTCCAAGATTTGTGTCTGTCTGAAAAATTGTGTTATTCAGACTATGTGTGTGCGTATGCATGTGTGTTAGACCAGGGTGACTAGAGAAACACATCTAGTGGCCTCATATATGTCAAGGAGTGATTATATATCAGAAAACATCACAGTGCAGTCCGGGTCAAGTCCCTAAGTCAAACACTAGTCCAGAAATCGTTCTTCAAACTCACACAGCAACAAGCAATGGTGCAGAGTGCAGGAAGCACAGCCTGGTGGGTGCAGAGTTCTATGGATCCAATGGTGGTGGATGCATCTCCAGGGCTTTGGCAGGTCTCCCAGTGCCTCCTCAACAGGAAAGTGAAAACAGAGAGAAGTTCCCAAAATCATCCTTGCAGTAAGACCACACCCACTAGAAGGTATCATCAGTCTTGCTAAATTCCACCTCTTCATCTCTATACCTTCAAGTTGACATGACTCTGTGTGTGTGTGTGTGTATGTGAGTGATCACTTCTAGTCAGCCACAAAACTTCTACATATTACATGGCACAGATTAATAAGCACTTCCAGTGCCTCATCTTCTTTTGGAAGCATCTCAGTTGGCATTCTACTAACCCCTGAGCCTACATTTTGACTTGTTCTCTTAGTGCACCTTTAACTTTGTCCTTGAGTAAGATAAGTTCTTGCTCATATGCTACCTCCAGCAGAGGTGTGGGAAACAGCTGCATGTATTTTGCCTTTCGTTTTGTAACCTTGAACAGTGTTGTGCCACTTGTTTCAAAGTTCACTGTAAAGGTAAACTTCAATGTATTTTAATCTAAAGAACTTTATTATAGACATTTATATTCTTTACCCTTGGCAATGTCAACATTTTTTAACAATACTAAATGTTTCATAGAAGTATATTTACAATAATCCTGATAAAGCTGCCTCTAAAAGTTCACCCTGGCTAAAATGTTTCTGTCATTTTCTGGTGGAGAAGCTGCATGTAAACAAACAGATATTTGTATATGAGTGTCAAAGAAGGGTTCAAAAGCTGGGTACCATGAACAGCTTACTAAACTCATGGATCATAGTGCACAAGAAGGATCCCCAAGAGTTGGCTCCTGAAGCATGTTGAATGAAGGCATATGAGAGAGCTAGTTGGTTCCCAGTGTTTTCAATATTTATGGACACACAAAACAATCTTTATTCTAAGGAATGGCGGCTGGGCTTGAACCCCTAGCCTTGTGGATAGCAACCTAATACTTAGTTCACTGCACCCTCAAGTCTTTTTATAAACATCTGGCCCAGGGATCCTATATTGCAGGGCAGTGTGATGTCACTTTGAGGATCAGTTATCTCAGATGCCTACGAAACCTGGAAAATGAGTATAGAAGACTGCGGGAAAATTGATGACCAAAATTGTGGATTGGAGGAATGATAATGACAATACCATTGACTGCAAGTAAGGAAACCTTACTTCATCTATTCAACATCCCTGATGTTCCCCTTCAGTCTTATTTTTGTTCCCCTAATGCAAAGGGCATTTAAAAGAACATGCTTTAAGTCCCTCAGAAAGTGTTTGTAAAAGGAAAACACTGACTTGAGCATTAAATTGCGTACATGGACATAGTTTTATAATTTCTAAAAAGATTTCTATGTATTTCATCAGTAATGAATCTGGTATATTTGTATAAGGGACCCTCAAAGTGGCATCTATGCTTATTTTATTTCCACAAATGAACTCATATTTTGAATCTATTGAATATATGTTCAAATACTATATTCCAAATATATTGAATATATTTTGATTTTATATATTTATATTGGTATTTATTTATTCATCTTAACATACATTTATTTATTCATATTCATATTTATGTTCAGATTTACATTCATACTTATGCTCACATTTATGTTTAGATTCATATGTGTGTGTATTTAGATTTAAATTCATGTTTGCATTCACATGTATATTCATATTCATACTTGCAATGTTATCCATGCTTATATTTACAATCATATTTATAGCTGCAATCATATTCATGTTCATATTTGTACTCATGTTAGTATCTGTACTTTCATTAATTACTATTTTTAATTTAATTATTTATCATTTTATTGGGGGCTCATACAACTCATCACAATCCATATATCCATCCATTGTGTCAAACACATTTGTACATTTGTTACCATCATCATTTTCAAAACATTTTCTTTCTACTTGAGCCCTTGGTATCAGCTCAGTTTTTTCTTTCTTTCCCAATCTCCCTCCGTCCTTTATGATCCCATGAAAATTTATAAATTATTATTTTTTCATGTCTTATACTGACTGATGTCTCTCTTCACTCAACTTTCTGTTGTCTGTCCCCCAGTGAGGAGGTTATATGTGGATCATTGTGATTGGTTTTCCCTTCTGTTGTTGCTACTCTCATTATTTGTCCTGAGGGGTTTATCTCCCCTAAATTCCCTGTGTTTCCAGCTCTTATCTGTACCTGTGTGCATGCTCTTGTCTAGCTAGATTTGTAAATTAGAATTGGGGTCATGATAGTGGGGGGGGGTTCTTTTCTTATTCCTTACCTATTATTTGCTTTCCATTTATTCCTGCTCTATCAATATTTTCTTATGGTAACTGATGTTTTACTTAGTACTTCTAATTGTGGAAGATACTGAGTTAAGATGGTGAATTTTGATTTCTTTTTTATTTTCTTTAAAGCTCAAAAGAAGATTAGTATTGATAAGTGTTAGTCATATTCCCCAGTAGCAGCAAGATAAAAGAATTCAACACTGTAGAAATACAGAACTCTAGGACTTGCTGGAACCTCAGAGATCCTCTCGCCAAAGATGCTCATTTTGTATGTAAGAAAACTAAATGCAAAGGTTAGGCATTTTGCCCACACCCCAATTAGTAATAAAGCTTGAAATGAAACCACGTTTTCCTAAAACTATGATTCTACCAAAGATGTTTCAACAGGCTTTCTGTCAACAAAAACCTGTGTTTTTTCTCTACTGGGTTCACACAACTGAACCCAGTAGATATGCAAGAGTAACAGATGTTGCAAGAAATTGAGTCTCCACACAGGTCTGGAAGGACAAGCAACTCCCCGGCTCTGTCTCTGAAGAGGAGAACATGGCTGTCTACTTCATTCCCAAGGCATGTCAGCAGAAGTACCTGGATGAGCAGTCTGGAGGGTCCTTTTAGCTATGCCAACACCCCTTCTAGTCAAACAGAAAACAGGCACTCAAACATGGAGAGAAAGAAAAAGATTGCATACAGGTTCTGCATTTGTGACAATGGTAATTAATCTTTTTCCAGCCTCTCAGACAGCTGAACAACAGTGCCCAGTGGCTCACCCAATTCAGAGTGTCACAGAGCCTCTGTCCCCCTATCCTCCCCACCCAAGATTTCCTGAGCAGAAGTACGGCTTATGGGAAAGCAGTGAAAAGTGACTGAGATGAGAAACTGGGGAAACCTGGCTACTTCTTGTTCTTGGGGCCTTTTCATGTAAATATTCCTTGAGTTATCCCATATGAGTTTTTAATATCAATCTAGCAAAAATCAAACCAAACGCCAGGATACAAAGGTGACTCAGTAGTTTCCCTCCCCACTCTCATTCCCTCCTTCCCTGCTGACCTCTGTCTGCCTGCCTACAAGCCTGGCTGACCAGTGGGCTCATCTGACCTCCAACTCCTCCACCAAACCAGAAAGGCTGCTTCCTTCACTATATTTGACTCTGTCTAGTTTATTTGCTCCTGCACAGTTACTATTCCAACTACATTATTTATCTGTTTGCTTGCTTATCATCTGTCTCCTATACCTGAACTCAGTTATGCAAGCAGGGACCATGCCAGCCTCCTTAGGTGGCATCCCCAGCACCCAATTCCCCACCCACCAGAGCAAGAGTTCAGCCACACTTGTTGAATGAACGAAGAGGGACCAGAATGGTTATCTGTGACATTCAGGCCTAGACATGCACCCCTCCAAGACAAGGGCAAACAACAAGTAGCCCTCAGTATTCTATGCTGTTTTCCTTTAGGGAGATGAGGCTTTTTACTTTCTGCACCGCACAACCCGCCCCCACTTCTGCCTGCAAGGCCTTTTACAATTGTTCCTTGCTGTTTGCCCTTCTGGATCCCGTGAAAAGAAAACAGATAAGGTGCTCACCGAATGCTAAAAGGACCGAGGTATACCACAAAACAAGAAGCAGAGTGAGATGCCTGACTGGTTAGTTAAGGATTCTGGAAAATGAGGAAGGCTTCCTTAGCTTCACGTTCACAAACCATAACACATTGCAGCTGGAGGGAATACAAGTAATTAGCTATCAGATATTTACTATCTACTGATATGGGGTTATGACCCAGAAAGGGAGAATGATTCCTCCATAGTGACGAACAAGGAATTATCTAGAACTTTATGGTATGAAGTCAGATGGATCAATTTTATATTGCTCAAGTCAATCAGTGAAGCAGATCAATTGCCAGCTGAATTCATCAAATTAATAACATCGGTGAATCAAATGTGTGACTGTGGTAACATAATTTAAAACCTTAGCAGGTACTTCATCGACCTTTTCATTTCATGGAGAATGGCTCTAGATGTTTGCTTCTCTAGCTTTAAAAGTCTATAGACCTTTCACAGGAAAGTGGAAAACAACACAGAATAGCAAATATGGGAGAGAGTGCAGAGACATTAGAAACCTCCTACCCTGCTTGTGGGTCTCTGAAAATGTGCAATCACTGTAGAAAGGGACCGGGCCCTACCTGAGACATTAGGGAAGAGAAATTCCACAGGAGCCAGTGATCCCTCTACTGAATACATATGTACCACCGAGTTCATTGCAGCACTGTGCCCAACAATAAGAAGTTGGAGACATGCCAAAAGTCCATCAATGGAAGAATTTTGCAGCATACACACAATACACTTCTATGTACTGTTAGAGAATAATGGTAAAACTTGAGGCACCTCATGTGATACTTAGACAAGGAGAACATGATGCTGAGTGAAATAAGTCAACTGCCTAAGGGAAAATAATAATGTGTGTCATTGATGTTATCAAGGAAAATCCAAGAGCAAGGTTTCTATGACAAACGAAGCAGATTTTGAGAGCCAGGGAGGAGAAGAAGGGCAAAGGAGGGGAAGTGAAACAAGAGGTCAGAGGGTGGACAGGTGTTATCTTAGGTCAAGATCCAGATGGTCTTCCAAGAGGAGAGGAGAAATCAAAGACAGAATGAAGAATGAAGGTAGGGCAAGTTGAGGGCTTCAAAAATAGATTCCACTATTGAATATAAGATGGATGATCTAGGAGGTAAATTTCCACCCAAGTCACAATAAAAACCAAGGCACAGTTTTCATTTTGCAATTAAGTTTTGACCTGTTTATGGATAGTTTGTGCTATGCATATGCTAAAATAATAACTTTGAACACTTTACCACAGTTTATTTAATATAAAATCATGACTCAATAAGAGCATTTAAGAATGATTTAAAAATCCTGAAGTACATATTGTTCAATAACACAGTAAAGTGATAATTTTTGGAATAAGCTCCCAAGGCTAAGGGTAAAGCAGATAAAATGGGACACACAGGAAATAATAGATTAGTTTAGCTGGGAATCGTTTTTATACCTCTCAAGATTAGGCAAACTTTTTTTTTGATTAGGCAAACTTTTGTCTATCCTTTCTTTCATTTATAGCTCCTCATTTTATCATCTCATAAGACAATTATCACTGATACAAGAAAGGAGGAAAAACTGAATTCAATCTGGATACTGAGCAAACAATTAGAGCACCTACATTACATGTAAAGAAATGAAATCAGGATTGCAGGAAAGTTTATTAACACTCTGTGGTATGCAGAACACACAATTTTGTTTGCTGAAAATCAGGAGACTTGAAGCACTTGCTGATGAAGAATGAAGATTGTAGCCTTCAACATAGATTAGAACTCAAATCCCAAATCCTCCCAATCAGACACATAGGTGACATCATGGTGCATAGATTAAAGACTGACGTCAATGATTTTGTTAAGTTAGTATCCACAATCCATGCTCAAAGCGAGAAATAGTCAGGGGATCAAAATAGCACATTTCATTGGGTAAATCTGCTGCATGAGACTTCATGAAAATATTGCGAAGCTAAGGTCCTATTTTGAGCACTAAGGTCTGACTGATTCAATCCGTGCATTTTTGGTAGGCTCATGTGTGACTTGGATACTGAAGAAAGAACTGAGGCATTGGGATTGTGGTGTTAGTGAAGTCTCTTGAAAGTCCCATGAATCACCCAAAGAACGAGCAACTCTGTCTTGGATGTATAGCCAAAAATGTTCTCTGGAAGCAACGATGGGAGACTTTGTCTCATATATGTTGAAAAGGATATCAGGAGAGAGCAGTCATGGACAGGAGTAGAACATCAACATCTGTGTATGGCAAAGAAGATGGAGCAAGAGCTAAAATGAAGAAGATCCTCAATATGGATTAACATAGTGGCTCGGGCGGAGGAGCAATTTTGAGGATGACACATGGTCACACATAGGATTATATATAGGTTGATTTGGGTCCAGAAGGACTCCACAGCATTCAACAACAAAATTTTCAGCCATTTATTTTGCTTCTCTTCATTTAGAAGGTCATGTATTCTTGTGATCAGTTCATTCCAACCTATATGTTTTATGCTCAACAGAACAAAAGATGGTTCTGTCTACACCATCCTCACAATTCCTTCTATTCCTGAGCCCATTGCTGTGACTGGTGTCCATCACTTTGGAGACCTTTCTCCTTTCCATTGTCCCTCCACTTTACCAAGCCTGATCTCCTCCTCTAGTGATCAGTCTCTCTGGACACCATGTCCAAATCATGTCATACAAAGCCTTGCCACCCATGCCTCTAAGAACCCTGTGACTTGACTTCTTTCAAGGCAGGTTGTTTGTCCTCTTAGCAGTCCATGGTACTTTCAATCTTTTTTAGCTATGCTCGCAGTTAAATGCTTCAATTCTCATTTGGTTTTCCGTATTCAATGACTAACTCTCACATACATAGGAGGCAATTGAAAATACCATGACTTGAGCTAGACTTTCCTTAGTGTTCAAGGTAACATCCTTGCTTATAAATGTTCTAGGGAGTTCTCGTGTTCTAGGTTCACCTAATGCAGCATGTTTTTTGATACCTTTACTGCTGCTTCCCTGAGCATTGATTGTGGAATCAAGTAAGGCAAAATTTTTGACAGCTTCATTTATCATAATGTTTCCTATAGGTCATGTTGTGAGGATTTGGGTCTTCCTTTCATTGAGTTGTAACCCATCCTAAAGGCTACAATCCCTGTTCTTTATCGGTAAGTGTTTCAAGTCCTTCTCACTTAGAGCAAGCAAGGTTGTATCATCTGCATATTGCATTTTGTTAACTAACCTTCCTCTGATCCTGATGTCACATTCTTCTTCACAAAATATATGGCAAAAGTAGTCGACCAGGTCATAGAAAACTTAGGATACTCGATAGGCAGGCTTTGGGTGACTAAGACTGCAAATGGAAAGAATACTTTATTCTCATTTACGTGACAGAATTAACTGATCACAATTAAGAAAGTTTTGCTCTTATTTAGGTGACAGGATCAATTTACCATGATTGCATATTTAGACATCATAGTCTACACAATCTTCTTTATAAATGAAAGAAACAGAAAGGCATAGGTTATAGGTTTTAAAAAAAGAAGAAAATCTAAGAGTAGTAGTAAATAAATGTCTTCCTCCTTTTGAAGTTTAACTTTTTCTTCTACAGAGGCCTGCAGGTTTGCTTTTAATTGGTTTCTTTCATCTTGAAGATTCTGCACATGCTGCTGTAATTTTTCATTTTGGTTTATTGTTTCATAGCTAGATGGTATAGAACTCACATTTTCTAATTCAGGTACTCTATGTTTGTATTTATTCTCACCACAACAACTATATAACTGGTTCTGGAATGAGTCCTGAGTTTGTGTATGGTTTCGATTTTGGACTAGAATCACAGGTTTTGTGTCATGAGAGCCAAGTACCTGTTCTGGATTGTTATGCTTTTGTTTGGCAGTATATTTCTTCCTTCCCAGTGAAACTTCTGTCCTTTCCTGTCATCGAAAATTAAACCGGGGGAGTCAAAAGCATCCTCTTCTGCCACTAGATATTTAGAGCAGACATGATTAATGACATTAGAATAGGTTTGACTTATATGAAACCTCTTAATTTAATGGAAATCACTGAAATACACAATTACTCTTTTATATAGAACTCTTTCTTAAGCACATATGAATGTCTATGAATTTGTTTCTCTAGTCAACCCTGAATAGTTTGCATCCAAATAGTGAAATAAGTAACAAGATTTCTATAGACATGTGAAATAACATATGTTATTTTTTCAGTTTTATAAGGGTCATTACCTTCCGATGTAGAGTTTTCATCGTAGAATTTAAAGGAGAAAGTGGATGAAATCAATTGGATGAAAATATGATAAACCCTAATCACATGCATGAGGAATGAGCATGGAGTTGAATCCTCATACTGGGAGAAATGTGTGGTTTGCATGGTTGGGATTGGTGATTTGTTGCATCTGATAAAAAAATAAACATGAGGGCTGAGCCCCGGTGGCGTAGTGGTTGTGCATGGGACTGCGGCCCACTGGGATGGAGGTTCAATTCCAGCTCCATAGGAGCAAAGGATGGGCCTCCTAGTTCCACCACCAGGGCAGTGATGCCCTAAAAACTAACTAACTAACTAACTAACTAACTAACTAACTAACTAACTAAATAAATAAATAAACATGAAACACTCTGAATACAACTTAAAGTGCTCATGAAATGATAGGAAATACAGGATTAACAAACATACCATGAATGTTTTAAAACATTATGCCTTTTGTTTGCTTGTTTGTTTTTAAGATTACACTTTCAATTACATCAATGGAGATTAAAAGGGTCCATAAGTCAAAGTGTGCATATACTGATTGATGGAGACAAAAGTGATCTTTAATCTGAGGAGCAAATTATTACCCTAAGAAAATGTATATCAAATATAATGTCAATATAAAAATAAGCAAATTGTATAGTTAAGATGACATAGCTGTAAGGTACAAGGGATATTGAACAATTAATGAACATAGATATAATCCTACCCACCCAAAACCCACTGTCAGTGAGTCAATTCTGACTCATAGCAAGAGGACCCCCAAGGATGTATATCTTTCTGGGCACAGCAGTGCCACCAGCGCTCTGTAGGGCTACTTTTAGAAGTGCTTAAATCAAAGCCATTGAATCTACATAAAATAAAGCACTTTGGATACAATATATCAGTAGAATGTAAAGTCACAAAAGCTGGATTATCATATTTCACTGTTGAATGGCACAGCACTGCTTATAACTCATAGTATACGTAAACTATTCACAGTTGTTATTTTTTTTTTCTATGTTACTGAGTTGATTACAACTCATAATGACTCAAAAGCTAGGTCACTAAAGGATGTCCAAGATGCAGTCATTTTGGCTGCAGAGTTCCACATCTTGCTTCTGTGGAGACAATAATGGGTTTCACTGGCTGAGCTGCCAATTAGCAGCCAAGCACTTTCAACCATGTTATAAGCAGGGGTTCGTTGGTCCTTAGAAACCATGACATGAGTATTATAAGGTAATAAAGTACATTGTTACACAAGAGGATGCAAACTACATAGCAAAATTCCAATGATTTCCATTATATTGGGAACAGCATTGTGCATGCTGTAAAGTGATAGCAAATCACTCCTTATTTCTCTTCAGAAATTATTCTGGCTACATTGGAATGCAGTTATATATACACTTCTCAGTTCAGACCTACAGAGTTAAGCAGTCACACTCTGTTCCAGTGGGTCATCTTTAAAACTCTACATAATGTACACCTCTAGTCCCAAAGTTTGACAATTAATCCACAATTTAATGTCTCCTCTCAGGTATGTATATGCTTTCAACTAGCTATAAGAAAGCACTCCTTGAAAGAGTCCTTGCTATTTCTTTTATGCTCTGGTTGGATAACCAAGGAAATATCCAGTAAAAGAGTGCTTGGGGTGCTCATTGGATAAAGGAAGTAAATTCAAAGCAAATTGTACACAACGTGGTTTTGGAAAGTCAGTAGACTGGAGCCAAGAGACTCTGATTGAATTCTCTGTGCTTGGTTACCTTTCTTCCCTCTGTTTTTCTGATCTCTCTGCTTTATACATGTTGTGGACAGCTTTCTCTTCTGTTTCAAATACAATTTTAATATTGTCTTTTTTCTTTTCTGCTAACGTCACCCTTCTACATTTTATAGAGTTCGTTTGATTTATGTTCTCTGATGATGGTTTAATTGGATGATGATCATCAATGTACAATTTCATTGAAAGATTTTGGATCCCATTTGGAGAACCCAAATCTGAAGACAAAATGTTCACTTATCATAAGGTAAATTATAACATAAATATGATCAAGTTAGGTAATCACAAATCACGTGTCAGTGAAATGGAGCCATGTCTTCCTCTCCCGGACAAACAGTGGTCCCTTATGTCACACTATATGTGACACACTGTCTACTTGTTCTGGTGAGGCTCTATGTTTGCATTAAGTCAAAATAGATTGAACAACAACCAACTAGCTCTTCACTTAGGGAAACTTATATAAGCAATTGTCTTTCTTATTATCTGTATAGTTTTAGTTATTTCGGATCACTCAGGAATCATTATTTATTTTGTTTTCCATGATACTTTATGAAATCCGCCAGAATTCACATGCTTTTTTCTTAATAACAAATTCTATGCCTAAACATTTAAAGCTTAAGTATGCATAACAGAAGCTGCTTTTGTATGTTGTGAAGACTTAACTCTTTTGTTTAAAATAGTTTGAAAATAAGTGCCCATAAGCCAATGCGGGCACACCGATTGATGGAGGCAACGGTGATCTTTAATGTTTGGAGAAAAACATGACCCTAAGAAAAGACATGTCAGATAAATAGGAAAAATAAGCTAATTCTACAGTTAGAATGAGACAATTCTGACTCATAGCAAGAGGGTCCCAAAGGGTGTATATCTTTCTGGGCACATTTAGCCTGATCTTTCTCTCTTAGTACAACTTATGGCTTTCAGTCCTCCAGATATACCTTCAACTGCCTGAGGCCTCCTCAACAGCTCCACCAGAGCTCTGTAGGCTTACTTCTAGAACTGCTAAATCAAAGCCAATGTATCTACAGAAAGTAAAGCACACTGGATGCAATAAATCAGTAGAGTGTATGGAGTAGCAGAATTAAAATGGATTATTCCTATTTCACTCTTAAGTGCCATAGCACTACTTATAATGAATAATATCAGTAAATTATTTATTCCTTGTTATTTTTCTTATGTTACAGAGTTGGTTACAACTCATAATGACCCTAAAACTAGGCCATAAAAGAATTGCCAAGACACATTCATTTTGGTTGCAGATTTCAACATCTTGCTTCAGTGGAAACACTAATGTGTTTGAATGGCTGAGCTGCCAGTCAGCAGCCAACCACTTTGCTTTACTCATCAGAAATACAGATGAGAGTCTCATAAGATAATAAAGTGCATGGCCTTCCCTGTGAATGGGAACTTTTTAGCAAATTTGCAATGTTTCCCCTTAATAAGGGAACAACATTCTGAATGATGTGAAGTGATAGCAAACCATTAAATATTTCTCTTCAGAAGGTGTTAGTTTAGTAATATTGTAATGCAGTACTACCTTCAGAACTATAGTTAAGCAGTCACATTATCTCCAAGTGGGCCACCTTTAAAACTCTATCTACTGTGCTCTAGTTCCAAAGTTTGACAAGAACCCAGAGTTTAGTGTCTACTCTCTAGAATATACATGCTTTCTACTCGTCTGCAAGAACCCACCCATCCAAATAGTGCATGCTATTTATTTGCTGCTTTCGTTTGACTAAGGAAGCAAATAACTAGTGAAAGAGTGGGTGGTAGGTTACATAAAGGAAGTAAAGCCAAAGCCAATTTAGAACAAAATTATTTTGGAAAGACAGTAGTCATCTGCAGCTGAGAGTGAGACTCTGATTGAACTTTTTGGGCTTGTTTACCTGTTCGGCCCGTTTTTTGTTTGTGATTGCTCTGCGCTCCATAGACGATTCAGAGGAATACCCTCAGGTACAAATATAGTTGAAATATTGTCCTTTCCCTTTCTGCTAAGGTCATTCTTCTGTCTTTTGTAGATGTTGACTGATTTGTGGTCTGTGATGGTGGCTTAAATGGATGGTGATCATCAACATCCAATTTCTTGGACAGTTTTCTGCTCAAATCTAAATAAAAATCTAAAAATTTTGAAGACAGAATATTCCTTTATTAGAAAGTAAGTAATAACACAAAGTTGACCAGCTTATGTAAACACAAATCATGTTTCATTGAAGCAGTCTTCTTCTCCCTAACAAACTGTGGTCCTTTATGGCACACTGCATGTGGCATTTGTTTACTTGTTCTGGTGAGACCCTCTGTTTGCATGAAATCAGAATAGACTGAACAGCAACCAATAAGACACCTGCTCTTCATTTAGATAATCTTATAAACAAATGCCTTTCTTGTTGTCTATATATATTTTTAGTTTAAATTTTAGTTACTTTGAATCACTCAGCACTTTGTAAGATCTATCTTGTTTACCATGAAACTTTTTTTCCCCTTTTGTTGGAACTGGCACTCTTTCACTTAATAAGAAAATCTACGTCTAATCATGTATTATTTATATATGTATAACAGTATATTTTGTATATTCTATGGACTTGACTGTTTAAGTTTTTTGAGCAAAATTAGAAGATTATTTTCATTAAATTGAGAGGTCCTGACTTCAGTAGACTGTCTTCTACATTCATTTTGCAACCTGTGGATAAACATCATGAATTTATATGAGGGATGAGAGGCTTTAGCAATCAAAGTGTTCATATTTAAACATAAGGGAAGTCCAAGTTGACACTATAGTCAAAGAGTAACTACGAAATAAGCAAATAATATAGTAAGAAAAATGCTTTTTAAAATATCTTTTGAAAAACCAAATGTAAATATCATAAAAGTAAATGAAAAACATTTAAATGCTAAAAATATTGAAACCAAACTTTAAAGGCTGTTTCCAAGGCACGCTATTCCTTCTACAGCATGGATACTGTCTAAGGTTTCAATATCAATGTGTTGCCTTCCCACTGATTTCCTCTCTTGGAACCCACATGTGTGTCAAAGCAGACCTGTGTTTTCAAAGGCTGTAATATTAGAGAGGTACACCACCAGGCCTTTCATTACTACTTTGTGGATGTGATCCAACAACCTCTCCAGGAGTGAGCAAAAATGATTTTGCTACCCAGAGATATTAAAGTGTAAAAGGATAATATTAAAGGATGAGCTGAGAAACTCCAGACTCCCAAGTTCTGTAATCATGGAACTCAAGGAAGTCATATATTCTCCTAACGATACAAAAGGTCACTTGTCATTTTCACTTTGATTCTCTAGTCACTGCACCATGGAGGTTTGAGACACCACAAGATATTTAATCATATTCAGCTAGATATGAAATACCTGAGTAGTCATTCTTCTATTTAAAATTTTCAGCTTTCATTTCTGATACAGCAACAGGTATAACTGAGTTAAAAAATACCTCTCAGCCACTATCAGTGATATTGAGTAGCATAAAGGGATCCTTAGGCTGAAGGGTTTCACTATAAGTTATTTCCAAGATTGTGCCTAACAAATAGTCACTAAAGAAATAGATGAATCATAAAGGTACCAAGTATCACATTGCACAGGGTCTGCTAATGGGAAAATTAAGTTGACTAAAGATCATTGCCATAGCAATACCAAAAGGAAATACATTTGAAACACATATGAGCAAGTAGGGTTTTGCTTCTGGCATAGATTAAAAATTCCAATCAACTGTTTAAGCATTAGAAAAAAATTTAGCATTCTAAAATTTACATCTGTGAACTTTTAAGAAATGTAGGATTTCAAAATTGATAATTTGGGGGAGATCAAAGTACACCAATGAAAAATAAAACTTCAAGCTTACTATAGCAAAAATATTGCATTATGGCTCTAGATATATATTTCATGCACAGGTAACAACAACGACTTATACAAGTCTAAATTTAATTCTCAGAACTCAATTTGCAAACACAAAGTGAAGCACAAAAAAGCAAGGATGTGGCGACCTTGTCAAGTAGCTTAGTGTCCTTGTTATAAAGTACATTGTGAAAAGTACCTAAGTTAGATATGTGTAGATTCATGGGTGCTTGCATTTAAATTTGCTCAGCATTCAGTAATACTATAGCTATCGGTAAAATGGGTTTAAACAAAAGAACTTCTAAATTGACTCGTATAGCATTACCTTTTGTTGGAGTGGGCCATCTTTCAAACTTTATCAAATGTGATTTTGTATTCCAAAATTTCAATGCTCAACCTACTCTTTACTATTAACTCTCAAGAATGTGTACACTTTATACTAGCCCACAGGAAAGCACTCTTCTTTACATAAAATACTCTTAACGGTGAACTTGCTGCTTTAGTCAGATGAGGAAAGCAAATAACACGTAAAAGTATGGTTGGTTTGTAGTTTGCATAAAGAGATCAAACTCAAATCAAATTTTGCGCACAGTGGCTTTGGAATGCCACATGTTGCCTGCAGCCGAGAGAGGGCCTCTATGATTGGACTCTCTTTGCTGAGTTTACCTTTTGTGCTTCTTTTGTGTTCTAAAGGCCCTGCTTTATCCTGCGGATCGACAGGATCCTCCTGAATTAGACACTGGGCTCCAGGGTTGCCCTTCTTTTTGGGTGCAAAGGTCGGCCTTCCACATTTTGAAGATACGCTGTCAACTGGGGTTGGTGTTGGTAGTTGGGATGGAGGCTGATCATCAATCCTCAACTCCAGGGAAAGTGACGGGGAAGACTCCACACCTGAAGAGAAAATGTTCACTTGTTAGAAAGTACGTAAAATCATAAAAGAACCAGCTTAGATAAATACACAGATTCTTGTTTCAGTGAAGCGACTCCATGTTTTCCTCTCCCTGACAAAAAGCCTGCCATGATACCACCCTGCCGGTGACATAGGGTATGCCTCTTTATTGAGAGCCTGTACTTGCACTACATCAGAACACATGCAACAGCAGTCAACAACACACATGCTCTTCTATATTTAAGCTAAGCAGCAGTTGTCTTTCTATATGCTGATGTATTTTACTTTTTTACACAACAGGGATCACAACTACCTTTAAATTATTTCATTTACATTCCATGAAACTTTTAAGATTAATTCTGCATGGATTCACACTCTGCCTTCTTTGGAACAAAAATTTATGCCTAAATATCCAAAGTTACATATGCATGGCAGTGTACTCTGTATGTCTTAGAGACATGCTTTTTTTAAAAGCCATCAATCAATGTGCACTTTTAATGAAAATAAATATCTTTTACCACTAAAAGACCAATCACTTACATATACAATCTTCAGATTCATTTTTTCATCTTTTGATTAGCATCATGACTACATATGAGATACTGTTTAAAGACAGGGGAAGTTAAAGATGATACTAGAGCTAAAGAATAGCATTGTGCTCAGAAACACACAATTAATACAGAGAAAATCTTTGAAGAATGATTTATAAATGTCATAAGTGAGCAAAACTAACCGAGACAGTTCAACAAGAAATGTGAGCGCAACAATTTAAAGGATGGTTCCAAGGACACAATATTTATTTTACCCACGGAAACCTGACTAAGTCGTGATAATGCGTATTTGTTCCTTCTGGGCCATTTTACTCATGGAAACCGCCCCCCACCCACACACACACCGTGTGTCACAGCATAACTGGCTCCCGGGTTTTCCAAGCTATAGCATTATAGGAGTTCATCAGCCAGCCTTTCAGGGTCCCATACGGATGTGACCCTCCAACCTCTCAGTGAGTGAGCAAAAATGGTTGTGCCACCCATGGTTTGCACTGTGTAAAAGGATGATTTTAAAGTATGAGCTGAGAAACTGTGAATTACGAAGATCTCTATCACTGGGCCCAAAGAAGCCATAATATTCTCATAACATTACAAAATGCCATCAGTCATTTTTACTTGTGTTCTCTTCTAAGTGCACCAGGAAGGTTTTCAGCCACAAGATGATGTCTGATACCATCACATTGTAGTGATTAATGATGTTTGTGAGTAGGTATGCTTGCATTTAAATTTTCTTGGCATTCAGTAATACTATAGCTATCGGTAAAATGGGCTTAAACAAGTTTCTCGTTAAGTCTAAATAATACTGAATGGCTGAAGAGTCTTACAATCAATTCGTTCATAGATTGTGTCTCTTAGTGAGTAAGAACGATTAACAAGTTCTCCCCCATTTTCAATCCATATACGACACATCACAAAAACTCTGGTAACGAAGACGTTTGGTTGACTTATACTCACCACTATGACAATATTAAAGTGAATTAAAGTTAAAGCACACACGAACACATAAGGTTTGGCTCCTAGCAAAGATAAAAATTCTAGTGAACACTTGAAGGCAATAAGAAAAATGCATACTATTCCCCTATTAACATCTGTGTCTAAGAAATTAATATATTCCAGCTGAGCCCCTGTGGTATAGTGGTTGAGTGCGGGACTGTGGCCCAGTGGCTTGGTGGTTCAAATCCAGCAGCAGCTCTCCAGGAGCAAAGCTGGGCCTCCTTCTCCCACCAGAGGGCAGTGATGCCTGCCTATCCCCATTAAAAAAATCAAAAAAAAAGAAAAAAGAAAAAAGAATTTAATATACTTAATATATTCCAAACTAAGAAATTTAGGGAGGATAAAGCCTACAAGTGGAAATATATGAGTTCAAGCATAGTGTGGTAAAATCTTTTCTCATGGTTCTAGATATTTTTTCAGACATGAATAACAACATTGGCCTATGCCTGACTTATGTCATATTTCCAGCTACATTTGCAAAAGAGATATAAATCAGGAACAAGAATCCTGCAAACATGTCAGATAATTTAATGTCTTTATTCATAAGTGAAAATATTTACAGTTCAATTTACCTGACCCAGATGCGTGCATATCCTGGAGTATTATGTCATTATCAGGAATCGAATGGGAATTAAAACAAGAGAATTAACAGTCATGGCACATTTCATACTATCTGGAGTTACTAACTAAGGGAAAATAGAGGTTTTTCCTTTCAAGTTCTTACCTTCAAACGTAGATTATTTTTAGGAAAATCTATATGGCAAAATGGACATCATCAATTTCATGCAATTATGGCAAAAATTAATTAGAAATATTTATGCAGAATGATTCTCAAGCTGAATTATCATCCTCCAGTGTAGGTGATATATTTTTTATTGGTTGCTTGTTGCTTTACTTACAGAAGCAACATGAAAGAAATATGAATCCTTCTTAAAATATCGAAGAAACAATAAGAATATAGGATTAACGAACATGCCATGAAGCTTTCAAAAGTGAGATTATCATTTTAAACCCTGCAACTGAAATTTAAAATTTCCATTAGTAATGTGGTCATACTGATTCAATAGAATGGAGGAAATTGAATCTTTAAGCAGAGCAAAAAAAATCAAGACCCTGATAAACTATCAAAGCTCATGGTCTCAATGTGGAAGCTAGTCAGTTGAAAACTATACCTCATTTTCAATACTAGAACTGAAATCCCCATTTATATGCTTCCCCCTTTCTAATATTCCTCTACTTTCGAAAATGATCTCAGTGTGAAACCTAGGCAAAACAACACTTTTCCTCAACAAGTCAGGAAAAAAGAGTTCAGCATTGACTATAGGAATATATTCCATCTTTGATACATCAAAATCATTTTTATCATAATTGTTCAAATATTTATTCCCTTCTTCAATTTGCTCTGTAATTTAGAAAGTACCTACTTGTGCTAACAGTTAATTTGAATGTATATTTTAGTTCTCATGCAAGTAATAAAATGTTCTACATTGATTTCTTGAATATCTACTTTTAGAATAATATTTGATAAAAATACTCATTATTTTACTAGGTGGGCTACTGGTATGCCTATGCTTCTTCTATACTCTCATTTATCCATCTTACTTTTATGATCCATTCATGACAGCAGCTTTTTTAAACCCAGTGAAGGAATAATGAACAATATCCCTCCTTTATTAAATAATAGTTGTCAAAAAGGGGGTGCTAATTACAGAATATTAAGGATTTAAATAAACTTGATGTCTAAAAATCATTCTAGTCTATACTGAAAGTGACAATTTCAGTAGTCAAGAAAAGATTAAGTAAATTTTTCAAGTAATCAATTGTTAGTTCCACAATTACTTGGGTATGCTACCTCCCTCTACTTTAGAAAATGATCTCAGTGTAAAACCTAGGCAAAACAACACCTTTCCTCAATAAGTGAGATTTAAAGCATTATCTCTTGACTCTTCTCCCAGACAGCACCAGGGACATCTCACACCTGTGATACCCAGAGAGGGATCTGATGACCAGCAGCATTGGCATCATCCTGTTTGAAATAAAGCATTCTAGGCTCATTTGAGTCAGAGTCTTAGTATGGGCCTACTATGTCAGCTTCCACATTCCTTTAGCTTAACTTATCCTTCTGGAATCTTACCTTGAGTCTCCTCCCTATCACATCTTGGGAACTAAGTGCTCACTAAAAGCCCTAACATTTATTATTGTTACTTTAATCAGACTTTGGACCCTTTGTCTCATCCAAACCATAGACAGCGCTCTCTCTTTTCTTTTGTTTTCTCCAGTACTCTTCTTCAGGCACACATGGTGCTGTCCTATGAAGTAGGAACTTTTTAAAGATATCTATTGCTGACCACACATGCTTTGACTTGTCCACTCTAGATTGAACAGCTCTGCATGATCAGGACAGGAGTCCTGGTGGTGTACTGGTTAGGACTGGGGCAGCCATGTGCAAAGTGGGTAGTTCAAATCCACCAGCCACTTCAAGGGAGAAAGATGGAATTTCAAACTCCAGTAAAGACTTAGTCTCTACACTCACATGGGACAAGCAGTTCTACCCTTCAGAGAGGGTCATTATGAATTAGCAACCACTCGATGGCAGTGAGATTGGAGAATGGGGGGGGGGCATGATTAAAGACATCAAATCCTTAATGAATTCCCAATGTGGGAGCTAGTCAGTGGAAAACTACACCTCAAGTTTTCCGTACTAGAACTGAAATCCCTGTTTATGCTTCCCCCTTTCTAATATCTCATTCTTCCTTATTCTAAAGAATTGGTGGGTTTTTTATTTTGTTTTTTTGTTTTTTTTTTGGGGGGGGGGCATCACTGCCTCTGGTGGTCGTGGGTGCTACACAGTGCTGCTCCTGAGACCCATCACTGGATTTGAACCACCAAGCCTGTGGGCCAAAGTCCCACACTCAACCACTTATACCACCAGGGCTCAGCCCGAATTGGTGGGTTTTATCTATCACCTTCTCCAAACTGCAATTGGTTTCTTTTCCCATTATTTACTCATCATACTCTGTCCTTTTCATTCTTCATTCCCTCCTTTTTTACACCTTTTTTCTTTCTTAATTTGCTGATTTTCCATAATTTGGAATTAGAATAATTGTTTTTCTCTGGTGACACTCTTCAGTTACTCTGCTGACATCTTCTATAACCATCTAAAACATTATCTCCATCATGCTTCACTTTCTCCTTTGTACATTTCTTTTGGCTATCAGAGTTAACCAGTATTCATTTCTAAACAAATATCTCTCAAATTACTTTTGATACAGCTTTATCTTGTCCTTCTGATATATTTTCTACTGCTACATCAACATCATCATGCTTCAGTGGAGGCCTCTTGTGTACACTCTGTTGAAATTAATGCCAATCATCAGTTTTACAAAGATTCAGTAACCATTTGCTGACAGTGACTATTTTAAAAGTAGCTACACTTAAAACATGAATTGAAAAGCTAAGCATTCCAATGATGCACCTCATCTTTGTTTTTCAGATTACGTCAAAATTTTAGATCAATAGTTAGGCACTAACTCTGTAAGGTGAGCATAAAGGGTCAGCGGAAATGTATTTGTATAAAACATACTGATTTATATGCCTTTCTTTAAAAAAAAACTTTGGTGTCTTTCTATAAGAACCATCTTCAAAGCAGCTAATTGTAGTATGAGCCACCCCCCCCTTTAAAAAAGGCACTAAAGAAAAACAAGTATTTAAACAAAAGCTTTAATAAGTATACTTGCTTGAGATGGATTTCACTGAAGACTTAAAGTACTTCTAAATGAAAGAATTTTTTAAGCATAAAATGCCTGACAAGAAACCATAGTGCACAGAATTATCATGCTAACCATAGACAGGAGATCATCCTATTTTCCTTGATTTAGGCAAAAAACGACTTTAGGAATCTAATTTTTGCTAATAGAGAACACCATAAGATTAAATGATCATTAGTAAGAATTTCTTCCATTTAGGTTATATTTAAATACTATCAAGCAAGTACAGTGGTACCAAACTTTTTTCAATTTCAGGAGTATATGAGAAGAAGATAAGCACAGTATGTTTTCATAAAAGGGGAATAATCTGGAAAACTATTAAGCACTGAAAATATGTCAGACACTTATCTACACAATCATATCAGTCTGCTGCATGCTTTCTAAAGTACACGGTGGGCCAATAAGTGACTCTTGTAGATTACCAGATATATTCTCCACCTACTGCACCCTCCACTACAGGCAAGACTGTTTCTCCATCTCTCAGTGAGACACACTTCTCATTAGCTTACAAATACTAGCACATCTCTTAAAAGCCCCTTTTCCAATACATTAAAATTTATTGTCTTTAACCAGAAGAACACCTATGATTAAAAACCAACCATCAAGCCCTCCTCTCAAAAAAAGCACTGTGATGGACACAGCTGCCAGCTTTCAGGCCTCCCAGTCTGCGGTCCAGGGCGGCCAGGCCGCTTACTAGAGAGCTCGACTGGTGTCCAAGAACCATGTACCATCTTCTCGATATGTGTATGCTACAGGTCACTTTGGAGGAGGGATGTTCACATCTGCTAAGATCAGTGGTTCACAACCTCCTAGAGCCATGACCCTTTAATACAGTTCCTGGTGACTTCAACCAGCTGTAATTTTGCTACTGTTATGAATTGTAATGTAAATATCTGATATGCAGGATGCATTTTCATTCTTACAAGTTGAACATCAATAACATAAAAACACCAAGAAAGAGAGTCTTGGAGACCAGGATAATGGATAAAATGGAACAATTTCTGACAATATTAAATATAAATAAAATACAGTACACACAGAAAGAAATCTGATGGAGGGAATCAACAAATATAAGATAAAAATTGGAAACTGACTGGCCATAACCCACTGGAACCAGAAGAATTCAGAATCGCAAAGACACTCTAGAGCAGAGTAGAACTGCTCTTTATAGAGTTTCAGCCACTGTAAGTCATGATAACCCCTCTGGAACAGGAGTATGAGAAGTGATATCATGAGGGTGGGGGGGGTGGTCGGAGGGTAGGGAAAGAGAATTGAAAAAGGGAACCCATCACAAAGTTGAATATACACCATCTCCCTAAGGTGGGGGGAATGAATTACAGAAGTGTGGGTAAAGGGAAACAGCAAACCATGTAGATACAAAATAATAATAACAATATAAACTTCATCAACGATGAAGGGGGTGGGGAGGGGAACACAGAGCTTATACCAAGGGCTTAAGTAGAGAGTGTTTTGGAAATGATGATGGCAACTTAGGTACAAATATGCTTGATACAATCAATTTATGGAATGTTTCAGGTGCTGTCAGAGCCACCAATAAAATGATTTAAAAATATATCAGGGAACCCTCTTATAACGGGAAGGTGAAAGTTTGCCCCTAATAAATGTATCCAACTTCACTGCATTCCCTTGCTCCCCACTTCACTTGCCATGCTGCTCTTTCAGTCTCACCCCTTTGCTCAGACTAGGATGTCCTTTGACACATTTTGTTCATCTTTCTGACAAGCCACATGATGATAGCATGTATTAATGTTGCAAGTATAACTTTTGACATCTGCATGTTCTTGATTTAATATCCTTCACTAATTTGACAAATTGCAGTAAAATTACTCGTTGTTATTCTACCTTATTATTTATTTTGTAAGATTTGACAGATTTTACTAATCTCTCTCATCTTGTTTCTTATTCAATTAATCTATTCACTCCCTTCTTTTTTCCTCTCTTATTCATCAATCTTTTAAAATAAATTTTCCTGGCTGAGCCCCGGTGGCATAGTGGTCAAGTGTGGGACTGTGGCCCAACGGGCTTGATAGTTCAAATCCAGCAGTGGCTCTCCAGGAGCAAGGCTGGGTAGCTCCCACAACCACCAGAGGGCAGTGATGCCCCTCTCCTAAAATGAATTTTCCCCTTGAATTTTGAGTCCTCTTCTATTCATCCTCATATCCTTCTGCAGTGGGTGTTGCTATCTAATTGTTTTCCTCCCATAATGGCCTACCAAAGAATTGCTCAGTATCACTAACTTTGTCTCAATCTCAACCTTATATATTTCCCTATATAATTTTACTAATCACTGCCCTTGTTTCATTTGATTCTATTCAAGACATCAATTTTTATTTAAATCCCTTATCGTCCTCAATCTGACGAACAATGGCAAGGAGGATACTAAGTGGAAGAGCCTACGAAAAAGGCAAAAACCCAAATAAACAACTGACATTTCCTTGGGAGGCAGGTGAAACAGTTTACCCAAAAATCTGATCAGATGACAGATTAGCTGAATTAAAAGATCTTTTGATTTCAACTGGTTCCTCAGGAAGAGTTTTAGACTTATCTCCATGACCACAATGCAATTATTATTCTTGTTAGGATAGAACTCACCTTGCTTTAATTGGTCTCTTAAGAGTTTCCGACACTCCTTTATCACTCCTTTATCATGACCATTAGAACCATCATTTGTAGGACGAACAGTGTGCACTTTGATTGTAAATGCTCCCTTCGGAATGGTTTTAGACCCAATGGCCCCCTTCACTAGTAGAATTATTATCTTTATTATTATGCTCACTTATTGATTTCTCATAGGTAGTTCCAAAATCTACAAAGTAAAAGAATACATGAAACTGTCTATATTTTCAAAGTCATGAATAATGCAAAGATAGGAAGTGTTCAAATTGCTTGCATTGTTTCCTTGATTGCTGAAATTCCTGGAACAATTCAGTTAAACAAGGCTTAGGGGGGACCTATGGGAAAAGAAAATTTATAACAAGTATTAAAATAGATAAATTGCTTCTCATGTTATATGATCTAACACAAAGAGCTTAAGACTTACACTCATGCAGACATGGATTCCAATTACAGTCCTCTTGTTTACAAATCTACATCTTCTCATGGGGTGTGTATTATGAGAAACACCATAAGCATCCCAAAAATGTTTCTCACCTTGTCTCTAATTTGTTATATAAAAACCATGATATCCATTAGATTCTTTTCTTAATCAAAATAACATAGAACAAAAATGTACCTTTGGATAGTATTGTTTTTCAACACAACAATTATTTTTAACTACTAGCAATTGACAGCAAACTTAACTGCAATATTTCAAAAATATCTTAATCTTTGTGCTGACTTAATTTTCTATGATCTTATAAATTATCGCATGTGAAGGAAAATAAGAGAGTGTATTTCTTAATAGTATCTTTTCTCCCCCCGCATCATTGCCCTGGTGGGAGTAGGAATGTTATCCTTTTTAAAGGAAGTGGAATTACAATGTAGTTCCCTCCATTCTCAAAAAGTTAAAGATGAATGGTTGTGTCATTTGAAATCTTTGCAAGAAAAATAGAAGAAACATTATAAAGGATGAGACTGTGTGCCAACACAAATGCATACACAAAAAGGTATAGACACATGTACACACAGCAACTGAGGAGAAAGCTCTAAATTTGTACATTCGCAATGAAAATAGAAAGGAAGGTAAAATCAATACTTAAGAAATGTTCCTATGACTGAAAAGCTTGGCTGGAGTAAATAATTTCTTTTTTAAGGTAGAAAGAGAAAGAAAGCACTGGGAGAGAAAATGACAGGGTTAGTTATTCTTATATAAATTCATTGGAGGGGTGGAGAAGAAAAACTGGTACAATAACCCCAACTTTCTAAGTAATGACCTATTTTTGAGTAGTTAATCAGAAGATAAAAAAATACTTTTCATAAAAATGCTTTTTATTCTTAGTTAGTCTCCATCATCTGTATTTTCTTCTATGTGTGTTTTCTCTGTTGCATTCTATATGTGGCTCTCATTTTTGTCCCTCTTTTCTCCTTGAAGATCTTCATAGATCTGGAAATAATATTTTGGTCATAATCCTTTTTGAATTCCCATAAGGTATGAGTATTCATTCTTCTGCAGATAGATATCTTATTTTGCCAGCACTATCTCTTTCCTATTTAAGGTTTTTTGGCCCTTGACTGAAGATCCATTATATATAAGTGAACAGTTTTATGGCTGAGTGCTCTATTCTGTTCCATGGTAACTTTGTACTAGTATCAGGGTTTCCTTTTATTATGCGACTGTTGTAACAGGTTTTAAAATTGGGAAGTGAGAAACCTTCTACTTTGTTCTTCTTTTTTCTTAAATCATTTTATTGGAGGCTCATGAAGCTCTTATCACAATATTTTCTTCTTCTTAAGTAGTTCTTTATCTATTACTGGGTCTCTTTTTTCTTCATATAAGTCAGCATTTCCTCCTCATTTTATTAAAGAATGACTTTGAAATATGGATTGATGGCTTAGTGTTTATGTGTTGATCTCCTAACCTCAAGATCAGCAGTTCGAAACTAACAGCTGTTCCACGGGAAAAAGACATTGCAGTTTGAAAGTGTCAGTTGTTTCAAGGGAGAGCGGCGTGGTTTTCTATGCCTCTACAGATTGACAGTCTTAGGACCCACATAGGTTTGTCCTGTAGGTTTGCTATAAGCCAGAATCTATCCCCATCCAGTGAGTTGGGGTTGAGTTTGCAGGGAGTATTCCAATTTTCATACTATTCAGCCTTCTGATCCATGAACATGAATCTCACCTGATCATGATGTTGTTTTACTGGTTTGTTTTGATATGTTGAATTCTGTTGGCCAACATTGTGTTGACAATATTTGCATCTATGTTTATATCGAAGATTGGTCTGTAATTTTTTTTGTCCTGCTAACGTCTTTGCCTGGTTTTAGTATCAGGGTTTCACTTGTATCATAATATGAGTTCAGGGGTTTGTTGGCCCTTTCTAAATACTGGGATAATTGGTGGAAATTTTCTGTCAACTTGTTTCTAAATGTTAGGTACAATTCCATTGTAAGGCTATCTGGCCTTGAACCTTTTAGGTTGAACCTTATAAAAATCACCTGATCGATTGATTTTTTGTTTGTTATGGGCCTGTTGATGTCTTTTCAGTCAGTAATAATTCGTGTAGACATTGTGTTCATAGAAAATTTTTCATGAGTTCAAATTTGTTGAATGATAGTCTTTTGTAGTTTAGGTATTATCTTTATTTTTAAGTGGTTCTGTTATGATGTTACTCATTTGATTTCTTGGTAGTTGCACTTCTATTTTTTCCTCTGCTAAATTTGCTAATGGTGTGTCAGTTTTGTTGATCCTTCCAAAGAATAAATGCTTTGTACTTTTCATTTTTTCTACTGTTTCCCCTTTTTGGATTCATTTATTCAGAATTCACTTAAAATTATTTTAAAAGATTTTTCTTTCAGTTAATGAACATTTGCTTTTGTTGCTTTAGTTCTGGATGGTGAATGTGCTGGAGCAAAGTGTAGGATTTTTGTTCTCTGTTGTTTTTTATGTACACATCATTACTATAAACATTTCTTCTGATCACTGCTTTTGCTATGTCCCAAAGATTTTGGTATGTTGTATTTAAATTCTCAATTGTTTCAAGACCTCTTTAATTTCAATTTCAACAATTACCCAGTACTTTTTAAAAAGTGGCTGTGAATTTTCCATATATGATTTTTTCCCTTGCTCTTTGTAGAGTACTGGTTGTGAGGATTGTATGCTGAGAAAACAGATTGTATTATTTCAATGTTTTAAAATTTATTAAGGTTTGCTTTGTGTCCTATCCTACCATGTTATCTGTTCAAGAGGAAGTTACATTTGCACTAAAAACAATGTACCCTGTGTTGTTGATTGTTGTGTGTTCCATATATGCTTAAGCAATACAGTTGATACATCAATTCAGCTTTTCTGTACATTTATTAAATACCTTCCCAAATGATCACTCCTCTCTTAAAAGTGGTTTATTCAAGTTTTCAATTATTATTATTGTAATGTCTATTCCAATGAATATATTATGGGGGTATTTCATTAGATGCACAGATGCTTATTAGGACTATGTCATGCTGCTTTCTTGCTATTGTAGTCATTATGTAGTATCTTGCTTTGTCTATCATAGTGGATTTTGCAGAGAAGAAAACTTTTTCATTGATTAATATTACTACTCCTGCATTCAGGGGACTTTTTGTTTGTGCTGTGAATGGAGATTTTTCGCCCACCACTTTTGGATTTCAGTCCATTTTTGCCAAGGTATATAAGCTGTGTTTCTTCCTTTAAAAAGTTAGTTTATTGATATAAATGTCACATAATGTTCATAATTCACTTTTTAAATGAGTTGTATATACATCATCACAATTGATTCTAGTCCCCCAGCTCTGTATTCATTATTTGCTTCCCAATGTACTCACCCTCCCCACTTCCATCATTGTTAAACCCTCACATCAGAGATTGTCCCTATGCATCCATTCTTTTTTACATCATGAACTAGAAGACCAGACAATAAAAAGCAAATAAAATGACACAGAAAGAAAAATTGATATGCAGTTAAAACTAAAGATAAAAGGTATGAAAGAAAATATCACCAGCAATATGAAAACATGAAAAATTAAATTAAGCTATGGAGGAAACTTCTGTGGTGGTGTAAGGAAAATGCTAATTGGGAATTTTAACCATTGGAAAAGAAATCCAACACACTACACTGCCTTCCTTAATAGTTACAGTGGAATAAGTGAGAAATACCCTAAAGCAAATTCAGGTTGGTTCAAGAGGGAAG